>JANRFK010004893.1:41128721-41153044 GCA_030068395.1 Apalone spinifera
GTAGATGCGTTAATTTGAATTAGCTTAATTCGAATTAACTATTTTGAATTAAGTGAACTCGAATTAACGCTGTAGTGTAGATATACCCTATGTGAACAGTCTGGTTGGTAATGAGAAGAAGGAAATGGTTGCACGCATTCCTCACAGCCCCGAGCTTGAGGAGGTTGATATGTAGCGAGGATTTGTGTGTTGACCACCTACCCTGAACTGTATGTTGAAGTAGATGCGCGCCCCAGATGATAAGGGAGGCATCTGTAATGATCTATCTGGAAGGTTCAGGCTGGTGGAAGGGAACTCCTGTTAGCAGGTTGGTGGAAATTGTCCACCATGTAAGCGAGTCTAGCACCCTCTTGGGGAGCACAACCTGTTCGTGTAGGGCGAGGATGCCTGGTCTGTAAACTGCTGCTAGCCAGTGTTGTAGAGCTCCGAAGTGGAGGCGAGCATATTGTATGACATAGGTAGTAGCCGCCATATGTCTCATGGCTTGTAGGCAGGTCAGAACTATAGTAGTAGTGGTGGTCAGTAATACGGTCACGATGTCGCGTAGTGCTGAGAATCGGTGTTGGGGGAGATAAGCCCTGGCTGTCAACGAATTGAGGCAGGTCCCAATAAATTCTATTCCCTGAGAATTTATTAGCAGGGTCAATTTCTGCTCATTTATTAGAAGGCCCAGACAGTTGAAGATCTGCCTGGTGTTGGAGAGCATGTCGGTAGTCTCCATGTGAGATCGGTCTTTTATAAGACAGTCGTCTAGATATGGAAAGATGACGACGCCCTGTTGTCAGAGATAGGTTGTGACCATGGCCAGGACCTTTGAGAAGACCCGGGGAGCAGAAGATAGGCCAAAGGGAAGTACTATGTAATGGTAATGCTTATGGCTTGTAGTAAATCGGAGGTAGTGCCTATATGAAAGGTGTATGGCGATGTGAAAATATGCGTCCTGAAGGTTGAGGGCTGTGAACCAGTCCCCTTCATCCAAAGCTGGCATAATTGATGCCAGTGTTACTATTCTGGAGCGTTTGTTTTCGCAGACACTTGTTTAACTTGCATAGATCTAGTATGGGTCTCCATCCCCCTGTGTGCTTCTGTGTCAGGAAATTCTTGGAGTAGAATCCTCTCCCTCGAAAGGCCCGGGGAACAGGTTGATTTCCTGTTTGAGGAGCGTCCCGTGAGAGGGGTCCCTGAAGAGGGATGGGGAGGGAGGAAAGGTAGGGGGAAGCATTGTAAAGGGAATGGCATATCCTGTACGGATGATCTCCAAGACCTATTGATCTGATGTTATGATGTCCCACTGATGGTAAAAGGGACGGAGTCTGTTGGTGAAGACATGGAACTGGCTTGTTGGCAGAGGTTGAAGTGGGAGGTCGGGCAGGCCCCCAACCAAACTCTCAAACCTGCTGTTTTGTTGACTGGGAACCTGAAGAGCGGACTGGAGGTGGGCATCTCCTCTGAGGGTGTTGTCTAGAGCGATGTTGTAATCATACTGTCTTTGCTGGGCACGGTTGTAGTAGCTATCCCGGGTTTTGTTGTATGGAGTATAACACCTTCGAACGACAGGGCAGAGTGTAAATTCACAGCATATGAAGGGTGGTGAAGGAGTCATTGATGCTATGTAGGACTTCATCCGTGGTGGCTGCAAAAAGCTTGAGCTTATCAAAGGAAAGGTCTTCTACCCTGGACTGAAGCTCTCAGGGCACCACGGCCACTAGGAGCCAAGATGCTGTTCTTATCACCACAGCTGTGGCAGTTGCCCTGGCCACTGTGTCGGCTACATTTATTGCAGAAATAAGCGCTGTATGGGCAATGGTATGACCTTCATGTATAATGCCTCTAAGGATGGACCTTTGGGAGTCAGGGAGGTGTTCCATCAATTTGGCCAGTTTGGAATAATTGTCGAAGTCATGGTTTGCTAACAGGGCTGTGTAATTGGTTATTCTTAATTGAAGGCTGGCTGATAAATAGACCTTCTTCCCAAATAGGTCTAACTTTTTGTGTTCTTTGTCAATGCATGTTGGTTTGGTATGAGGGGCTTTTGCACGTTGGTTAGCTGCATCAACGACCAAAGAGTTAGGTTGTGGATGCGAGAAAAGGAAGTCTAGGTCTTTCTGGGGTACAAAGTACTTCCTGTCGGACTTTTTACATATTGGCTGAATTGAGGCAGGGGTTCGCCAGATTTGTCAGAGACCTCCATTATTGCCTCGTCGATCAGAAGTGCAATTGTGTCCTGTGAAGCAGGGCAGATATATTTAAAAGTCGGTGCTTCCTGGAGGTGGACCTCCTGTGTTGTTGCCACCCTCTTAAACAGCTCATGGAATTGTTTTATGTCATCAGATGGATGAGCCTCGTCTGGTATTACCACCTCTTGGAGGTGTGAGGACTTATTGTCAGGGGGCGAATCCGCCTGATGTAATTCAGTATGAACATTGGAGAGTTGACCCGCCTCCTCTTTGTCCGAATCTACAGCGGACAGTACAGTCTGAGACGGGGAGGGTGGAGGCAATCTCCCCAAGGCAGAGGACGACACAGTGTCTCTTTCGAATGCCCCAGTGGTCCCATGGTGCCCAATGAGGCAGGTAACAGAATGGAGGGTACGGGCATTCCGAGTACCAGGGTGGGTACGGTAGTTTGCTATGGAAGTAATAAGGGTTGCGAGATGTAGTAGGGGATGAGTGCTGTGATGAGAAAACACTGTACTGGTCCCCCCGCTTAATAGTATCCCATTCAGCTAGTACTGGAGATCTTGGATAGCGTGGAGAGCCCTGGGAAGGGCTGCATGGGGGAAGCCTGTCTGGAATTCAGGGATGAAAGCTGTGCTCTGTCACTTTTGCCTGCACCCTGCTGAGGCTGAGCTGGAGCCTCCATGGGGGGCAGCATGGAGATGGAGATGAATAAAGTCACCTCCGAACCTGGTTCCCTCCAAGATGGCTGTTTAGCTGCATGAAACACAATTATCAGTGTCGCGTATCTTGATGATGCTGGCACTGGTGTGCGTGGGCTCTGGGAAGTGCTATCCTGTGCCGAGGCTGATCTTCCTAGCACCGAGGCTGAGCACATTAGGAGCGTGGTGCTGCTCCTAGCACTGGATTCTTCGGGGTAGGGAGTGCTAGTCTTATCCCCTCCCGTCATTCAGAGGGGATGGAGTTGGGGGTAGGGACTTTGTCAGCGATCGTCCCCTTTTTGCCCATGCTAGTGGTGTTGGTGAGGTGGCCCTTTTCCTAACAGACTGTGCTGCTGGTGAAGAGACTTGAGCGCATTCAGGTTGCATGCCTTGTCCAGCAAGATCATACAGAGGCGAAGCTCTCTGTCCTTCCTTGCTCTCACTGTGAGAGAGCGGCAGAGCTCACATTTGTGGGGAACATGCGTCTCCCCAAGACAGCGGATGTAGTCCTTGTGTTTGTCTGAAACTGAAATTGGCTCCCGGCATGAATGCCAGATGAGCCCAGCATTGTCGTGTCTGACAGGAACCCTCAGCAAGAGGGTTGCTCTTGTGGCCGTTATTGCCGATACGTTGGAGTTATGGTTTTGTTTGATTTTTATCCTATTCTTTTTCTTTTTTTTTTTTGTTCTGAAAGAGAGAGAGAGTGGCTGAGGGAAGGAAGCAGCTAGATTAGCGGGTGCCCGCCAAAGCTGGTACTCTGTGAGAGGCTGACTGAAAAAATCTTTCTTTCTTTCTTTCTTTCTTTCTTTCTTTAACAGAACAAAGCTAAGTGAAAACAGGCGGAGAGGAGATGGGGAGAGGAGAGGGGGTGTTTCTCACTCTCCCTCAGGAGAAGCTGAGGAGAATGAAGAACTCTGTCCAAGATCAAGGACGGGAGAAGAGGAACTGAATGGGGGGCAAGCCGCATGCGCAAGGTGCCAAGCGGAGTGCAGTGCGAGGCTCTCCTTACACATGCGCGGCTCGCAGGCATTGCTGGAAAAAGCTCAGCTCTGTGGCTCCAGGACGTTCCTACACTTGATGTAGAGCATCCACGGGGACATCACCCGAAGAAAAGAACAGTTACTTACCTGTAACTGTTGTTCTTCGAGATGTGTTGCTCCTGTTCATTCGAGTGAGGTGTGCGCGCGCCACTTGCACAGTTCAGCGGCGCGTTTTTCCTCTAGCAATACCCATAGCGCCGGCAGGTCGCCCCCTGGAGTGGCGCTGCTATAGCAGCACATAAGTACCCCTGCCGGCGCTCCTCCTCCTCAGTTCCTTCTTGCCAGACACTCCGACGAAGGGGAGATGGGGGGGAATCAAATGGACAGGAGCAACACATCTCGAAGAACAACAGTTACAGGTAAGTAACCGTTCTTTTCTTCTTCGAGTAATTGCTCCTGTCCGTTCGAGTGAGGTGACTCACAAGCAGAAAAACCCCTACGGAGGAGGGGTCAGAGTAAGCCTCTAAAACCACAAAGAGAGAGATTAAATCAACAACCATATAGTTTATTATCAGAGAAGGGAGAGAACATAACAAAAAAACTCTCTACCTTTTTTTTTTTTTTTTTTACAGTACAGAACTAAGAACAGCGGCACCGAACGTGGCATCATTTCTAGCCTGCTGGGAAAGTGCGTAGTGTGCCGTAAACATGTGGACAGATGACCACGTAGCTGCTCTACAGATTTCTACAATGCGAACATGCGCCCCAAACGCTGTGGAGGATTCGTGAGCCCTAGTGGAGTGCGTCCTAACCTGGGGTGGCTCCCTGTGGGCCAACTTATAACATTCTGTGATACATGAGGAAGCCCAGGTGGATAACCTCTGGGTCGAAATGGGAAGGCCCTTCATTCTGTCTGCATATGCAATAAACAGCTGTGTTGAATTACGGAAAAGTTTTGTTCTATCTATGTAAAAAGCTAAGGCACGTTTGGCATCTAAAGAATGCAACACTTGTTCTTTAGGGGAGTGGTGTGGTTTCGGAAAGAAAACAAGTAAGAAAATTTCCGGCGACATATGGAAAGGCGAAACTACCTTGGGGAGGAAAGCCGAGTGTGGGTGGAGTCTAACATTATTCGCCAAGAACACCAAGTAAGGCGGCTCTATAGTCAAGGCACGAAGCTCAGAGACCCAGTGTGCTGAAGTTATGGCCACTAAAAAGGCTACCTTTAGGGACAAGTGCCTTAAGGAGCAAGTCGCTAAGGGCTCAAATGGAGGTGACATCAGTTTTGTGAGCACTAGGTTGAGGTCCCACTGGGGAATGGGTGGCTTCACATGAGGGCACACCTTGTCTAGGCCCTTCACGAATCTCTTGACTATCGGATCAGTAAATAAGGAAGTAGGCCCCCAACCAGGGTGGAATGTAGAAAGGGAAGCCAAGTGCACTTTAATAGACGAGGTAGATAGGCCCGTCTGCCATAATCCAAGCAGGTAGTCGAGTACCTGTGGAACCGGAGCTCGGCATGGGTCCAGCCCTTTCTGCGATGCCCATATAGTGAAGCGTTTCCACTTAGCCGCATACGACTTTCTAGTGGAGGGCTTTCTGCTACCTAACAGAACCACCTGCACTGCATGCGAGCAAGCCAGCTCATCACGTGTTAACCACTGATAAGCCATGCCATGAGGTGGAGTGACTTGAGATTTGGATGGACTAAGAGTCCCCCTTGATAGGGTTGGTGATGAGGTCCGGGACCATGGGCAGGGACTGCGGCTTCACGCACAGCATGTCCCACAGTATTGGGAACCGAAATTGCCTGGGCCAGTGTGGGTCTATCAGGATTACTCGAGCTATGAAAGCTTTGACTCTGGCCAACACCTTGGGGATCAACGGGAATGGTGGGAATGCATAAAGTAGTTCCCGAGGCCATTCCTTTGTTAGAGCATCCCTCCTGGAGTGCGTGCCCAGCCCCAGAAATGAGAAATATCGGGGGCATTTCTTGTTCCCTGCTGTGGCAAACATATCCACCCGGGGATAACCCCACTTGTGGAAAATCTGACCCATGTTCTCCTCCTTTAAAGACCACTCGTGGGCTCAGAAGGACCTGCTCAGTGCATCTGCTAGCAAATTCTTGCACCCTGGCAGGTACTCGGCCTGAATGTGGATGTCGTGCTGTATGCAGAAGTCCCATAGAAGCATCGCCTCCCTGCAAAGAGGGGACGATCGTGCACCCCCCTGTTTGTTCACATAAAACACAGCTGCTGTGTTGTCGAGGCGCACCAGGATTGAGCGCTGCAAGATCATGGGCAAGAACACCGCGCATGCCCTTCTCACTGCCTGTAAGTCCCTTACATTGATGTGTAGGGTTCTCTCGAGGGGTGTCCACACTCCCTGAGTTCTCTGGTGACGTAGGTGAGCTCCCCAGCCAACGTCGGAGGCATCTGTCACCAATGTGACTGACTGAGGGCCGCTCGATCTGGAACGGTACCCCTCCACATACCACCTCCCTCCGAGTCCACCATTGAAGGGAGGCAATTATTCGCGGAGGTACAGTGAGTAGTATGTCCCAGTGAGCTGAAGTCTGGTTGAAAACGGTCGCCAGCCACTCCTGGAGGGGCCGAAGTCTTAGCCTCGTGTGGTGAACGATGTAGGTACACGCCGCCATGTGGCCCAGCAACCTCATACAGGTGCGGGCCAAAACAAGGGGGGGAACGCTTCAGGTTTACCATGGCTAGTATGGCATCGAACCTTACCCTGGGAAGGAAGCCTTGCACCACCCTGGCCTCGAGCAGAGCTCTGACAAACTCTATTTCCTGACAAGTGGTCAAGATTGACTTCTCGTCGTTCAGTAAAAGCCCCAGTCTCGTGAAGAGGGACTGTATAAAGTCTACTTGAGCTGTCACCTGTGCCTGAGTGTGCCCCTGAACCAGCCAGTCGTCCAGGTAGGGAAAAACCTGGATGCCCTGGGTCCTGAGAAACACGGCCACCACCGCCATGCATTTCTTGAACACCCTGGGGGCCGTAGAGAGTCCAAAGGGAAGAACAGTAAATTGAAAATGGTTGGAGGGGGGGAGGGGACAATAAATCGTAGAAACCTCCTGTGCCTTGGCCTTATCGCTATATGAAAATACACATCTTTGAGGTCGAGGACCACGTACCAATCGCCCCGTTCCATTAACGGAATGATGGAGGCCAGGGTTAGCATTCTGAATTTCGTCTTTATCACCTCCTTGTTGAGGTTCCGGAGGTCCAGAATAGGGCAAAGTCCTCCTTTTGGTTTTGGGATAACAAAATAATGGGAATAAAACCCCTTGCCTTCCAAATGGGAGGGGACCCGTTCTATCACACCCTTTTCGAGAAGGGCGAGGACCTCCTGGTGCAGGACGGCCTCGTGAGACGAGTCCCTGAAAAGGGATGGGGAGGGAGGGGAAAAATGGGGGGAACCCTGAAACGGGATAGAGTACCCCATCCTCACGAGATTGAGGACCCATCTGTCCGAGGTAATCTCAGCCCATGCTTGCGCAAAGTGGGATAGCCTGTCCCCAAACCGGGGGGAGAAAAGGAGGGTTGGCCAACAGTCCTCTCTGATGCTGTCAAAACTGGGGCTTAGAGGGATGAGAAGGGGGCTGACTGGCCCCCCTAGCATTATCCAGGCGAAGGCGACGGCGCCTGCAGTTAGAGGCTGAAGCCTCTGTTGCCCCCGCGCCCCCACTGGGAGCACGAGGCTGGAGCCTCCAGTAATTTCCATGGCTCTGCTGGAACTGTGGTCTACCCAGCTGTCTATAGGGAAGTTGACGCCTTTGGGGAGCTGGCGTGTGCATCCCCAATGACCGAAGTGTCGACCTAGTATCCTTCAACGTGTGCAGTCTAGAGTCTGTATGCTCTGAGAAGAGGGCCTTCCCCTCGAATGGGAGGTCCTGGATGGTAGATTGCACATCTGGTGGTATGCCAGATACCTGCAGCCAAGCACTGCGGCGCATAACCACGCCAGTTGCCATAGTCCTGGCAGCCAAATCTACTGCATCTAAAGAGGCCTGCAAGGCTGTGCGTGTGATTGCGCTGCCCTCCATGGTGACGGAAGCCAACTCTTGTCGTGCCTCAAGCAGGAGCTTATCCCCAAACTTGTCGACAGCTTACCAGGTATCATAGGCATACCGGCTTAGCATTGCCTGGTGGTTAGCAATGCGAAGCTGTACTCCCCCCGTAGTATAAACTTTACGCCCCAATAAGGTCCAGGCGCTTAGGCTCCCTGGCCTTTGGGGTTGCCCCGGGTTGCGGCAGCTTTTCTTTTTGTGCTGCGGCCTGGACTACGATGGATCCCGGGACGGGGTGAGAGTACAAGTGCTCATGACCAGATTGCGAGACAAAATAACGCCTCTCAACACCTTTAAGGGTAGGGGTCAGTGAGGCAGGGGTCTGCCAAAGCATGGTAGTAATCTTGGCTACCGTCTTGTTCAGCAGCAAAGCCAGGTTGGCAGGAGCATCCCCTGATAGGATGTTCACCATGGGATCTGACTCTTCCGGCACTGGTTCCACCGGTACACCCAGGTTGGAGGCGAGGCGATGTAAGAGGTCCTGGTGGGACCTGGAGTCCATCGCCGGCATGGAGGGTGAAGGGTCAGCTAAAGCCTCATCTGGGGAGGAGGATGAGGAAGACTCTCTCGTGGGCTCCAAAGGCGGGAGCACCTCTGGCGGAATAGGCATCTGAGGAAGCTGGGGACTTGGCTGCAGTGGCACCACTTCCAGAGGCAGGTGGTCCGCGACCTCCATATGGGAAGCGACAGGCCCAGGGGGCGACGGAGGCCTGGGAAGTGATGCTGACGCGGGAGTGTGTCGGCAGGAGGAAGCGGACACCTGTGTGGGCAGTGCGGGACCCTGCCACTGGTGATAAGCCCAGGGCGTCCAAAAAGGCCAGGGGGCCAGGTCTGCTGAAAACCATACTGGCCTGTGTGGCACCGGGAATGGGAACAGTGTCTGGATGAGGATCTGGAGGAAGCCTCTGAGCGGAGCGACTCCACATCTGACTCTGACAAGTAGTCGGAGGTGGACCAAGGGGGTGCCGAGCCAGGCTGTCCCCGACACTGAGGGGGTTTAAGCATGGGCTATAGACTAATGCTTACCAGCGTGGACCAGTGCAGGAAGCTGCAATTGAAGTGCCGGCAACAGCTGATGCTGGCTGATGGTGCTCCCTCCTCTCCGGCACCGGCACCAGGTCATCAGTGCCAGATGGAACAGCTGTGAGCGCAGGTGCCGGCACACCAGCCGGTGCCGTGACAAAAACCGGTGCCGCGGCGAGTGTTCCAGCAGGAGTCAAGGTGGGTCCTTGCACTGGTGCTTGTGCTGGTGCTGAGGCGGGCGCCAAGCTGAATGCTGGTGTCGAGGCAGTCGCTGAGCCTGATGCCAGTGCCAAGCTTGGTGCCGAGCCGGATGCCGGCACTACAGTAGAGGCGGATGCCCGCACCGGTTTTGAAACTGACACCAGTGCCATAGTAGAAGCGGTGGTAGCCAGCGCCTGCAGCGGTGCCAGAGCCAGAGTTAGAGTAGCACGCACCGGGGGTGGGGGTAGTGCCCCTGCTTGGCATGGCACCGGGCGGCAGACCTGAGGGTGCTGCAGCAGTGAAGCCACATGAAACGGTGTCCACTGGTAGTGGGCTGGCTGTGGGGCACCCGACATGGGCACGATAGACCCCGGAAGCAGTGCCAATGTCTTTCCTGGTGTGCACTGTGCTTCTGTCACCGGCGCCGGTAACGAAGTTGTCAGAGGTGGCAGCACCATGAGAAGCTGCGGCACCGCTGCTGGCCAAGGCTCACCCTGCAGGGGGGCAACTAGTGTCATCATGACCCCCGGTGTTGGTGGCCGCGATCCTACTAGCCCCAGCACTGGGTGCGGGGAGGCCATGTAGTAGATCAACTCATGAGCCGCCTTGAAGGTCTCAGGCGTTGATGGCTGATGCAGTGACAGCATGCCTGGGCTACTGCCAAAACCGTCCTTCTGAGTCCCAGAGGATGATGGTGCTTGCCTGCGCCAGGCTTCCGGCTAGGTGACCGACCCCTTGAAGCCTTAACCCTCTTCGGGGTCGGGGATTGTGAGCGGTGTCTCGGTGCTGGTGGCTTAGGCACCGATGCTTCATTGCATACCGGCACGGCATGCGTTGTGTCCGGTGCACTGGTTAACGTGGTCTGAAGAGCCGGTGCCGGTTGCAGAGCCTCCTCTATCAATAACAGTTTTAAGTGCGAGTCCCTGTCTTTTTTTGTTCGGGGCTTGAATGCCCGACAGATTCTGCAGGTGTCTGTCAAGTGACCCTCCCCCAGACACTTCAAGCAGTTGTCGTGGGGGTCACCTCTGGGCATAAACTTCGCGCAGGATGCACAAGGCTTAAACCCCTGCGGTCCAGGCATTCCCTACCCCCTGGGGAGGGGGGGGGGGCGGGAACAAAGGAAAGTCTAACACAAAGTACCTAACTAATGGGATAATTACAGAGAAACTATTTACACAAAAGAGATAAGGGGAACCTTAAGCTAACTAATTGAAATTGACACGCTCCAACGAACCATCACTGGCAGTAAGAAGGAACTGAGGAGGGGGAGCGCCAGCAGGGGTACTTATGTGCTGCTATAGCGGCGCCACTCCAGGGGGCGACCTGCCGGCACTATGGGTACTGCTAGGGGAAAAACGCTCCGCTGAACTATGCACGTGGCACGCGCACACCTCACTCAAATGGACAGGAGCAACTACTCGAAGAAGAAGAAGAAATAACACAGAAATGGATATGGAGGGCATAGTAGATAACAAGCTGAAGATATTGACAAATTAGAGAAAAAAGTCTAGAAGCACTACATATTGAGATTTTGATGGATCAGCAAATTGCCTGGACTGCTACCAGTAGCTGGAATATTGATTATCATTCTTATTGCAAAAATCAGCCAAGTCAATAGGTCTTAGCATAACTAAGCCAAGAGACATATGTGACACGTAGTAGCACTCAGGATGTACACCAGCCTCCCTGTGTCCCACCAAAATCTTAATTCCTAATTATAGTGCCTCCTCATGCCCCCTCCCCATTCCTTTGTGTGGTTCTCCTTGCATCCCCTCCCTCCACAGGTACCACTGTGCCAGTAGGGGAACCACAAGAATGGCATCCTTCCTGATCATATCTCTGTTGAAATTGCTGAAGTATGCATTTTTAGAAAACAGGAAGCTTATCTATATTAGCCCTCTGGGATGTTTTTGTTCAGAAGAGCAAACATGCAGAGATCTGTCTAATTAATGATCTGAGAAAACATCTTGCTTAATCTTTGAAATTATTTCTTTAAAAAGTATTTTGATTGACATAATAAATAAGGAAGGATAAGTCTGGGCTCTTGGATCACTTTGTGGACACCTCTTAGTGTCCCCACCAGCATACAGAAGATTAACCATCAGATGGCTGCATCTGTAACACTGGAAAACATCTCAAGACTTCAATAATTATTGAGAGTTGGGATGTTTTACTAATCTGTTGCAGATGTGTGTTAGTACTTGAGATACATAAAGTGTAGCTTTAAATAAAAGCACTCGTATTGTACTGCTCATGTCAACAATCTATTGGTCAGATGGCTGTATTCCCATTGATTTATTTCTGCCTCTCCAAGAGTGAAAAGTTACTAAGAACTTTGGATTCAGAAAAGTTACTAAGAACTCTGGGTAACAGGAAAGCAATTAAAATAATTAAGAAGTTTTGAAAAATCTGATTTGTTTTGACTAGAGAAGAGAAGACTGAGGGACAACATGATAGTTTTTAAGTACATAACAGCTTGATACAAGGAGGGTGAAAAATTGTTCTCATTAACCTCTGAGGATAGGACAAAAAAACCAATGACCTTAAATTGCAGCAAAGAAGATTTAAGTTGGAGATTTGGAAAACATCTTAACTGTCAGGATACCTAAGCACCGGAACAAATTGCTTAGGGAGGTTGTGAAATCTCAAGCATTGAAGATTTAAAAGAACAAATTAGACAAACAATCAGGAATGGTCTAGTTATTATTTATGCCTGCCTCAACTGCAGGGTACTGGATTGAGCTGAGCTATCGAATACCTGTACTCTTCCTGTACTACATGTCTATGAGTCTATGAATTATAGTCCAATCCCTTAAATGCTATAATGAGAAAAAGACAATGCTTTCCATAACAAAGTTTGGGCAAATAGCATATGATGCAATTTAGATTTCCTCATCTCTTCGAGCTGGAACTCAGTAATTTAAATGCTAGCATCTCTATTATTAACACTGGAAAATTCCTAGTTGCCCTATGATTAACACAGTAGTTTTTGTATATATAAAAGTATGCAACTATTTCTGAATGCTTTGTTCGAATTTAACTAAGTGGATAAGAAATATGACTATCCAAATGACAGTAGTAATAATGCTGTGAACATTTTCTGTATAATCATGTTATCATAGGGTATGTCTACACTTGCAGCCTAATTCGAAATAGGGTTGCAAATGTAGGCATTCGAAATTGCAAATCAAGCCCGGGATTTAAATATTCCAGGCTTGATTTGCATCTTCCTGGCTGGGAGCCATTTTTGAAATTTACAAGCCCGGAATAACTGCCCGCGTCTACACGCGGCAGTGAAACGGGTGTTTGAAATAAAGCCCTATTTTGAACCACCTGTTAAACCTCATTGCTGGAGGAATAACAGGTAGTTCAAAATAGGGCTTTATTTCGAACGCCCGCTTCACTGCCGCGTGTAGATACGGGCAGTTATTCCGGGCCTGTAAATTTAAAAAATGGCGCCCAACGGGGAAGATGCAAATCAAGCCCGGGATATTTAAATCCCAGGCTTGATTTGCAATTTTGAATGCCTACATTTGCAGCCCTATTTCGAATTAGGCTGCAAGTGTAGACATACCCATAGATATTTGCTTCATAAACATTGTTAAAAAGTTCTTTAGCAAATATTTAAAACATTAATAAAGACAGAGAAGGCCCTTTGTACTGTAGTGGCAACTCTTAGATTACGGGCAATTTTCTATAGTATTGTGTTTCTTTTAACGACTGTCACTAAATTATATTTATGTCACACTGTATTTTTAGAATTAGAAGTAATATTCTACTATACAAAGCTAATGGGACCACAAATTCTTCACATGATGAAGCAGTCATATTATGTTAATAGAAGAATAGTATTCTTGTTCTAACTAATTTCTAAATTGTTAGTATGGGTCAATAGTTCATTTTTAGTTTTTTTAAACTAATAACATACTAATGGATAAAATTGGCATCATAATCCACAATATACCGGGTTTTGTATTATGTATTGAACCAGAAAACTGTGATTAATCTATTGTAAGATTTTAGTGTAACCTATTAATTATGAGTGCATGATTTTTTAACTCTATTTATTTTCTACTTAACACCAAATAAACAGTGGTCTAGTGTGCACTTAATCTGGTCACAACCAAATGAAAGAGAACTCAAAACAAACAACAAAAAAATGAAAATTTGCATCAATGAGGTGCTGCTTGGTGCTGAGTCTGTCAGTGCATGGCCTGACTGAGGCTGAAGAACCGCCTCCTTTAACAGGACCTTCAGGCACTAATCCCTGTCTTTTAATGTATGGGGCTTGAATGTCTTAAAAACAGGACAAAGGTCTTTCTGATGCCCTTCTCCCAAACACATTAAGAAAGAAGTATGAGGGTCACTTTTGGACATACATTTGCCACAAGATCCATAGGCTTTAAAGTCTGGAGACCTGAGCATGCATTGGTGCCAAAGTGCAGGGAAATATCTCCCACTTAACTACTCTAAAATGAACTACTGTAGCAGTTTTTTTAAACTAAAACTAATTAACTATCTAACTACTACAACAACTATACTAATTATGAAGAAAGAAAACGGTTGCTGCACGTGATTACAAGAGCAACGGGGAGTTCCAGCTAACCATCACTGGCAGAAAGAAGGAACTGACAGGGGAAGGGGGGGAATTGGCAGGGCTTTAAATTGGGTGCCATTTTGGAGCCACTCCAGGGAACACCCAGGTGCACCCTATGGCTAGATGCTAAGGGAAAAATCTTCTGGCTAACGCACACGTGCACACATAGACACATAATTGGAATGCACATGAACAAACACTTGAAGCAGTATTGTTCCAGTAATCGGCATGGGTGCTGAGAAGGAATTAAGAGGGTGTGTGGCTGGCGGTGCTCTTTATACCAGTATGTAATTGCATGACTCCAAAGGATGTTAGAGATATCCCTATGGATACAATAAGGGAAAAGTATCCGGCAACAGTGCACGCAAAGTGTGCACAGCTAGCATGGAATGGATATGAGCAAACACTCAAAGAAGCTCAAATTTTAATAGTCAGGTAACAAAGGCGTGAATGGAAACTGTTAGTATATACAAACACCTAATTTTTCATTAATAATTATATTTGGTCTCAAACACTCTCTGAAAGTTTAAAAGATTAAAACATGTTACCATGACATTTGTGTATTTGATCTGCTGCCAATAATGTATAAGGCAACAAAAAGTAAAAGCAGGGAAAAGTGAAAGCTACCTAATTACCTTAACTTTTCCTGCATTTTCCTCTTCTTCCTTTTTTTCTTCAAATTCAAAAGCTACAGTCATCCGCTGCTGTCGCTGCTCCTCCCATAAAGTAGGGTTAAAGCTATCGCTGTCTGACTGGAAATCTATAGTTAAAATCCAGGTAATATCATAGTAAAACTACTTTGTAACAGAATGGATAATTAATGCAACCAGCAAAACAAATGTAATGTAGTTTAAACTCTAAATGACAAAAATGTATGTTGTATTGAGACCTGCACCTTGGGTTACAGACTTCAATCATCTAAAGGCTATGAAAAGTGACAAAAAATTGTCAAAACCTATAAACAAGTTACACAATTTTTAATGTAATAAGCTGAAGATGAAAGTGGTGTGCAAATTGGTGGTGTTTGAACATATTGTCAATTCTGTGACTTCAAGCTTACAGTGAAGTCTCATGATTGCTTTAGTAGAAGACTAAGATGTATCATATTTTATTGCAGTTTAGGTCAGAATAGGGAGGATGGGGAAGTGGTGGACTCTCACTAAATGAGTGCCTCCTGCTACCAGAACTATGAAAGAACACTGGCCATCCTCTGGCCTAGTGTACACATCAGACCAAATTCTGCCTTTCATAGCACCATGCAATCCTAATGAAGTGAATTCAGTGGGTTTACATAGTGTGTCAGAAGGTAAAATTCTGATACCCATCCACCCACTCCATCCCCTCACCCCCAAAAAAGAAAAAGAACAAATCTCAGTCCAGAATTAAGGTGTTAAGAAACTATAGATTAAACATACAAAAAGAGCCTGTTTAGAAGCATTTCAGTATGACTAAATATATACTGCCTTGTATACACTTATATTAACAAATGCAGCCATTCCCATCCATAGAGCCATTATTTAAAAGAAAAAATGTTCTCCCTGTGTTTAAATAATCATTATAAACAAGTTTTTGCCTTTGTAATGAATTGTTAACAGTATTTTACCTTCATCACCGCGGGGTTGCTGGGGAAACATGTAGTTAGTCAGTACTCTTTGCTTTGTTTCTGGATGGGCCTCAGTTTGCAGAGGGATAAGGGCCTTGGACTATAAAGAAAAGATGGAAGATCGTTTATAGGAATTAAAAGAAAAACAATTTTGTGATCTGGTAAAAGTAGAAAATATAAAAAAGAATGTATAAATAATGTCCTTGGTCTAAGTGAAAATGTTCTTACAGTTGCTGATAGAAAAAATATTTTATTCTGATGTGTAATTTTCTTCATTCGTCATTCTTAACACATATATAACAATCCTACTGACTTTACTAGAAATATGTCCAATGTAAGGAAAACAGAGTGTAACACCTATAGAGACTAACGGTGCATCTATACTACACCGTTATTTCAAGATAACTAGCATTATTTTGAAATAACAATGTGAGCGTCTATACAGCTATTCCATTATTTCAAAATAATTTTGAAATAACCAATGGCTTATTCCAAAATCTGTAAACCTCATTCTACGAGGAATATTGTCTATTTCAAAATGGCTATTTTGAAATAAGGCATGTGTAGACGATCCACTACTGTTATTTCGAAATAGCTCCTCCCCAGGGCCATTCTAAGTTATTCCTCCCCAGTGCCTCTTGGGACTGTAAATGGAGATAGCACATTTACATTCAGGAAGCCTGCCTTGGACTAATTTTGAGGCTTCCCTGCAGTGTAGACGTGCTATTTCGAAATAAGCTATTTTGGAATAACTATCCTGGAGTAGCTTATTTTGAAATAAGTGTGCAGTGTAGACGTACTCTAAGTGAAATGAGACACAGAGGAGTGTGGGAAGGGCACTGAATCTCTGATTCTAATCTGATTCCCACTTGGGTAAATCAGGAAAAACTCCAGTGAAGGCAGTAGGCTTAGACTGGTATAAAACTGGTGCAAGTGTCTAGAGATTGTGTGCTAAGGCCCAATGAGTATTATGATGATACTGGTATATTTTAATTAAACTAATGCAAATTAATCTATGATCTCTTCTGGAAAAGTCCAATAAGTTGAAGAAAATAATGTTTATCTTTAAAAGAACATAGGCTCTCAATTGGTGTGCAAGCTAGATGGGCTCCTAAGCAGGCACCCTATTGTCCATTAATTTTTCATTGTACTTTGGGATGATATGTCTATGTTTATAAGGGGTCACATTCTACTGATTAGTTTTTGACAGGTAGGAATAGGAAGGGAAAGAGAAAGACGGCTCTAGTTTACTGCATGAGTCCACTCATTGCTTTTGACTTTCCTCCCTCCCGTCAGTTTATTTGCTTGGTTGTTTTTTACATTCATATATATGTCATTTAAAATTCTGAAAAAAAAATCTCAAGAATGAGTAAAATTACTTGGCATTAACAATAAATATCCTTATATTTGCTTACATTTGTTCTTAAGGTGAGCACAGTGTCTTGCTGTGCTCAAGTATTACTTATTAAATGTAAGTTAGTAGTATTACTTATTAAATGTAAGTTAGTAATATATAAATATACCCTATGTTTGATAGGAGAGGAGCATCTTAGACCTCAACTGAGGTTATGTCTAGACTGCAGGAGTCTTTTGGAAGAAGCTTTTCTGGAAGAGATCGTCCAAAAAAACCTCTTCTGAAAGAGAGCATCCACGCTGCCAAAGGGCATCGAAAAAGCAATCTGCTTTTTCAAAAAATAGCATCCACACTGAATGGACGCTATCTCACTTGTAAACTCTGATTACTATGGGCAGAATGGCCACCAGGGCACCTGTGCTTTTTCCTCTTTCCTCTTCTTGTGAAAGAACTCCCTCTTCCCTGTCCACACACACTTTTTTCCGAAAGAGCTCTTTTGGAAAAAGGCTTCTTCCTCGTAGAAAGAAGTTTACCAATGTCGGAAAACCCCCTCTGTTCTTTTGATTTTCTTTTGAAAGAATGTGATTGCAGTGTGGATGTAATTGAAGTTTTTTTTAAAAAACAGATGTTTTTCCGAAAAAAACTCTGTAGTGTAGACATACCCTGACTCAGCACAGACTGATCTCTGTGATTGTGCTGAACCTACTCAAGTCTACAGAATTCAGGATAGGCCAAGGAGTCCTCCCACATAGGGTATGTCTATACTGCAACATATGCCCAGGGCTGTCCCACATCAGGGAACATGGGGCTTGAATGTCTATATTGTATTTTAAATTACATCAAGACTTTGCTAACCCATTCTCAAACCTAGGACTCTGCCATCCACACTGAAGTGCACAAACCCAAGTCAAAGTAAACATATTCTAGAGCAGGGGTTGGCAACCTATGGCTCATGAGCCAAATATGGCTCAGCCCCATCTTTGCCCCCCCCCCCATCCCGCCCCTGCTGCGGCACTCTAGAGCTCGCACTGGCACTCTAGTCTCGCAGCCTCCACAAGTTTGGAGTGCCAACTACCTGCAGTGGGAAGGGGTATGGGGGGGGGGGAGAGGAGAAAGCACTGAGGCTCTTTGCCAGATCCAGTTGGCAGGGAAGCAAAGCCAGAAATAGTTGTGTGTGCTGTCGCTTCCCTTTTCCTGGCTGGGGGAACAGCCTTGCAGGGACGCACTGCCTGGAGGCTTTCCCCTTTGCTCCCATTGGCCAGAATCTGGCCAATGAAACCAGCGGGAGGCCATGCCTGAAAGCAGCATGAAAGCAAGTAGCCCTCCCATCCCTCATGCCAAGACTCCACATCCCCAGCCCCTCCACTCACCACCCCCACTGAGACATCGCATCCTCAGCCTATGCTTGCCCCTTCCCCCTTGGCAGACACCCTGTTCCTGCACCCTCCCTTGCCCCTACACCTTCCCCCTGGCTAGACACCCTATCCATCCCCAGCCCTCCCTTGCTCCTGCCCCCTTCACCTGGCTATATACCCTACTCCCAAGCTTGTTCCTCCACCCTACCTCCCACCCAGACCTGTGGCACCCACCTCCTGCCCAGATCCTGTATCTCTGTCCCTATCCCACTCACTGGCAGCCCTGTGCCACACACTTAACCCCTCATTTTTTACCCCACCCCAGAACCTGGGGGGAGGCACAAAATCCACTAACCCTGGAACTCCAGAAGAGTAAATCTGGCCTGAGGCCTTGAACCTCAGTCCTCTGTGCCCCTCCCTTCACCATGGGTCTGGAGCACCAGGGAAGTGAGGTGTTTCAGTGATTTTTTTCTGTGGGTCAGTGGCCTCCAACACAAAAAAAGGTTTCACACCCCTGCCATAAATAAAGACAATGTTGAAATCTTTTGTGTTGATCATAATATTTTACTTTATTTAAAAATTAAGCCTGGCCAACAAGCCCCCAGTTGAGGCCTAGACCCCATCTGGCTGCAGGGTCATAACACTCCTGCACCCCTCCACACCTTCACCCAGAGCGCCTAATAGACCTGAACCCCCTGCCCTGAGCCACTCATACCTGCACATGCCCAAAATCCTGCACCCCACATCCACAGACTCCTGCACCCCCATATCTCCAGTCCCATGCCATAACACTCCTGCATCCCATACACCCATACCATATGTCCTGAACCCATCATACATCTGAACCCTGTTATGAGTCCTTCAGACACCCCAACCCAGAGTCCTGCAACCCCACATGCCCAGTCCTCTGCCATAAGATTGACAGAAGACAGCCTGAATGCATGCATGAAGTTAGATTTGACCAGTTATGATGTAAACTTCCAAAAATGTATGAAAAGATGCAGCAGCAGAAGTCCCATTAAATAAAGTCTGTGAGTACGTTTCATTTATGCTTTTATTAATAATTATGTCAATTATCAATAATATTAAGTTGTATATTTTCAGTCATGCAAATAACCATTCTTATACGGCTCTTTGTTGACCACTTGTTCTGAATTTTGATGTACTTTGGCTCTTTGGTTTGAAAAGGTTGCCAACCCCTGCCCTGGAGTCTCTAGCATTCTCCCCCACAAATGTGGCAATGTGACTGCTCTAGCCCTGGGACCATCACGCGCTATGGGAAAATTTTACTCCCTGCCCAGTGGGTTACAGGAAGTTTGAAGTAATTCACTTTGCAAAAGTGAATTGGGTCACACACCATTGCAAACTGAGGAGGCTCTTTGATAGCATGCTTGCTGATCTGAGCTGTTGCCATTCACAAAATGGGCATGGCTTCCATTTTCAATAGCGTGGATTGAAGAATGTTGGGATAGAGAGGACTAAGAAAGTTATCACATGGAATTCTGAGATACTTCCAACTGACTCTTGAAGCCTAAGTGAAGCAGGGCTACATCTAACTGCAATTAAGCAATAAACCTGGGTCCTGGCTTAACTCAAACTCAGACCATCCAGTCCTGCAGTGTCCTAAGACCCTACGTCTCAGCCCTGGGTTAGCTCAAGTGTAGTGTCAACACAAGCTTGGGCTGAAGCATGTGCTTGCACTGTAGCACAGACATATTCTCAGAGTCAATTGTAGCATAAGGATCCCAGTCGCTTTTTCACACAAATAGAATGGATTCGTTTGGACTATGCAAAATTACCGGTATACTGATCAGACCTGAATTCAAGAAGCAACAGTTAGCTGCAAAAAAGTGTACAATTCTAGGGAGACAAAGAAGAGGTTATTGAAGTTACTGTAGTAATGGAAGTATCACTTTTATGTATGTAGAATATTTACTTTTTATGAACATTAAGTTCTTTTCCCTTTACAGTAACAGATTAGGCCTTGACCAACATATTATTTCTGGAACTCTGGGATCAGAATGTCCATGAAAAGCTGGACATATACTAATCTATGAGGCCAGATCTAATGCATCTGAGGGTGCTGTGGGAGTTGGATGATGTGATTGCAGAGTCATTGGCCATTATCTTTTAAAACTCATGGGGATCGGGGGAGATCCCAGATGATTAGAAAAAGGCAAATGTAGTGCCCATCTTTAAAAAAGGGAAGAAGGACAATCCAGAGAACTACAGACCAGTCAGCCACATCTCAATCCCTGGAAAAATCATGGAGAGGATCCTCAAGGAAATCCTTTTGAAGCACTTGGAAGAGAGGAAAGCAATCAGGAATAGTCAAAATGGATTCACCAAGGGCAAGTCATGACTGATCAACCTGACTGCCTTCTAAGATGAGGTAACTGGCTCTGTAGATATGTGGAAAGCAAAGGATATGCTATACCTTGACTCTAGGAAAGCTTTTGATACAGTCTCCCATAGTATTCTTGCCAGCATGCTAAAGAAGTATGGATTGGATACATGGACTGTAAGGTGGATAGAAAACTGGCTAGATTGTTGGGCTCAATGAGTAGGATCAATGGCTTGATGTCTGGTTGACAGTCGGTATCAAGTGGAGTGTCCCAAGAGTCAGTTCTGGGGCTGGTTTTGTTCAACTAGTAATTAATGACCTGGACGAAGGGATGGATTGCACCCCCAGCAAGCTTGCAGGTGACAATAAGCTAGGTGGGAAGTGGTAGATATTCTGGAGTGTAGGGTCCAGAGTGACCTAGACAAATTGAAGGATTGGGCCAAAAGAAATCTGATGAGATTCAACAAGGACAAGTGCAGATTCTTCTGTTCCTACACAGCTACAGGCTGGAGACTGACTGGATAAGTAGCAGTTCAGCAGAAAAGGATCAGGGGATTACAGTGGATAAGAAGCTGGATATGAGTCAACAGTGTGCCCTTGTAGCCAAGAAAGCTAATGGCATATTAGGGTGCATTAGGAGGAGCATTTCCAGCTGATCTAGAGAAGTTATTATTCCCCCTTTATTCAGCATTTGCCCCCCAGAAAGGATGTGGACGCATTGGAGAGGGTCCAGTAGAGGGCAACCAAAATGATTAGGGGGCTGGAGCACACAACCTATGAGGAAAGGCTGAGGGATTTGGGTTTATGTGGTCTGCAGAAGAGAAGAGTGAGGGGGGATTTGATAACAGCCTTCAATTTCCTGAAGGGAGGTTCCAAAGAAAATGGAGCAAGGTTGTTCTCAGTGGTGACAGGTGACAAAACGAGGAGCAATGGTCTCAAGTTACAGTGGGAGAGGTCTAGGTTGGATATTAGGACAAACTATTTCATTAGGAGGGTGCTGAAGCACTGGAATGGGTTACCTAGAGAGGAGGTGGAATCTCCATCCCTACAGTTTTTAAGTCCTGGCTTGACAAAGCCCTGGCTGAGATGATTTAGTTGGGATTGGTCCTGCTTTTAGCAGAGGTTTGGACTCGATGACCACCTGAGTCTCTTCCAACCCTAGGATTCTGTTAATTACAGATTTTCATGATACAAATTAATAATAAGACCCTGCTCCCGCAGAAATGTTTGCAAGTTCTTAAATATAAATGCATGAATAATGCATACATATTTGTAGGATCTGGGTGTAAGGTGGGTTATTCATTGTGACTTGGTTTGGTAACTGTAAAAAAATGAAGAAGTTATCATTTTGGGGCTTTTTAAAAAAAGAAAAAAATGGAAAGTGCACATAGGACCAGAATTTCAGATTATGTAAATCTGCCTCATTCTGTTAACTTCAGCTGAATGTTGCTGATATCTACCTGCTGAGGATTAAGTCTAGAACATTTAAATTATTATTGGTTCTCATTGGAAGGGCTTTTCTAATGAAGCCTTTACTTAGAAGAAAACCAAAGAAAAAACTCTCTTTAATTTTTGTGACTTTCCCCCTTATTTTAGACTATGGTTAAAATGTTCTGAAGTGCCTGAAGTCCCTTAACACTAAGGAGATGAAAGTCAATAGGAATTAAGCTACTAAATACCTAAGTCAATTTTGCAATGGGACTTTATACACTTATACCAGCTCTAATTACTATGTTTACTTTCTACTAACAAATAATTAAATAGTTATCATTGATAATTTAAAAACATAAAAATATAGCAAAACATCAAAAGAGAGCCTCATGTGTAAAAAATAATGGAAGACTCCTCCTCTTCCACATGAATAAACAGAGGGAGGAGAATGAACAGAAACAGAGGAACAGATATGGAATGGGGACCCAGAATTCAAGAATGGAGGCACAAAAGGATTAAGAGATAAAAAACAGAATATGGCCAGTATAAAATCCTAGTGTCTTCATGTCCCACCATAGGACATTAGTGGCTAGAATCTTCTGTGGATATGTTTGACCTTAACTTATTAATTTTGGCAAGTCATACAGGTCTCCCTGATGAAAGCAGTAAATCCCTCAGAGGCAAGATTTTTCAATTAATACCATGGCATTCAGTAGAACCTATGTCTAGATCTGGAGCAAATACAGGGGACATGGAAATTGTTGGGACTAAAAATGCTTCATAAATCTAACAACAGTTGGTTAAAACATAGGTTTTACCTAAGGCCATTACTAAGATGCCTTTTTCTTTACTACTAATGAAAAGATAAATATAAAAGTTATTACCTGGTTGTCAGACAGCCACAAAGCTGCAAGCTCTTTAAGCTTAGTAAAAGTGAATGGTAAATTCTTCAGTCTGTAAAGAACAATATTGGAACAACATGAATGTCCCATGCATGCAGTAGCCTCCTTTGAAGAGACACTGTCAAGATTTTTATATAAAGTATTTCATCTGGATCATAATCAAATTGGTGGCATTTTAATTTTCTTTTGTTTTTAAGAAAGATTTTTTATAAAGGCGATTCTCATTGACTTTGCATTGAAAAGCTAGAGCCACATTTCAAGCCTAAACAAACTGACAAAATTCCTTTGAGATATTAAAGAATAAAAGAGAGTTACTCACCCTGTGCAGTAACGTCTGTTCTTCGAGATGTGTGTCCCCGAGGGTGCTCCACTCGAGGTGCTGGGCTCGTCCCGGTGCCGCAAACTGGAGGAATTTTCATTAGCAGTAGCCCCCCTACCAGACCGTGCATGCGCAACTGCCTCCTCGCGCCTCTCAGCTGAGCGTGGTCCGGTCCTGTCAGTTTCCTCCCAACCGGAAGCAGTTTCCTCCCAACCTGAAAAATATAAACAGGAACTCCGAAGCAGGGAGGAGGGTGGGACGTGGAGCACCCACGGGGACACACATCTCGAAGAACAGACGTTACTGCACAGAGTGAGTAACTCTCTTTTCTTCATCGAGTAGTGTCCCCGAGAGTGCTCCACTCGAGGTGAGTACACAGCAGTGGTCCAACATTACATGAGTGCTTCGGACCTATCGCCCCCGTGCTGTAGACAAGACAGCCTGGGCCACCCTTGCATCAGAGGTAAGTATATTCCCGAGGGCATAGTGTCTCGCGAATGTGAGAGTAGACAACCAGGTTGCCGCACTGCATATGTCCTGCAACGGTACTCTGCGAAGATAGGCAATAGATGTTGCTAAGCCCCGGGTGGAATGAGCATGAAGTCTACTTGGAAGAGGTTTGTTGCGCAGGGCATAACACCTTGTGATGCAAGTGACGACCAATCGGGAAATACGCTGCACAGAGAGTTGCGTGCCCTTGGAGCGTTTGGCTGTGGAAAGGAAAAGTCGCTGAGACTTCCTAAAGATCCGAGTCCTGTCGAGGTAAAAGGCCAGTGCTCGCCTGACATCCAGAGTGTGCAGACGTGCGTCTTCCAATGAGGAGTGAGGCTTTGGGTGGAAAGTCGGCAGGGTTATGGGCTTGTTTATGTGGAAAGCAGAATTGATCTTTGGCAAAAACGCTGGTTGGACACGCAGCACTGCTGCATGGCTGAAGAATTGCGTGTACGGTGGATCAGCTGAAAGAGCCACTAATTCACTTACTCGACGCGCCGACGTAATGGCCAGTAAAAACACCGTCTTCATGGTGAGCATTCGCAGATCACATGTTGCCAGCGGCTCAAACGGCGAGCGAGTTAGAGTGTCCAAAACCAAAGGTAAGTCCCAAGGCTCCGGCGGGATCCTGTGTGCCGGATATAGATTGCCCAGTCCCTTCAAAAATCTTTTGGTGAGAGGATGGGTGAACACCGAATGTCTGGCAACCGGAAGATGGAAGGCTGAAATTGCTGCTAAATGTACTCTTAGCGACGA
>JANRFK010004893.1:41158070-41172445 GCA_030068395.1 Apalone spinifera
TGACTGGCCTCCTTTGCATGACTTTTCCGGCAAAGGGGGCCTGTCTAGACATAGACTATGTGGATGGAAACCAATGGAACCTGGCAACACTGTATAAATGGTAAACAAAATGTCTTGCATTCCACACATAGAACACTGGTTGCCCTCCACTACTCTAACCCCATTCCCCTCCTACTTTAAAAGATGCTTTCTTCTAATTAATCATGGAACTGGATCTCCTATTGAATGATCTCCTCCAGTAGTCACCTGCCACATTGCAATAAAATGAATTTTACAGCCTAACCTACCCTCTAAATTCTGGAATTGCTGCAAGAAAGGTGAAAAAACACATACTACCCTAGCTAAACTATCAGTGAGGAAAAATACTTCTTCCCAAAAAGGTGACTGGGCATGATGTCCATAACCAGGCCCCAAAACCTCATAGTACTCTAACGCTAAGAGGGGAAAGCCTTTCTTTCCAGTGTAGAATTTATAAGCTCTCCCATTAGGTGCATAGGTTACAATAGACTTAGACTTCATTTGTCTGTCCAACTAATCAATCACAGAGCCCTCCCATCCTAAAGTCCAGGAGGGGCTCTGTGGCTAGTTAGTTGCACAGACAGATGTCCAACAGGGAGGGGCAGAAACTAAGTTTTTGCATCAACATTATCACCAGATACAAGGATATAAGATATTTAGTAAAGACCATACATCAGTCCAAAAGGAAAGATTATATGTACTTCTGATAATTCATTTTACATTTTTATTTTAAGAATGCTGGTTTCCTTGTCTACCAAATTAATTAAATTCCAATTTCCGGTGTATAAAATGGCTCTTTGGATGAAAAAGTTATACACTTTAAAATCCAATAATTAGTACCCCCAAGAAAGGAAATGATGCCTGAAGTAGCTGAAATGTAGTCTTTACTACTATGTTATTAATAAAGTGGATCACATATTAGTTAATTACTACTTATCCCTGGAATACTGCAGGTGGTGACATATTCATCATAAAGTAACATGACAGTTCTATAGGAATTAATATAAACATTCTCAGAGAGAATATCTGAAAATTTTATTCAGAATTTGGCTTCTCTATAAAAAACTAAAATTTATTTTGAATATTCAGACACACAAATAATTAAGATTGAAAACCTACTTTGACTTGCACTGTTAAGCCTAAATATGTAAAATTGCTCACTATACTGAAACTAATTCATAATAACAGCAATGTATGGCCAAATTTTCAAACTTAGAATTGGGTCTAAGAAAATTTAGAGGAATCTTTAATTAACATGGAATTTAAACCTTTTGTGTCCAACACGCTTGTCACTAGCCACATGTGGTTATTTGGCTGGTTGAGTGTGGCTAGTTGGCTATAGTAGTAGGCACTATATTATTTACATTTTCAGAATAATGTTGCTAGTTCGCTACAGCAGTAGCCACTATAGCCCTGGTCGACACTAGGGAGTTATTTAGAAATAGCTCCACTTATTTTGAAATAACAAGCAGAGCATCCAAACTACCAAGCCCATTATTTCAAAATAAGGGGCTGGTTATTTCGAAATAACAACTTCTGCTTTCCTTGGGGAAAGTTATTTTGGGAGTTATTATTTCAAAATAAGTTATTTCAAAATAATTTCCTAGTGTAGACATGCCCATAGTGGCTACTGCTTCAAAACTGGTTGGACACCATGGATTTAAACCTTCTTCTGAGGCCCCATACAGTGCATGCTAGCCTCCTTTAGGCTTCCTTCAGACCCGTTTAAATTCCCTTTTAACAAAATATAATTAGATACCCTCTTTATCTTATTTATTGATCTGACTATGGCTCCCGAGAGTATAAGGGAATGCATGCTTATATATGTCAAAAGTTTGGAGACCACTGCTTTAAAATATTTCTTGTTCAGCACCAAAAACTTGAAAGTATGCAAAAGTGCGAGTTATTTTTGAAAAATTAGATCAGAACAATTTAATAGCTATAATATATATCTTTTAGTTCTACAGTGCATGTATTTTGTGAATTTAATAGTCACAGTTAAGACATAAGAGATGAAAATGGGGAAAAAATGTACAGTATATATTGATATATCTGTTTGAAACATTATTCATTCTTCCTATTTTATTATCCACTATTGTGAGACTCGGCTTTTCTTTGTGATAACCCTTTGATTTCACAAAATTTGTGACCGTATTTTTGCACTTAAATTGAATCATCAGTGCAAATCGATCATATGACCCTATCTGTTTGATTAGTGTGCTCAATCTCCTGGTTAGAATTGCTGACAATTCAGATATAAATCAGCAACTGAACTAATACATTCTGCATTTCGACCACACTTCTGAAAATTAAATCCAGAATATTGTCTCAGAAGGGTAGCTCTGTTAGTCTGTATCTACAAAAACAATGAGGAGTCCTGTGGTACCTTAGACACCAAGGGCATATCTACAGTAGGAAATTATTTTGAAATAACTTATTTCGAAATAACAACTCCCAAAATAACTATTTTGAAATAGCATGTCCACACTACAGAGAAGCCTCAAAATTAGTCCGAGGCAGGTTCTCTTAATGTGGACGCACTACCTTAAGAGTTGCAGGAAGCACTGGGGAGTAATTACTTTGAATGACTCTGGGGAGTAGTTATTTCAAAATAGCAGCAGTGGAGCATCCACACTACCGCTATTTCAAAATAGCTATTTTGAAATAAGCATTATTCCTTGTGGAAAGCAGGAGTTATAACTTTGAAATAACCAGACCCTTATTTCAAAATAATGGGCTTGGTAGTGCGGACACTGCTCTTGTTATTTCAAAACTAGTCAATTAGCCTATCAGAAGACGGGATTTTCAGGTCTTTCCTCCCCGTGCTGCATGGGGAGCGCAGACCCCAAACAACCGCTTGCACTGCTTGCTTCCACGCGGTGGCCCGGCTAAGCAGCGCAGAAGTCAGCCGAGGGCCACAGCGGGAGGCAACAGTGCTGCCCAGAGGGAACAGCCAGCGTTTCAACGTTTCAGGGTTACAGAGTCACAGACATTGGGCTACTATATATATGATGAGGGAAGTTATTTTGAAATACCTCCCCAGTGTAGACCAGGGCTAAAAGATTTATTAGGGCACAATCTCTCACTATAGTTTTTTTAAGATTATGCCCTAACAAATCTGTTAGTCTCTAAAATGCCACAGGACTCCTCGTTGTTTTCCCATAATACTGATCACATTTAGCACACTGATTTAAGTTGTGGATGATGAACTAGGCTGGTCAGTGAGAATATTGTTACACAGCAGCTGCAAAAGGATGTAGTTTGTAATGTATATATGATGTTGGAGTAGACTGATTACTGATGACAGACTATGGGTCAGATCCCCAGCTGCTGTGAATCAGCACAACTCTGCTGATTTCATTGAAACAATGATGATTTCACCTCTACAGAAATGGCTCTATATGCCTACTCCACTGTGCAGAAGAGTTGATGGAAAAGTACACTATGTCCATTAAAATATTAAAGAGTGTTTAATCGGCCTTGCCTCCATTAATCCAGCATTTCTGATGAGAACATCCAAAAAGTATACCAACTGCACAAAGAAGTCTAAAGTCTATAAATGTGCTATTCAACAAAGTGCTTATCTTTCATGCTTAAATGCCTAAATTTCTCACTAGACAGTTTGGAAAATTACTTCCATAATTGCTTTTTTGTGTAATACCGAGTTAAGGAAAATGTATTCACAATATTAAGTTATCTTAGATGAAAGATGAACTGTTGCATGGATAATTTATGAAAGGGTTACCTAAACTAAATAAACATGTAATTCAAAAGCAAATCACATGGTCCCAAAGCAACTCAGTTCCTATGTGGGCCTAAATCTCCTCCTGGCATGTATCAGGCCTGAGTAAACAAACTTTGTGCTGGAGGCATTCTATGGCTATTAGGGCTGTGGGAGTGAGTTGGAATTTGAAAAACAGGCTCCTGTGTGATTGCTCCACACTCACCAGTTCCTGCAAGTAAAGGATAGAAGTGTGTCTAATGGATCAAGTGCTAAGGTAACTTGTTTTTCAGAGGTTTTTAATATGTGGGATCATCACATTTTTCACTTATCTACCACTCTGAGAAGAGGAATCATATCAGTTTCAGTGCAAACAAGGTTTTCTGCTCCCTTATTACCTTGTATGGATTCACGTGCAAGTTTTAATCACCAATAATTAAAATTGCAATCACTTGGAAAATTAACTTATTTAAAGAGTTCAACAGAAGTGATAACTGAATTTTTAAAACAGGATATCAGGGTACATCTAGACTACAAGCCTCTTTCAAAAGAGATTGTCTAGCTACCAGGGTTTCAAAAAAGTGATCCGCTTTTTCAAAAGAGAGCACCCTGACAATCTGAATGCTGTCTTTCAAAAAAGCCTGTTTGCGTTCAAGAACACCTTTTTTCGAAAGCACTCTTTCGAAAAAAGGCATTCTTCCTGGTAAACATAGATTTACCAATTTCAAAAAAACCGTTGCATTCTTTCGATTTAATTTTGAAAGAACACGACAGCAGTCTAAATGCAAGTGAAGCTTTTTGGTTTTTTTTTCGAAAAAAGGCCATTTTAAAAAAAAAAACCCCTCAGTAGTCTAGACACACCCTTAGTGCCACTCAGACTGTCTGCATTCAAATTCATATAATTAAACAGAAGAATATATAAATGCAAAATCACAGCCGACACTGAAAGATGTAAAAATGGAAATCTTTTAATAAAAACAGGAAGTCATGAAACAATACTTTTCTAAGGTTTAATTTTCATAGTAAAAAGTGTTTTCCTCTATGACAGAAGATAAGGAAAAGAATTTCTCTTGCAATTCTTTAGAAATGGAAAAAACTTTCTAATTGTATCCCTAAGTCCCAAACTGTCAGTAAGAAATTAGTCCATATCATATAATAAATTACATATTAGCAACTTATACTATATGAAGGTGTCTCCTCTGTGACTTGGAAAGACTGCATTTAGGATATAGCTATTATTTCCTTACACTGCATGGCTGGTTCTGAACTAATACTTTAATGGTATCATGTAGCATCAGTCTTCAATCATTTTTTCAAATTAGCATGACAATAGTTAAAAAAAATCTGATAATGCATCTGTCTTCCAAAATAAGGAAAATGTCATTGGGCATCTTCTAATAATGTAATCAGCATTAAATGAAATACAACATGGAATGAGTGTAAAAATATTTTTCTAATGGGAAGAGGGACATGTTCATTTTGGTAATTTATGCAGTCCTGATTTTTAATTTCACTTATGTTCAGGAGAATCACAGATTGAATATTATGTATTCAGTACTAGATTCTCATTTTGCTCTATTCTAAATATACAAGCACAAACAACAAACCGTAAACTTACATTTTTCCAAAGCCTGTTTGTACCTCTTCCCCAAAGAGACTAAACTTATGTGTGAAACATTTTATACTGAACATTAGCTGGAAGTCTGTATTGTAAGAAAAGCTAAGTGCCGTAGAACTGTTAATCTTCTAAATTCATAAATGTACTTATTTTTGGTGACAGTCAAAATAAGTACACCAATAATGACCAATTTATCTAAAAAAAGAGTGAAAATTAAAACTACTGAGTGTTGTATCCAATTTGACAAAGCAACCTTGAATATTTAAAATCCTTGTTCAGCAAAACATTTCTAGGATATGGTGAAGACATTATGCAAATTATACCTGTTATCACTCAGATTTAACACTCTCAGCTTCTGCATCTGACCAATCTCATCAGGAAGAAATTCTAGTTTATTAGAGCGCAGGGACATAACTGTTACATTCTTACAGCTTCCAATCTATGATCATAAAAAACAAAAAGTTAGGATTCTCACTTTGCCAAAGTTTCTCAGCACCAATTCTCCTTATCTGAGAGATGGCCTAAATAGGTCTTTCACATTAATGAATGAGATAAAAGCTACTTGTTGTATAGCTCTGAGATAATACTTTGAGTCCAACAGACATCAGTGGGAGTAGAATCAGGTCCGTTATAAATTGCTTTTCAAGTTATAATGTAACCTATTTGCTATAAACTCTAATGTCACATAGCTTGACTAAAATGCTTTCTATTATCATAATGTATTCTTTAATAAAATACTCATTTCCAATTCTGGTCTCCCTATTTTACATAGATATTGACATTAACAATCAAGAATATAAGCCCTCAGTTTACAATGTAAAATGACAAACAATATGTATGAGACAAGGTGGATGAGATAACATCTTTTATTGGATCACCTTTTTCAGAAACAAGCTTTTGTTATGTAGCTCTGAGATAATACTTTGAGCCCAACAGACTTCAGTGGGAGCAGAATTTTTTTGGGTGACATGAAAACAACCTGAAGCAGAACTCTGTGTAAGCTTAAAAGCTTGTCTCTCACCCCCAGAAGTCTGTCCAATTAAAGATATTAACTCACCTGCCATAGCTCTCTACATTCCTGGAAGCAACACAGCTACAACAACAGTCCATAGAAACATTAGTAACACACAAGGAACATGTACAAGGTGTAATCCTGGCTGCTGTACACACAGGGTGAAATCCTGCTTGCCTTTCTTGTGTGAGTGATATAATCTCCTCCAATAGAACGAATGATTAAGGTAAATAGGATTTGGCTTTCCACCAGGATCACTTATCACCCCATTCTGCAGAGTGAAACTTCTATACACCTGCCATAACTTTGTTCAAGTGTAAGGACTGCAAGGTCAGGCCCTTAATGGTAAATATATTAATTAATATTTTAAAAACAGAATCCGTTTCTCACTTCTCTAGGCAATTCAGACAGGAAATTCTCATCCACAGCTAACGTTCGCAGGTTATGAAGGTAACCAATGGTAGAAGGTAGCGACTCCAGTTCATTACAGCTGCAGTCAAATTCTTCTAACAGAGATAAACTGAAATTTTAAACGTATTTGTTAGATTTTTTAAAAGGTTAAATAACACAAATGAACAGTTTCAAATCTTCACAAGTTTATAATGTCATACACTGAAAATATAGCATTTATTATTCAGATTCTCACAGAATAAAATGTTGAAGATATAAATGATCATATACACCTAAATATAGTTAAGTATTGGTAATACTACTAACATTGAGATAGAATTATCTCTATTTATTTATTAATTCTATTAATTCTATCTATTTATCTAAGGCAAAATCGGCAAGGTATTTTTAAGGATATTATTCTGTCCCATATATTATAATTAGGGCCCTACCAAATTCCCAGCCAGGAAAAACATGTCACAGTCTCCTTGTCAATGTCCCAGACCGTAACATCTGGTCTTCCCCCATGCAATCTGGTCTTTTGTGTGCTTTTACCCTATAATGTACAGATTACATGGGGAGACCAGCAAGCAGTTGCAGAGGATCACAAGGTTGTTTTAGGGATTGCAATATTGCCACCAATTCTCCTGTAATGCCTTCAGAGCTGGGAAGCTTGAGAGTAGTGGCTGTTGGCCAGATGCCCAGCTCTGAAGGCAGCATCCCACCAGCAGCAGCACAGACGTAAGGGTGGCAATTCTATATCATACCACTCTTACATCTGTGCTGTTGCTGGCAGTGGCTCTGCCTTCAGAGCTAGGCTCCCAGCCAGTAGCCATAATTTTACAGCTGCCCAGAAGACTGGAAACCCAAGTCAGCCTCATCTCCCTCTCTCTCTCTAACTCTCCATAAACAGCCGGTCACTTTGTGGCACCATCCTTCCCATCTGACAAGTTAATTAGGTTTCTGCTCTCATTATGTCATTTCAGCCAGCATGTGTGCAAATGAAATCTCCAGATCATGAATAACATACCTCCCTAGAGATGAGGTTTTTTTCTCTCTATAGGCTCAATCCAACAAAGCACTTAAGCAATGGGAAACCACTGGGCCTATTCAGAGTTCTTAAACACACGTTTAATATTTTGTTGGATTGGAGTCACAGTACTCAGCATGTCACACAGTTGAACCCTGAATATCCCTCTGATAGTGGCTAACCACCACCACTTTTTTGGCCCCAAATGCCTTGTTGGCAGTTCTATTAAGGCAAGTATCAAACAGGTGACAGACTGCTCTCTATGTCATTATAACAGCCAACTCTGGAGAGAGTCAGGTCCCTCCTCCCCATTGTTGACTTTTATATTATAGTAATAGGTTCCAGTGGGTATCAAGGCTACCATTATTTGAGAAAGACCCAGCAGGAAACTGTCTAATGTAGTGAATGAGTCAAAGAAGGGAAGCACAATTTGAAGTTATAGGTACAGTACTCATTCTATGGAAGAAAATTACTTCACCTCTAGTGCTGCCAGGCCCCTAAATTTAACAAGCACAATAATTCAAAAATGATATAAGTGTATTAACTGACTACCCTAGTATTCTGCAAATCCATCTCTTAGAGCTGCAGTATCTCTCTTTTAAGATCTAATTAATGTTTCTAAAGAAACACTATTTAACAGAACGTTGGCATAAAACCAGAGGATTTCTTTCAATTCTGAACAATTCAATCACTGAGATAATAATATCTTAATCACAGGATTCTTTTTTTAAAAAGGCACACTGCAAAAAGGTGTGTGAACCATCTGGATAGTGTAGAATATAATTTCTAACATCTCCAGATCTACCAGGCTTTCAGTATTTACTGCTATATACAGTTTGTCTCATAGGACTCATGCAACCTTCTATTGCTATCCTCCAATGCACATCCAATAAGTCCAATAGCCAAGTGTTTTCCCTCTAAGCTGCAGGGCAGCAAAGATTCACAGGTGATTAATCAGCCCAGTCAGTCAGCTCCCTTCATGGAGCCCTAAGACTCTGACTGGGTGGGGTTGATTAATCACCTGTGAAGCTGTGCTGCCATCTAGTTTAGAGAGAACACTGCCAATGACCCTCCATGGGTAACTATGTCAAGCCAAAATTCATCTTTCATTGCTTACTGCTGTAATTTTTAGATTTTTTTTTTGAATATGATACCAACAGTTAATTAAGTTATTATTGAAAGATCCTACATAAAACAGATACAGACAGGAGTGGCTACTTGTCAGAGCTCTAGTATCCTAGCTAGAGACTAAAGTAGTTCTACAGGCCTTAATCTACTTAGTACTGAGTTATGTTACAGTAGAATCTATATATTTTTAGAGAAGTATAACGAGCTATCATGAGAGTTTTATAATGAAGTCTTTAGGTCAGAGCAGACTTAATGCTGCCTGGAGTAAAAGCAGAGGTTGCTGAAGAGGGCTTTACTAGGGAAAAGGGTGAGGGAATGCTTTGCCCACCATGCTAAGCCACAGAATGAGTGTCCTGTTGCTTATAAGTGGGATTCACTTGCAACATTTTGCTATTAGCTTAGATTCTCTAACTTCATTCTGGTGTGAAGCAGTTCTGTATCTAAGGAATGAAGAAAAATATAAGTTCTATCAACAAGAACATATTTGGAATTATAGCTTTTAAATAAATGTCTAGCCAACCTCTGTGCACTTTTATAAAAATTAAAATGTTAGCATAAAAATAGTCAAATAAGATATTTCATATGATGAAGTACAAAATTACTATATTTACCATAAATACCTACCAAAAACAAAGATAAAAACAGAATAAAACCTTCCTCAAAGCAAACATCTGAGAATGTCTAGACTGGTGGGTTTTCTCTGCTGCATCCAGTGAACGTGTTTGCTCTTCCGCTGTTGTTGTTGTTGTTGGGTTTTTTTTGTTTTGTTTTTTTTTTGCAGAAGAGCAAATGCGCTCTTTTGGGGAGCCCTGTATACCTCATTCTACAAGGAATAAGGGCTCTGCTGAAAGAGGAGGCTTTTCCACCATTTGGCCCCATCTAGACAGGGCCAAATGGCAGAAAAGCCTCTTCTGGAAAAGCAATCGGAAAAAGCTATGCAAATTGTGGAGCGCAATTTGTGTAGCTTTTTCCAATACAAGAGTGTAGTCTAGACCTAGCCTTAATTAACTCTGTATTTAGGTATCTATTTGTTTGTATTACCGCTTATTATACACAAGCTAAACATCTGGGAAATGCTATTAGCCCCCCACAATAATTTCAAAAGGAATATGATTTATCAAAATGCTATTTTATTTTAATTTTAAAAATTGTGTAGGTACACAACATTGTCAATTTCTCTTACACAAGACAAACTATCCATATTCTGAAAAACGGTATTGTTTGAACAAACATGTTCTTTAAAAATCCTACTAAATGCACATGCTGTATTAAGTTCTTGTAGACAACATAGTAAGATCTAGGAAGACCAAATTTGGTATGCAGTTCTCTTATCATAATTTAAGGTAAGGGGTTGGTTGTATAAAGACAAAGGGCTGTACCTGGTATTCAATGTCGCTCATAAAATGGAAAGGGAAGGGGTTTTGTAGGAAATAACAGTTACTGAACTTTGCAACTGTTGTTCTTCGAGATGTGTTGCTCATGTCTATTCCATATAGGTGTGCGCGCACTGCATGCACATGTCATCAGAACGTTTTTCCCTTAGCAGTACCTGTTAGGCCATCAGGGGAGCCCCCTATGGTGGCGCCGCTATATTGGCCAATATATACCCCTGCTGGCCCTCCACTGTCTTGGTTCCTTTTTACTGGACTACTCCGAAGAAGGGAAGGCAGGTGGGATTTGGAATGGACATGAGCAACACATCTCGGAGAACAACAGTTACAAAAGTAACTGTTTTTTCTTCTTCAAATGATTGCTCATGTTCATTCCATGTAGGTGACTCCAAAGCAGAAACCCTAGGAAGCGGAGTCGGGTCGGAGTTCTAACCTTCAACTGAGTGGAGGACAGCCCTATCCAGGGTTGCATCCTCCTTAGCCTGGTGGGCCAGTGCATAACGATTGGCAAAAGTGTGGACCAAAGACCATGTTGTGATCCTGCAGATGTCAAGAATCAGTACCGGAGCCAGGAAGGCTGTATAGGAGGCCTGGGCCCTGGTGGAGTGGGCTGTGATGGGAGGAGCTGGTACCCCGGCCAGCCCATAGCACTCCTTGACACAGGAGGTAATCCATGAGGAGATCCTCAGTGCAGAGACCGGCTGCCCCTTCAGCTATTCCACAGTTGCTACAAAGAGCTGTGGAGACCTATGGAAGAGCTTTGTTCTTTCTAAATAAAAGGCTACGGTTCTCCTAACATCTAACATGTGTAGCACCTGTTCCTTGCCTAAAGCATGGGGCTTTGGGTAAAAAAAAGGGAGAAAAATATCCTGGGACACATGAAAGTGAGACACCACTTTCAGAAGGAAGGCAGAGTAGGAGCATAGCTGGACCTTGTCCTTGAAAAATACAGTATATGGGTGGTCTGATGTGAGAGCCCTCAGTTTAGACACGCACCTGGCCGACATGATAGTCACCAGGAAAGACACCTTCCAGGAGAAGTGCAGGAGCGAACACATTGCCAGGGGCCCCATGAGCCTGGACAGAACTAAGATTAGGTACCACTGAGGGACGGGCTGACGCACAGTCTGTCCAAACCCTGTAAAAATTTGTGCATAGGATGCACAAAGAGTATCATGTCCCTAGAGCCCAGGTTAAAGGCAGAAATAGCCTCCCTGATTGATGAGGAGGAGAGCCCCAGACCCTCCTGATTGAGGAGGTCATCAAGAACCAGTGGGAGCGGGGTGTCCATCAGGGAGATACCGTTATGAACAGACCAAATGGAGAAGCACTTCTATTTATCCAGATAGGTGAACCTAATGGAAGGTTTCCTACTACCCAGCAGGACTTACTGCACCTGCTCTGAGCAGTGGAACTCTGCCGCTGTCAGCCATGGAACTTCCAGGCCACTAATTGGAGGGACTGTAGGTTTGGGTGATGAAGCCTGCCGAAGTCCTGAGTTATGAGGTCTGGGTGCAGGAGGAAAGTGATCAGTTTCTCATGTGATATGTTTAGCAGGGACATGAACCAGTGCTGTCGGGGCCAAGCCGATGCTATGAGAATGAGGGAGGCCCTGAATTCCCTCACTTTTAGAAGCACCTCGTGCACCAGCAGAAATGGGGGGAATGCATAGAAGCAGGCCCTCATCCCAGGAGATAAGGAGAGCGTCTCCCAGGGACCCTCGGCCCATCACCATGAGGGAGCAGAACCTGGAGCACTTCCTGTTCTGCATTGTTGCAAAAAGATCTAGGAGGGGAAACGTGAACCTGCAGAAGATGTGGAGGGCTACATCTTCCCTGAAGCACCATTTGTGGCATGAAAAAGCCAGGCTCAGCTGGTCCACCAATGTGTTCTGGGTCCCAGGGAGATAGGATACAGAGTTTCCAGAGCCAGAGGGCTTCCTGGAACAGGGGAGGGGAATGCATTCCACCCCGCCTCTTGATACAGGCAACTCCCGTTGTGTTGTCAGACAGGATGAGAATCGTCTTGCCCCTGAGGCGGGGAAGGAAGGTCTGGCATGCAAGGCAAACAGCCCACAGCTCCCTGATGTTGATGTGCAGGGAAAGTTCCTCCCGGCACCACATACCTTGCATCCTTACGTCACCAACATGGGCTCCCTAGCCATGTCAGAGGCATCCATTACCAGTCACAGGGTCGGGAGGAACCTGGAGAATGGGACTCCAGCACAGACCACCATCTCCCAGGTCCACCATTTCAGGGGTTGGAGAACTCCTGGAGGGACTGTCACCATCCTGTCCCAAGCATGGAGGGTGGGGCAGTGAACCCACACCAACCATAGCTGCAGGGGACGCATGTAGAACCTGGCATGCTGAATCATGTATGTAATGGTGGTCATGAGCTCTAGGAGGCACATGCAGTTTCTGGCTGTGGTCATAGGGAATGTTGTAAGGTCAGAATGGCTTCCCTGATAGACAGGAAATGAGATCTAGGTGGGGAGGCCATGGTTGTCGTGGAGTCCAGACGAGCTCCCACTAACTCTATGTTTTGAATAGGAACCAGAGTTGACTTGGCCACGTTAAGGAGGAGGCCCAGCTCTGAGAAAAGGGCCTGCACCAAAGCAATGTGCACTAGCACCTGGTCTGAGGATCAGGCCCACACCAGCCAGTCATTGAGCTGGAGAGTACTTGGACCCCTCGCTTCCTTAGAAAGGTTTCCACTATGTCCACACATTTTGTGAAAACTCTGAGGGCCACAGAAAGCCCATAGGGGAAGGCCATAAATTGGTAATGGTCCAGGTCAACCGTAAAACACAGAAATGTTCTGTGATGGGATTTGATCAAAATGTGAAAGTAAGCGTCCTTTAGATTGAGTGCAGTGTACCAGTCTCCGAGGCTAAGGGAGGGAATGATTGATGCCAGTGTCACCATCTTGAACTTGGCCCTGAGGTCTAGGATGGGCTGGAACCTTCTCCCTTCCCTACTTTACTTTGGGCGCTAGGAAGTACCTTGAGTAGAACCCCATTGCCTCTGAATTCCTGAGGGACCGCTTTGGCAGCTCCCAGTCTTAGGAGCTGGTGCACCTCCTCCTTGAGAAGATGCTCGTGAGAGGGGTCCCTGAAGAGGTTTAACTGGTAATTCGAAGTAAGGGGTTTATTTCGGAATCGCCCTTCTCTGCCGCGTGTAGATGCGGGCAGTTCTTCCGGGCTAGTCAATTTCCAAAATGGCGACCACCCGGGAACATGCTAATGAAGCGCGGGATATTTAAATCCCACGCTTCATTTGCAATTTCGGTCGCCCTCATTAGCCTCCCTAGTTCGAACTAGGGGGCTAGTGTACACATACCCTGAGACTGGTGTCAAGGTCTGTGCAGTACCAGAGAGGCACATGAGCAGCTTGGTGTCTCCTGCACTGAAGCCGGTGCACTGCTGGTTGTCGTTGCCAGGTCTGATGCCAGAGCTGGGCAGAGAGCCACTTCCATGAGTATGATCTTTCTATGGGACTCTTGTTCTCACTTGGTCCATGGCTTGAATGCCTTACAGATCTTGCAGGCCTCTGACAGATAAGCTTCCCAGAGGCACTTAAGACAAGCTTTGTGGGGGTCTCCATAGGGCATAAGCTTCTGGCACTTAATGCAGGGCTTGAAGCCTTGGGGCACAGGCATGCCCCGCAGGAAAAAACAAAGCAAGCTCCGCAAGTAAGTAAACTACTAAAACTGAACAGCTACTTAAACTATTTACACTTGAGATAAGAACTAACACTAACAAACAACAGAACTACAAATGGGTGAGAACTGATGGGAGCGCTTGCTAAGCAAGAGCAGAACTGGTTCCAATGAAGGTTAGGAGGAAAAGAAAGAACTGAGGGGATGGAGAGCCAGCAGGGGTATATATTAGCCGATATAGTGGTGCCACTCCAGGGGGCTCCCCTGCTGGCCCAACAGGTGCGGCTAAAGGAAAAATCTTCTGACGACGCATGAACGCAGTGCTCACACTTACATGGAATGGACATGAGCAATCACTCGAAGAAGGAAAATTATACTGTAGAATGACTACGGGGGGGGGGGGGGGG
>JANRFK010004893.1:41178367-41197786 GCA_030068395.1 Apalone spinifera
ACTGGCCTCCTTTGTATGCCTTTTCCGGCAAAGGGGGCCAGTCTAGACGTAGCCCATAAGAATTTTAGAAACAGAGCATTTGCTGGCACTTTGTACAGCTTAAAAAATGAGACTTCTGCCACTGGCCTGGGAGTCTATTTCACAGATGTCAGACCATAATGTCAGAAATTTATCCCTGCTTTTCAGCCTTAAGTAAATTTTAAATAAAATTTAAAATTTCCTGTTCTTAATATCATCCTATAACTTCGGTTTATAAACCTTTGTATCATGCTAAACGATTCTTCTCCAGCCTTCAAAGTTTAAATTTTACAGATATTTATAACTTGTTCTCAAGTCTCCACCATTAGTCATTACTTCACTAGGCTATAGATCAGGGGTCTCAAATTCATGGTCTAGGAGGCCATCTGCTGCCTAAACAAAATGTGGCCTGCACATGGCTGCTGGCACGCAAGTCCCTGTGACACTGGGGTTGTATGTCCAGCCCCTTCCAAGTCCAGCTCCTGCTGCATCCCTGCCCCATCTCATCCTAACTCTGCTCTGTCCTCTCCCCTCATTGTACCCCTTCTCTCAAGCCCCCTCCCTTGAGGGACAAGGCCTCAGGGCTTACCAGAGTGTGATGCAGGGCACCATCTGGGTTCAGGGCCCCCATACTCACTATGGCAGTGGAAGCCATAGGGAAGCAGAGCAATGCAGCAAGCTTTGCTCTGCTCCGCTGCCATCTCCCAAGCCAGCGTGGTTGTTCCACTTCATCGTGGCGGTGAGAAGTGGAGAGCTCCAGTACCAGCATGGGCTGGTTTGGGAGACAGCTGTGGAGCACAGTAGGTTGCAACCGGCTCCCCGGGAGTGGAGCTGGCAGGTGGGAGCCAGTATGCAGAGGCAGCAATGCAGGGGGCAGTAGGTGCGCGTTCCCGGCATGTACCTGCTCCCAGGGAGCTGCCTGCTGCCCTGCGCTGAGCTGCAAAATGCGTGTAACCATGTAACTGTTGAAATTTTAAGTGGTTACATGGTTACCCTATGACTCACCTTTTAACATTCCTAATATAAATGGGAGCAGCCCTTTAGAAAATGTGTAGACATATGTAGCCCTATATTGATTATGATCTAAATTAGATAATAAAATATGAATAAATGAAAAAAAGACCAAAAGTGGCACACTCATTCTGATGCTGGAGTTGCTAGGACATTTGCCATTGATTTCCATGGGAATAAAATCTGGCCCTGTGAAACATAGTACTTGATAGATCCCTTATAAATCACGTTTTTTCTCCACTTTTTTCAACAAATTGCTTTAAAAAACATTAAATACTTCCTTAATTCATATTGCCTTTACCGTACTCTTAGTACAGAAACCTTTTCAATCATATAAACTGGAAGCTTACATTTAAACAAATAAACATGATTTTTTCTTGATAAACAATATGCATTTTAAATATGTTCCATCATACCATGAAGTGTCTATAATAATAGTTCAGGTAATCCTACATCATGCTGCTGAAAGGTTATCATAACAATAGTCTTATTATCAGTTTTGTTTATAAATTCACTCATTATTTAATTCAATTTCAAATGCATATTATCAGAATACATGTGAATAAAGCTGACACTCAATTAAACCCATCCATGACTCCTGTTTTCTCTACTCTAAATCACATCCTGACATAAAAAGAAATTATGAACATCTAATACATCAAAATGATTTTGATCTACATAAATTTAATTTTAAAAGATAAAATATTTCCATATATTTAACTGAAAAAGGCTTTGATTCACTTAATCTCTTAAACCTAGCCTGAAAGCTAAGCATATGCTCAAGAGCTTTGCTGAATAGGGACCATTATTTGCATTTGGCAATTACGATTAAATTGTATTTGACATGCCCACACTTGTTAATATATAAAAAATGCTGACTATGCATAAAAATGAACACATGTAAAAAGGACTCAGCTTGAACATCATCTACCATTTACATACCATGTCTAATAATACAGATTTTACTTACCATTAAGAGATTATTCTAAGTATATTGTATATTCTGATAAAAAATAATACAAATCTTTTAGACTGAACAATTTTGAACTTTTTCAATAACGGAAAATACAGTAAGATTATAAAGTACTGTAACAGAAACGTTAATTCTTTACAGAAATATGCACGTTTGTTTTCTAAGTATTTGTAATTGTAAAAGTAATAATAATTCCCTTAGAAATTATATGTAAACCAAAAAGTCAGAAATATTTTGAACTATCATTGCACCATTATAATAAAACAGGATTTATCTCTTAAATTTTAAAGCAACTAGTATATATAAATGAACTGTCATACACACTTCAAAATTCACATCAGATGAACTTGAGCAATATTATCTTTTTTTTAGTGTAAAGTAGAGATAATCCAGAACTAGAACACTAGATCTCACTTCCTCCAAACATGGGGGAAGTTTGCATCTAGATGCAGATTCTGATCCTTTGCAATTTGAACCCGAGCATTAAATGTAAAGATCTCTTGAATTTGGGGTAGTTTATATTCAGGTCTCAATCCTATCTTGGTAATTTCCAGCCCATCTCTGCAGCCAAGATATAAACAACACCCACACATGTAAAAGCTTATCAAGCAGCATGTACACTTCTCACCTAGAGAGTCTGGCAGTTGTTGTAGCATATTTGATGACAATAGCAAATCTTCAAGTGCTTCACATCCGGAAACATCCAAGTCAATAGTTTCTATCCTGTTTTTTGACATATCCAGGTACACCAGCTGCTTTAACTTCCCTATAGACTTAATGACATGGTATAAACAGGGTAAGATGAGCAGATACATAGGAATCTCTAGCGTTTAACATAAGCATACAGTAATAGCCAAGGCTTATCTTTTGATGTCTGAACATTTTTTTAACCCAGACTGCTGTTGGTTCAATAAAATAAATCTGATTTGAGAGCCTCCCTGTTCAGATAATGCAAAATGAAGGACCAACATCTGAGAAATTTGAAAACAATTGATGTTTTTTCTTAAAATTATGTGATTATATAAAGCCTAATAAAAGGTGGTAATCAGCTTAAAAATCCTCTAAACTTTGCTATAATTCTAGACATTTGGAAAATCAACTATTGCTTGCTTTTTGTTGTATCATGCTAAAAAGCACAAATGGTTTTTGGTTCTTCAATTAGGTAGCAATCCTAGGAATTTTTACTCACACAATCAGTCCATACTTACGTGAGGGCATGTCTACCCTTAAAATGCTGCTGCTGCACCACTGTAGTGCTTCAGCGTACGTATTTACTATATCAATGGCAGGGATTTTGCCATCACAGTAGTTACTCTGTATCCTCAAGAGGTGGAAGCTAGGTTGACAGATGAATTATTTCATCAATCTAGCACTGTCTACACTGGGGACGGGTGGGAGAGAAGAAGCCATCAATGATCAATTTGGTTAAGATAAGGAATTATGTAGCTTTCTAGGATCTCTCTCAAAATCTGTTTCACATTTAACCATTAGTAGCATAGACTGAAGTTAAGTACTTAATACTATCTAAAAAGCTATCATCCTAGTAAAAATGCCAGTTACAATTTTAAAGATGAATCCATTACAACCACATCTGACAAATCAAATATAACATTTAGAAATGAAATGATTTCTGGTCTCGTTGGGTAGCATTGCATATTGTTCTTGATGTAAAAGTTCACTTGGAAAAATTAACAAACAACGCTTGTGATTTTTCCTAAATTTATATGTATTAAACCTACAGCTAGAATAAGCATATTGAAAAAACAGACAGAGGTGAACCTACAGTAGTGACAAGAGAACTTCACAGTTATCGAGAAATAATGCAGCATAGTAACATTAAAATTAACTATAGTGAGGTTGTAATCTACAGTAGTTATGTTCTTACTGCAAATTAAATGAGGGATATCAATACTCATGATTCAATGCATAAGCCAAAACAGCCACTGACATGTCTCCTTTATGGACATGTGGTAAAGGACATGGGAGCTGCCAGTAATATGTTATGAATTATATATGTTCCACTTGGGGTTTTTTTGTTTTGTTTCTGTGTTGTTTGCTTTATGATTATGAGTAGTTAATTCAAGCATAGATTACATCCAGATATGCATGAAAGGGAATAATAGTGTCAGATTTATTACTATTAAAGGAGAACTTACATTTGGGTTACTAAATTGCAGATATGAAACATGGACATCAAACAATTGTTAAAAAGAAATTATCAATTCCTCCAGGGGTGAGCAAAAGCCTGTCAGTGGGTTGGATCTGACCCACCTTAGGCTTTGATCCGTCCCGCGAGGCAATTACAGGCCCTGCCCCCTAATTACAGGACCCGCGGGGGAGAGGAGAAGGAGCTCAGCCTCGCCCCCAATGTCCCACATTGCTGCTGGAGAGCAGGCAGCGCTGGGGCTCAGGCTCCTCAACAGTGCTGGCCTGAAGGTCCTGATACTGCGGCTCGGAGTTGACCCAGGACGTGCCACTTCCGTGGCCACACAGTCTGGGGCTGGCTCCAGAGGTTGGAAGTACCACTGCCACAGCATGTTCGGGGTCGGCCCTGAACCACCTGGCCATGGTAGCAGCACCTCCGGGGCCGGCCCTGGGCTACCTGACTGCGGCACCTCTGGGGCGGCCAGAAACCATGGCAGCGGTGCCTCCGGGGCAGGCCTTGGAACGTGGCGACTCCAGAGCAGCACGGGGCCGCGTGACTGCAGTGCCTCTGGGGAGGCCCCAAACAGAAGCAGTGGTGTCTCTGGGGCAGCCCCAGGCCGTGTAGCCACGGCAGTGGTGCCTCTGGGGCAGCCCCGCGCCACATAGTCATGGCAGTGGCACCTCCGGGGCAGGCTCTGGCCTGCATAGCCATGGCATTGGCACCTCCGCAGTGGCCATGTGACTGCGGCGCCCCTGGTTTTCAGGGTGGCCTTTAGCCACAGTGCCTCTGGGCCAGCCCTGGATCCTGTGGCTGCAGCAGCAGTGTCTCCAGCCTCCAGGACACGTGACCATGGAAGTGGGGACTCCCTCCTGGGCAGCCGGGACAGCATGGCTGCAGCCATTGCTGAAAGGGAGAACAAAGCCAGGTAAGGTTCCCCTTCATGTCCAGACCCCCATACTCCAATCCCATCACTACTTCCCTTCCCCAAGACCCAGCACCCCTAGCTTGCTCTGACACCCTTCCTTGTTCCTGCTCCCTCTACCTGGCCAGAAACTCTACTCCCAGCCTGCTTCTGCACCCCAGATACCTCCCAGATCCTGCACCCTATCCCTATCCTACTTGCTGGGAGCCCTGTCTTGCACACTGTTCCCCTCATTTTTGTCCCTACCCCAGAGCCTAAGGAGGTCCATAAAATCCACTAACTCCAGAACCCGGTCTATGAGAAACCCTGAACCTCAGTTTTCCCCTTCCCTTCCCCTCACCCCATGAGGTTGTGGCACTAGAGGAGTTTGGTGTCTCAATTGGGGCCACATCAGTGAGCATTGGGGGGTTTTGGAGGAGATTTTTTTGGTTCTCATTTGTGGCCCCCAACTGATTTTTTTGTGGGTCAGTGATGACCAGACCAAAAAAGGGTTCCCCACCCCTCCCATAAATAAAGAAAACATTGAAATCTTTGTTACTTTATTTAAAATGAAGTTTGATCAATTAACATTAGAAAGTTAAAATGCTTAATCTGTTTCATAATTTAAATTAAACTATTCTTACTAGCTGCAGCTGGTTCAGAAAACAAGGTCATCGTACCCAGCAGGGTAGTTCTTAACCTCCCCCCTTCTGCCCAAGGCCCTGCCCATTCTGGGTCGGCCAGCAGCCACTTCTGAAATTTGTAAAGTGGCCCCCCCTTCCAAAATTATTGCCCACCCCTGCCTTACTCCATTAATTTAAAGAAGTGGATTGTGTCCACAAAAGCTCAGGATACCATTTACAATTTTTGTTAGTCTCTGAGGGTGCGTATACACAGCAGGGCTTAATGCAAAATAAACAATGCACATTGAGCTATGTCAATTGCGTAGTTTATTTCGAAATAGCTTATTTTGAAATTGGGAGCATCCACATAGCACTTATTTCGAAATAGGGCACTCTTTCCCCAATTAGGGTTACAGGAATGGGAGTAGGCAGTCCTCCAGCTTGGCAGTATTTCAACATTATTTTGAAATAACCACCTGCTGTGTAGACACGGACTAAGTTATTTTGAAATGTTGCTATGTAGACTTATCCTAAGATGCTGCAGGACCATTTGTTGTTTTTTATTTTTTTTTCAGTTAAAAACTAATATGGCTACCCCTCTGAGACTTTAAATTATGGTATTAGAGAATAATTCTGAAAATATTATGATCAAGTAACTAAAAAAAAAGTATTGGAGATAATAGGAACTCAGCAAATGTTTGCCAAGTATTATATGAAAAGAAACATTTGAGTTCAGGGCACATTTTAAGAGATTCAGTACAGTGCATGTTTATGAGCACTGGAAGAGACAATTGATAGAAGAACACAAGGAGGAAAAAAATCTTGAATGGACAATTGTTATCCTGGGTGGATCAAAAGCCATCTACAAAGAGATTAGCAGAGATTGTACAGAATGGCTATTTGCCAACTTCCAGTAATGTAAATGCCACATAAGAAGAAGGGAGAATGAAGATGTCACTCACTTTTTAAGTTTTACCTCAGGCCATACAGAACTACAGGAGGGGAAAATCAGGTGGGAAAAATGAATCTAAGAACTGTGGGGGTACATAAAGGGGCAGCCCCTGAAGAACAAGCAAAAGAGTTAGGCAGAAACTGCTAGGGAGCAATCTGAAACCCTTTCAAGTAAGGCGGATATTTCTAGATCTTGTTTTAAAAATCCCTTTTCTCTTTGTTCTTAGTGTTCAATCACTGTGTTCACCATTGGTCACAGCTCCCAAAGGGAAAACTTGAGTTGCCAGATGCAGTCAAACCTGCTGATGAATCACTGGTGGTACCCAGGGCACTGTAGTCCTGTCCATGGTGTAAGAGTGGAAAAACTGCAGGATTCCTCCCAGGCACAGGTTGATTGCTGAGGGAGGAGCACTTGGAGAGGCTAAGGATAAAGTGCAGAGAGTGCTGAACTATGATTGCTTCTTATTGGGTTGTTGTTCATTAATACATGTTTTTACATATTATTCTGAAATATCTTGTTTCTGACAATGGCCAGTAATGGCTAAGGACTATGTAAGCCATTGGTCTAATCTGTTATGACAATTCTCATATTCCTAAGTATGTGAATGCATCACATGCACAAATGGAAGAATAGTTCATTGAGTTTGGACATAATTTATCTTGACATAAACCTGTAGGTTATTAGTGAGTGTATCTACAAATATAGACATGGTGTATTGCATTAGTTGCTGTTGTGAATGATTTGGTAAGTGGTAATGTTATGTTATATGAAGGTTTCTGTAAGACTCCATTTTGTGAGGACAGACTCCATTTTGAAAGGTGCCTGATAATATGTATGTCAATTGCGTAGGTGCATAGGTAGAGCTGGGTCAATCTGGCTACAACTGGATTTTCCCCACCACAAGCTCCTGAACATTCTTTTACCTCAGAAGTTGCGCGCTGCAGAGCTGCCAATCATATGAACCACTGAGTTAATAAAAGCCCCGAACCTGTCGGTCAGAGGGTCGGTCTCTCTCCCCTTCATTCCATCTGAGACCAAGTGAAGACAGTGCGACTCCTCAGGCAGCTCAGGCCTCTAGCACTGAGGAATTCCATCAGTGCTATAGTGAAGGAAGGAGCAGATACATCACAGGATCCACAGCCATCACCTATCTCTCTGCTGGGATCTCCCTGGTGTTCTTCCTGATGAGCTTCCAAATAGCTCAACGGTTGAGGTTCCAGGCTTCACGCTGTTCTTCATTTCCATCAGCACCATAATATAAATTTCCTTATTGTCTGGCGTCTGTACTATCATTCTTTTCTTTCTTTTACCACCTGAGATAGTGTGGGTTCCAGACTTCATGCCTGATTAATAGTTCCAGTACTGTGTTTTAAGGTGTTATACTTTATGGGATGCTGGCTGTTTATTATTGATTGTTTAATCATTTCCCCCATTTTCCCTACTTATTGTTAATTATCCCTCAATACATGTGTTAACATATTTTAGTGTCTGTTTTTTTAAATTTACATTAATTGGCTAAGATCCTTGCTAGTGATAGATATGGTATTATCCAGGAGACTTGCATTTCTGAGACAGGGACAACCCAGATTCAGGGTTTGCTTCATTTTTATAGTTGCCTTTGTCCCTGAGGTAACACTGCCAATTTGGTTTTGACTTAGACTTAAGTCTAAGCAGTGAGGTTATCTTCCTTGTAGAGTCCTGTTAAGCACAAATGATCTCCCTATACATTAAGCAGTGGTGTCTGCTGCCTGGCTGTTGGAAAAAGTGTGTGCTCCTTTAATGGCTGCTACAGACCAGACCAACTTGGGGACACTGGTCTATCTTCCCCAGGTGACCAGAAGAGAGGAGGCATTATAGATCCACACTAGTGTAGGAAAAGAGGAGGTTACTCTTGCAGTAACTGATGTTCTTCGAGATGAGCATCCCCATGGATGCTGCACATTAAGTTAGTGCACCATTGCCGAGCTCATTCTCCTGAGTCTTCAAAGCAGTGACCCTGGGGCCACACGTGTGCTCCTTAAGCCTCGCAATCCTACTATGAAGGCATTGTGCATGTGTGAGCCCCCCCTCACTTCCTTCTCTACCCCAGAATGGTACAGGCCCTCAAGGAGGCCAGAATTCAAAAGTAGAGGGGAGAAAGGGAGGGTAGCGGAGCACCCATAGCGACACTCATCTTGAAGAACATCAGTTACTGCAAAGGTGAAAAACCTCTCTTCAAGAGATGTCCCTGTGGGTGCTCCACATCAGGTGACTGTAAAGCTATATCTCTCTAAGGAGGTAGGGACTTTGGATCTGACATAAATGCTGTAAATAGTAATGCCTTAGGGAATTTGAGGTTAAAGAAAGGTCCTTGAGAAAGTTCGTAGTGCCTTGCGAATGTATGTTCTGATGATCAAGTAGCAGCTGTGCAAATATGTGCTAAAGGGACCTTTCATAGAAATGCCTCTGAAGTAGACATGGCTATAGTTGAGTGTGTCCTTATACTGTCCGAGGAATTAGCACCTGATAAAGAGCAGCAAAATCTTATACAGTCCAAAATCCAGTGAGAGAGTCCCTGAGCTGGGATGGCTTGGCCTTTTTTGTGATTCACTTTGGAGACAAACAGTCTAGGAGAGGGCCTGAATGGTCTTGTACATTGTATATAGAAAGAAAGTGCCCTAAGTAAATCGAGAGTGTGCATGTTTGATTCAAATGAGTTAGCGTGGGATTTTGGAAAAAAATGTAGGTATAGCTGTAGGTTATAGTCTGATTCAAGTGACAAGACAATCGTACCTTTGGTAAAAACTTGGGATGAGTGCATAAAATCGCCTTGTCTTTCAAAGGTATAATAGAGAGCAGGTGGCCATTGGCTCAAATGGGGGTCTGGTGAGAGTATTTAAAACCAGGTGGAGATCCCAAGGATGTATTTGTGGGGTCACATCTGGATAAAGTGCTTTTAGGCCTCTGATGAACCTCTTAGTGAGAGGATATGTAAATATTGAGATATTGTCTATTTTGAGATGAAAAGTGGTTATAGCAGCAAGGAGTACCTTGATAGAACTCAGCTCAAGACCAGCTTGTTTAAGGTGCAACAAATAGTCCAAAATTACAGGCAATAGAGATGCCGACAGGTTAGCATGATGTGCACACCATATTGAAAACCTTTTCCACTTTTAAAGGTATGTTTTATGAGTGCTTTGGGCTCTGCTGTGCAAGAGGATGAGTTGAGCCTGTTCAGAGCACTCTAAATCTGGTGTGGAAAACCATTGCGGAGCCAAGCGTTCAGATTCAGCATGTGGAGGTTGGGATGGCTATTTGGACTTCTGGGCTGATAAAGGAGATCAAGGTTGGGGGCAGAGGAATTGGTGGTATGTAAGCCATTTTTAACAGAAAGTGGAACTAAGGATGCCTTGGCTAAAAAGGTGCTATCAAAATTTACTGTGCCTTGTCTGTCTGCACTTTGATCACAACCCAGTTGATGAGAGGTATGGGGGGAAAGGCATATAGGAGGTGAAGAGCCCACTTGATCAGGAAGGTGTCCCCGAGAGAACCCTTCCCTATGCCAGCTCTGAAGCAAAACTGTAGACACTTTTTGTTGTTCTGGATAGCAAAGAGGTCTATGATGGGGTGACCCCGTTGATGGAAAATTCGCAAAAGGATAGCTGGGTTGAGCTGCAGCTCATGTTCGGTCGGCAGTGTCCGGCTTAGAGTGTAAGCGGTGGTTTTGAGGTGGCTAGGAAGGTTCACGGTAGTGATATATATGCCATGTTTCAGGCACCAATTCCAAAGTACGATTTTTTCTGTACACAGTGCATGTGATCAGGCTCTGCCCTGATGGTTTATATAAAACATTGCAGCAACATTGTCTGTGTATAGTCTCACATGATTGTTGTTGATTAAAGGGAGAAATCATTTGCAGGCGTATCTTACTGCCTACAGTTCTAGCAGATTGATGTGACCACATCTGTCTTTGTTGGACCACAACCCCTGAGCCATGTGGTGCTGTAAGTGTGCATCCCATCCCATAAGGGATGCATCTGTCATCATGGAAATGGATGGTTCTGCAGTAAGGAACAGACCGCTGGAGCACATATTTTTCTGTCAACTGCCAGAGAAGAGACTTCTTTACCGAGAGTGAGATGATGAGGGACTTCGATAACGGGTGGATGTTGGGCTTGTAGTCTGTCCTGAGCCACCCCTGCAGACAAGTCATGTGCAAATGAACATTTCTGACCATGAAGTTGCAAGCTGCCATATAACCCAATAGTTGAAAGCAGTTGTGTGCTGTAATTTTGGGAGAAGACTGCAGTGTCCTGACCAAGTCCATGATTTTGTGAAAATGATCCATATGAAGGGAAGCAAGTGCCCATGTGGAGTCGAGGTAAGCACCTATGAACTGGATCTTTTTGAGTAGGAACCAAATTTGACTTATTTTCATTTATCTGTAGACCAAGATGTTGGAAGACATGTCTTGTGATGGAGAAGGAGCATCAAGCATCGGATTTGGAGCATGCTTTGAGGAGACAGTCATTGAAATACGGAAATATAATTACAAATTGTTTCCACAGGTAAGCCGTAACAACTGATAGCACCTTTGAGAAAACTCTCAGAGCTCTCAAAAGGCCAAATGGCAAGACCTTGTACTGGTCATGTTAGTATCTAAAACTAATCACAGAAATCATCTATGAGCAGGATGGATGGAAATGTAAAAGTATTCAACTTGCAAGTTGAGGAACGAAAACCAGTCACCTCTTTCCAATGCTGGTATCATGGTGACAAGCATCACCATCTTAAACTTTTGCTTCTTAACAAATTTGTTCAGTGCTTGTAAATCAAGGATGGGTCACCGTCCTCCATATTTCTTCTCCATGATGGGAATAAAAACCTTTTCCCCTTACACTAATTGGCTCTAGTTATAAAAGATGTTCAAGCTCCTGTTGGAGAAGATCCTTGTGAGAGTGGTCCCTGAAACGGGACTGGTAGGGAGATCGGAAGGGGGTGTGGACATAAAGGGAATAGTATGCCCGAGCTTGATTATTTGTAGAATCCAGTTATTGGATGTTATCCTTTTCTAGTTGTTAAAATATGGCAGAAGACCATGCTGGAACAACTTAGTTATAGAAGGCCTTGGAACGGGAGAAAGATTTTCATGATCCTCAATGTAAGACTCAGATTTGTTTATTAGAAGGTTGCAATTGCTAAGAGCTGTTAGAAGGTTGGTGTCATCATTGACCCCTGCCTCTCGAGCGGTTCTGTTGATGCTGCTGATGCCTGTTGTTTTTATGAGTATATTGAGAGTATCTAGGTCTAGGATATGGCTGATACCTGTATTGTCTTCTCGTATTTGCAGGATTGTGGATACCATGAGTTTGAAGTGTTGTTCTAGAATCCTTCATGGAATGCAGCACTTCATTAGTGTTGGCTGCGAATAGTTTCTGTCTGTCAAATATTCTCTACAGTACACTGCATCTCTTGGGGGAAGGCTGCAGAATTGAACCATGAGGCCCTTCTTATGACTATGGTTGTTGCAGTAGACCGAGCTGCTGTGTCGGTAGCATCTAGGGCAGTTTGGCATGTGATCTTCGATATTGCATGTCTCTCCATAATCACAGCTTTAAATTGCTGCTTCTTTGCCTAAGGGATAGATGAAATAAAATAATTTAATCTTAACTTATTTCTATGGTATATTTTCTGAGCAATGCTGCATAATTTGCCACTCAGAGTTGTAACGTGGATGACATGTAAACTTTTCGGCTGAAGAGATCCGATGGAGTCGATCTAAAGTGCTGCTGCTTAATCTTCTGCTGGGCTGCTTCCATTAACAAAGAATTAGGTGTAGGGTAGGTAAAAAGAAACTCTGATCCTTTTGGGGGAATGTAATATTTTTTGTCAGCCCGCTTGCATGTTAGAGTGGCCATTGCTGGTTCCATAGTGGCTGGATTAATAGGTAAAGTTATCTTAGAAGTGGCAGTGATTAATAAAATGTCACTCAACTTATGTTGGTTTTCTGACACTTCCTGCATGGGAATATTGGTTTTGGCAGATACATATTTTAAAAGATCTTGAAAATGTGAGAAATTGTCTGCTGTAGTGGGAGGAGGAGGCATCAGAGCTTTGTTTGGGTAACAATAATAGAAATGTAGCCGTGTTAGTCTAGTCTAGCTGAAACAAAAAACAGGTCTATGTAGCACTTTAAAGACTAACAAGATGGGGAGGACGATTCAGTGGTAGCAGGTGATGTATCTGGTGAAGGATCAGATTGCTTCCCTTGTATTACATGTTGTCGTTGAGGAGATGGGGATTGTGGTGGAAGGGACAGCTGAGATACAGAAGGGCGCTTGCAGGATTTGTGGAGCTTCTGGTGAGGCTCCCATAGGCTCCAATACTGCCACTGCAGGTACGGAATGGGTGGTGGCATCCATGGGTTGTCATACCAGGGTGGCATGTTTCAGTGTCTGGAGTGTAGAGGATGAGTCTTTGCTGAGTAAATGGAATAGTCAGTGGGAGGGGAGTTGTTAGGAGAAAATATCACATCTACCTCCTTGTCACAGTCACTAGAAAACCTCTCTGGCAATATATCTGGTTTCGTTGCAGAGTACCAGGAGAAATGTCGGTGCCCAGGAAAGGTGAATTGAAAGTTGAAGAAACCAGGAGGTCTTTGTGTTGTGTATACTGCTGCGCTGATGTTGACAATGCCGTGGTTGGCTGCACCGCTGCCACTTGTAATGCTGGATTATGTCTCAGCACTGGGCGGCCAGGTGATGTAGTTGGTGCTGTGGTGGTTCCTGTAGCAGTGCCAGAAGTTGCACTCGACACTAGTGCCAGATGCAGTGCCAGCAAAGTACGATTGGTGCTGGTAGGTGCTGGCAAAGTAACGTCGGTGCTAGTAGATGCCAAGACATTCAAGGCAGGCAACTTAAAGCCTGAGGCCTCTGAGCATTTTTTTTATCCTTTTGAGCCTGGGACTTATTGGGTCTGAAGCTGTTTTAGCAACTTTTCAAGTAGAATCAGCTTGAGGCATAGATCTCTGTCATGCCGTGCTCTGGCCTTCAGTTTAGCACAATAAGGGCATTTTTGTGAAACGTATGCCTCACCAAGGCAGTAGACAAATTAAGCATGTTTGTCAAAGATGGTAATAGGATCCTTACATGAGGAACAGCACTTAAAACCGGGAGAGGCATGGCAAAGAGTATCATTATATAACTATAACTAAATAACTTGGAAGAATTTTTTTTAACTAGAATGAAGAACAGTTAAAAAGGGAAAACGTACTAACCACAGGTAAGAATTGTATAAACTGGATTTACTTATCTAAAATGCAAGACGAGGTAGGGAACACTGCCAAGTTCCATCTGTGATCAGAGGCAGAAGAAACGGAATTGAGGGTAGAGGAGGCTTGCGCATGCGCAACACCTGCACAGTAGGAGCGTGGGGCTAGAGGTGCGTGCATGTGCGGATCCAAGGATAATGTCGTGAAGACTGGAGAATGGGCTCGGGAGGGGGGAGGAGCACACTGACCTGATGTGGAGCACCCTTGGTGACATCTCTTGAAGAAGAAGCAATCTTGTACCTGGAACAGCACCTTCCACTTCCTGTGGAAGTTGTGAAATACCAGATTTTGTTGTATCCATTGTGTGCACTGCTCTAGTCACTCCTTTCTGAGAAGTCTAGGAAGGAATTTTCCCTTCACCACCAGAATGACCCAAGTGGGAAGCATTTTTTCCACCTTTTCCATGCAGCAGGAGTGAGGAACCTCAGATCCAGGGGCTGGATGCAGCCCCCAGCTTGCCTGAATCCAGCCCCCGAGGCTCAGGGCCCCTCCACCCAGCATAGGGGGAGCCTGCGCTGGTGCTGCATTCTCCTGCTGTCCCCCTGGGGGCTGGAGTGCACAAAATCTACTAGGCTTGGCCCTCCCTAGACTCTAGTGTGCAAGGGAAATGTGGGGAGGGTCTTTCTCCTTCTCAGTTAGTGGCCACAGTGAGGGTGTTTTCCCTACTTCTCACTTGTGTGCAGACCCTGATTGATTTTTCTGTAGGTCAGTGGCCCCTGACCCAAAAATGGTTCCCTCCCCTGCCATACAGGTTCAGGGAGAAGGTCTAAGGTGGGGGAAAACATGAAATGGGAGTTAAGCTATGATGTCACAACTCATTATGTAAACATGGCATACTACATGTACTGTGTACAGAAGGGATACAGTGATTAAATAAAATGGATTGGAAAAGATTTAAAGAATTACTCTTTAAAGGAGCAGAAATGGGTGGACTCAGGGAGCTAAAGTCCTCCTCCTTGATAGCTCCCACTTAACATTCATGCTGGTCGGTTAGGGTATGAGGGCTGGATAGTAAGGTCCCAGCAGTGGGTTGGCTGGGGATCCAGATGGGTAAGGGGGAGGAAACCACCTCAGTATAGAATTGATTATGCAATTACCTGCATTATACACCTTTATCTGCTCACAGACATTTAAGAATTAAGTTGCAGCCTAAATAAACCACATTCCGTGTTTCCTGTCTTATTGCTAAGTAACTCAGCTTTATAATTGGCCAGCTGTTCCTAGGATTGTTGGGCCAAGTAAAGAATTGGGGGCAGCCATTCATCTCTGGGGCACCATCATCACTCCTCACTGTCTCTGGCCTTGTCTATACTTATGGGAAGATCAACACTCTGGAGATTTAGCTTCTGGAGGTCAATTTAACAGATCTACTAAAGACCCGCTATCTTAAATTGAATTTGTTGTGTAGTGTAGGCCTAGCCTATCACACAGCATCACCAACAGAACCATTAAAATTGCTAGAGCCTTCAGTTACATTTACCTCTCAGAGCTGTTGCAGTGAGAGAGAGATGGACTGGTGTGAGATTAAGAGTAGAATATATTCTGGAAATCCGTGTCTCCATTCCAGCTTTAAGTTCTATTTTAGAGCTGTCTGCTGAGATTTTCTTCTCTGTACATACCATTCAATATCCCAGGATGAAACACAATTGGGAATGAACCATTTGGGATGTTCCTCTCAATGGAACATCTACAGCATGTAACCAGTCGGATACAACCCCTCCCCCCCCTTTCCACTGGCATCTAGCTGACTGGACATATTCCTCTGCTTTCTCCTTTTCTCTTGACCCTACCTCTCTTAAGTACAATTTATGTTAAGTACTTATCATGCCTTTGGTATATATTAACCCATAGTATTTACATTAGGTTCTTTTAGTATATCAAGTAGTACACTTTATGGCAGGTTTTGGATTACTTACAGCCATAAAGTTGAATTTTACCTAGAAACCATATTGTTCATGAATATGTATGTAACCTGTGGAATGTGTGTGAGGTGTGAATGAGAAATATCCAACCAGAAGGGCAGGTTAGGATCCATGACCTTTTAAGGCAGACAAAGACCCTGAAAGTAGATAAATTAACTGACAAGCAGCCAGGAAGTTCATCTCCTTTTGGAAGGGATGTAACAGCATGTGAAACCTGGGACTGAATCAGAAGTAGTAACCCTCCTGTGGATCCAAGGGACTCAAGGAAAATTGGAAGTTATCTACTCCATGTCTGCAGCCTACCTTCAACTGTCAGTATGAATGTGATGTGTGTATATCACCTTATCCTTAAGAATCTGTATTAATAAATTACCTTTAGTGCTGCTTCAGCTCACCCTTTGTTTGGGTTATTTCCTTGGCTGGTCCAGGGACTGGTAACTCAACACACTGTATCCATTGTGCTCCTGCTAGCCATATAAAGACTATCTGATTGCACCTGAAAAAGGCTATCTGAGAAGAGACTGAGATCTGCAGGTACTGAGTAGACCAGTGGTGTGAGGATGTTTCTGATTATGAGTACAAACTGATAGGGCTTAATGGGTACGATGTTTGAATAAGAAATGTGCAAGCAAACTTTGGTTCTCTATATAAAGTGTCTGTGCCTCAACAACAAGGCTTAGAGTAAACTATGAGGTAATTCAGGCATCAGATTATACACAGCTCATGAATGAGCCTTCTTCTACATCAGGATGTGTGAAGGACTCTGTGAACATATACTGAAGTTTCTCATGAAATAATCCACAAGTGTCTGACCACTAAATATGCCAGTTGGGCTAGGAGGAATAAGAACTTGTTTGGCAGAAGAGGCAACATGGAAGACCTACTGAGGTATTTCAGTAGTAACTAAAGAGGGGATTTTCACTCTGACAGCCAGCCTCTGAGGTAGTGCAACCCACAGTGCTAGCCAAGCTTTCATGGCCCATCTGTCACAGAAGTTATTTGCAGCCTAATCAAGCCCAGATGTATCAACATTCATTTTCCTTCCATTTGACAGTAAACACATAGGCTGCGTCTAGACTGGCATGATTTTGCTGAAATACTTTTAACGGAAAAGTTTTTCCGTTAAAAGTATTTCCGCAAAAGAGCGTCTAGATTGGCATGGATGCTTTTGCACAAAAAGTGCTTTTGCGCAAACGCATCCATGCCCAGTATAGATGCGCTTTTGCGCAAGAAAGCTCTGATGGCCATTTTAGCCATCGGGCTTTCTTGTGCAAAAAATTAAGGTGCCTGTCTACACTGGCCCTCTTGCACAAGTATTCTTGCGCAAGAGGGCTTATCCCTGAGCGGGAGCATCAAAGTATTTGCGCAAGAAGCACTGAATTCTTACATTAGAACGTCAGTGCTCTTGCGCAAATTCAAGCGGCCAGTATAGACAGCTGGCAAGTTTTTGCGCAAAAGTAGCTGCTTTTGTGCAAAATTTTGCCAGTCTAGACGCACCCTATATATAGTTTAAGAAAATGATAATTTACAAACTCATGATCAAAAAAACCTAATAAAGTGGAAATTTCCATACGTTAAAACAAGATTCAATAGAATTATACAATGCTAAAACAGAGCAGCATTTCCTCATTTCAATATGTGTGTGCAATAAGGCAACATTTTAAAATGTCTTGTTTTATTTCACAGCACATTCTAAATACTGACATCTCTATCTATTACTAAATTAAAATAATCTGTGTGCACACAAATAATTATTCATTATAACTTAAAAGAAAATAATTGCATAATATAAATGTCCATACCCCAGGTAGAATCTGAAGTGAATTATTGTCCATCCATAATTCCTTCAGGTTTTGTATTTGTTCCAGAACTTCAGGCTAGCCAGAGAGAAAAATAAAAACAAAAACAAAGAAACAGTGTAATCAACACACTCATTAATTCTGTATTTGTTCAAATGGTTTCCCTGTCTCTCTTCCTTCTTTATAAATATATTAATTATCAATATCAGGCTTTCAGAAATAAAATTAATTAAGCAGTACAGTTCTTTAATGTATATACATTATTTTTGTCAAATGGTATATGGAATCTCAGAAAGCTCTCTAGTAGAAATGGATGCAAAGGCCTTAGAAGTCTTTGATGCAATTAGTGTAGTATCATCTGTCAAAATGTAACTTCTGAATGAACCAAGGAATAGAAGTCAGCACTGTGGAACTTCAAGAGAGATGTGTTGACTTGAAAGACTAGGGTTGGTTTGAAGAGTAGGTTAAATTTTAATTTTAGCATAATATAAAGTGTTAAAAGTGAGGGTAACACAGAATTGTATGCTTGCTGAGCTACTGAAGCAACTAATACACTTCTAAATTACCTATATCTCCCAAATCCTCATTCACCGTAGTTCACATACATCTTATTCTCAGTAGTTGGTATATACCAATCCATCCAGTTAAAATTAAAGTCAGACTCTAAAGCAGAGAAAAAGAGCAGCTTTAAAGCAATAATTTTTAGGGTCCACTTTTTTCAAGACTAGAAAACTTTAGTGATAGCAAGATCCTCTCCCTAGTATCATATGACAGGTGTACTTCAGCTTTTAAGTCAAATTGCTGCTTGTGAAAAAAAAAACTCCAAAAAACAGCTTTATTAGCAAGCTTCAAATACTTGCATCATGTAAGATTGGGCAAACTTTCATTAATGAAACTGATATTAATTTCATTGGCTTAATATTTTCTATTATAGTGGAAACTGGACTATTAAAATAGAACATTTGTCTTTTGGTAGTACTGATTTTAGTACATATTTGCAGTGAATTTTTGCTTTTTTGTAAACATCTCCCATAAAGAAAAACTAAAAAGAAATATTTGGACCAGTTGAATGTGATAATGAAATGTTTTGTTTCGTTGACCAGAGCAGAAATGCTTGACTGCATTGCCCCATCAGTGCCTTATGAAAGTTGTTATTTAGAGCCCCATTCTCTTCTATTAACCAGTGTCACAAGACAGGGCTTCCTCTCCAGCTTTCAAAGACTTACAATTACCCCTGTAGTCTTATTTTTAGGCTGACTTTTATTGTCTATACTTAAGCAAGCAACCAACCAAAACCAGTTTCTCAGCTCATTCTTTGCATCTCAGGCTTTCACTGCCTACCTGCCCAGGGCACTCTGGCTCTCCTACTTCCTGCACCTTCTACCTTTCTCTGACACACTCTTCTTCAGCCAGTTCTTTCTGATGGCCAGAATTTACAATCAGTAAAATGTTTTTAAATTACAACTTTTTTGTTCCAATTTGAGACAAAAAGAAACATCAAAACATTGCAATTTCCTGTGTGATAACAATTCTGAATTTTGCTCAGTTCTCGTAGTATGCAGCTTATTTGCTAAATATAGATCTTTGGGGAGAGGAGTGTCAATGAATTTTCCTTAACAGACTGGTTTTTGCAAATGTTTTTACACACATATTTCAAACTATGAATTAATATTAATTTGTTTTGTGATGTAAAAACTGTTTCAAAGATTTGAATCCATATTTTTTACATCTGGAACTCAGAGAGAAAGACTTGTACAACTCCCCC
>JANRFK010004893.1:41207447-41225177 GCA_030068395.1 Apalone spinifera
CACTGCTGACTCATATTCAGCTTGTGGTCCATTATAACCCCTAGATCCCTTTCTACATTAGGGTCATGCATTTAAGTCAGGATATGAACAATTCTGATACAAATATGCACATATTATTATTATGTGTACTACCACAATACCTATGAACCCTCGTCATAGATGAGGATCTCACTGTATTAACTGACGTGTAAACAGGCACCTGAAACCAGGCAAATGTCTCTAATATACAGTAATTAATGTTTTACAGTGAGAAGTAAAACATTAGTACCAAATTAGTAACTCACCCTGCATGTAATATTACCTGAATAATTCATAAACCTTCACATTACACTTATAGCATAATATAGAAATTACAGCATTTTCAAACTTAGGAGGACTTAAATAAGAGAAAGTAATCGATACAAGACTAATTACCCCATTTGTTTGTAAGCCTCAATGAATAAGTCACATCCTGCTGTCCTTTGACTCTGGTGCTATTGGAATTTTCACCAAAGCAAGGACTGTAGGACTTATCCCTTTATTATTAAATGATATTAACTGATCCATTTCTACTCATTTTCTTTAACTTCTATGTCTTCCATATTTTTTTTCTAAATGTCCATTATTCTCTGACTATTTTTCTTCATTTCCAAATTAGTAAAATCTCATTCACCCTCTCTCCCCCAGACTTTAAGACCTGCAAATCGACTATGTCTTGTTGATCACTGAAGATTTAAGGATGTGTGTACCAGTGTTACAGCTCACATTCTCATTCCTTTCACTGTCCCACACTGGTCCCCATACACTTCACTAGTGTGTACTAAGAGTTCCCTTGTACACTTTAACATAGAACTGTTTTTACAGTACTGCACAAAAACACATTACGGAACTTTTAATGTGCACAAGGAGGATCTGCTAGGACGAATTAATGAGCAACACATTCATGCACTTTAGAAATCGCCCTCCACCATATATTGTTCCCCACCTTCCAACTCATCCCTTAATAATGCTTTGTTATAAAAATGTATATTAGTTAAAACTGCAACAGATTTAAAACCAGGAAGACCTTTCAATATTAAACATTTAATAGATAAGGTTATTTTTGACAAGAAGAGTAATTCAAGACAGAATAAGGCATGAAAAGGTATGAAATCACTTTGATTAAATGGGTGCTTTAAATCCCCTCACCAAATGTATTTTGTACCACAGCTTTACCAATAAAATTCCAGGTTAAAAAGGCATTCCTCCTTCCTCTCTTGACTTTTCACTGTATTGCATTTCTGACTAGAACATGTCTCGTAAAATCTAATAGAAATCCACAAATCCAGGAAAAGGAAACTCAATTAAATAAAGGGCAGAAGTGCATAGTTTGAAAAAAGAGAAAAATATGAAAACAATGAATTAATACTAGTTCTTGATAACAATTAGCTTTCTGATGAGTTGCAACTTCTTATACTCAACTACCTAAGGGTTTTTCTAAACTAGAAAATTTGCACCAGTGTACCTAAATCAATTTATGATTGATCTAGTTGTACCAATTCACACTCTTAATATAGTTCTGTTTAAGCCAGTTTAGTTCAATCAGAATTTAATCATTGGTTACAGTGGTGCAAGTTTTCAATACTGCACACAATTACTAGAGATAGTATTAGTACCATGAGGAATCCCATTGTTACCAATGTAACTCCTCCTCATAGACTAGTATAAGTAGCCTAGCAGAAAGAGACTAAAAAACTTGAATTAGTTTCTGAATAATAATTACATTTAATTTTCTAGCATCTTGCCAACTATTCCTTTGTGGATGGGAATATCTTGTATAAATCACATGAAAAAGCAATAAGGTACTGTACAAGCTCCCACAATGACCTCAGATATGATGAAAAGAACTTTTGTGAATTTTGGGAGTTATTTTAAACACCTTCCCTAAAACACCTTTCATTTCTTAATATCATACAAAGGCTTTTATTTCCCTAGAAACATACTTCAAAATATAAAATTAGCATTCCACACATACAGTAATTTACACTGCTTGGTAACATGATGCCTTCATTTGCCATTACAGTTTTTCAGCAATATTATACATGTACATACATTATTTAATACAATGCTTCACATGTGAAAAGAGAAAAAGCTTGGTTTTTAAGTTTTCAGTTGACAGTTAAAATTACATTCTAATATAAAATTTTGTTGCTCACAGAGGTAATTATTACCTGTACCTTTATCATTCAATACTTAAGGAATCAAAAACTGTAATTGATTATGCTCCATCATGCCCTATAGTGATAACAAATGCTCCAAGGAAAAATACCCTTATCAGTCAAGGTACGTCTACACTGCCATGCTATTTCAGGATACTTTTGGTGTCCTGAAATAGCTATTCTGCGTCTTGACCGTGTGCCCATTATTTCAAAATAGCATTCTAAATATTCCAACATCCTTGTAAACCTCGTTCCACAAGGATTAAAAGACATTGCAGAATAGTGGTTTATTTTGAAATTTGGCGCTGTGTGCATAAGCAGTAAGCTATTTCGAAACACACTTGAAATGAGCTATGCAATTTGCATACTCAAATTGCATAGCTTATTTAGAGCTAAGGGTGCAGGGTAGAAGAACCCTCAGACTATGTCTACACTGGCGGGTTCTTGTACAAGAACGGCCATTCTTCCGCAGAGCGTCCACACTGCCCGCCCGCTCTTGCGCAGGATTTACCGTAAAGCATGGTAAGAGAGGGCTTCTTCTTCAAGAGCTATGCTCTTGTCTAACAAGTGTAAGTTCTCTTGCGCAAGAGGGCAGTGTGGATGCGCGGCAAGGGTTTCTTGCACAAGTAAGCTCTATGGCTAAAATGGCCATCAGAGCTTTCTTGTGCAAGAGAGCGTCCACATTGCCATGGATGCTTTTGTGCAAAAGCACATGGCAGCGTGGACATGTTCCTGTACAAGAGTTCTTGCACAAGAACCCTTGTGCAAGATGTTCTTGTGCAAGAATCCGCCAGTGTAGACATAGCCTCAGAGAATACCTGACAACTTGGCACTAACAAATGAATAGCAATATGCTATTCTAATTTTTTAAAATATATTTTTAACACTGAAACTCTTCTTGAATAAGATAAATTTGATTCTTTAAGGCACAATTAATTCTACAACCTAGTTCTGTAAAAGTATATATTAAACAAAATCTATGTTTATTGCATTATTTTCTATCTTGCAAACAAAGAGGTCTTTGAAAATCTGTTTGTTTTCTAGAACTTTAATGTCTTCATAAAGTACTGTAAAATGTGCTATAAATATACTATTAAAGCAATATTTTGCATAATTAGTGGTGACCATAGTCAAGCAAACCACATAAGAAATTATAGATATTTTAGAGGTGACACGAAAATGTCCACTGGTTTATAATGTATATAAATATATTGCACAATGCTGTATAGTTATTTAATTGCACTTAATGTAATTTATATGACATTTATCGTACTTTGCAATATTTACAAGTTATTTTATATAGTCATTGTATATCCCTTCTAAGAAGAATTAATCAATTTCTAATGAGGGTTACTACAGCAAAGTCGGCATTGTAAAGGGCACTCAGAACTAATCCTTAGTTTAATACCTATTGCTTAGAAGAGCTCTTGTGCAATTACTGAGATTTAAACTGTATATAAATTTTAATAAGGTTTTTGACATAAATATTTATCTATATTGCACTAAATTTAAAGAATCTATTCTTCCATTTTTATATAAGGGTAAGATTTATACACAGAGGGCCTGACCCTATACTTCTGCAGTCAAGGGAAGTTTTGCCATCAACTTCAATAGCAGAGGATCAAGTGTGCAACTCCTATATATATATCAGAGGGAAAGCAGACTTCTGTAAAATTGACACTACATGAAAAACTAAATAAATTAGGATTTCAGAATGCTCATTTTACAGTTGATGAAATACCTGCAATTTTTATTACAGTGATATTACACTCCATAAATTATGATTCAAGTGGTAGAAGTCAGTGACATTAAACAAAATTATATTCTAAACATAAATTATTTCTAGTACAGACTCCCCTTGTCATGTTTATTCGGAATGTCTTTGTAAGGTTGCAAGTAGCTGTCATACTCCAAACATTTTAAATAAGCTGAAAACCTGGTCCATATTTACATTTTATAGAAATACAAACATCCAAATTATTGGCCAAATCCCGGTCACCTTATTCATAATGAATATTTCCAAGATCTTAAAATGGTGATTATGGCAATGAGAATTTGACCCTTAGAATGCACCCTTTTCACCAGATTCAAGTTTTTTTCCCCCATACAAAGCATTATATATATTCAAAAAACAACAGACTATAAATGCGGTAAAATCATGAATGAAAATCAATATGAGGAAAACTTATATTTATGTGGTAATAAATATAATGTAATTGCCATGGAACTAATGCATACCTACTCTATTTTGTCATTTTTGTTATGTGGAATATAGGAAATTAGGATATGACATACACTAATTTTCCTGTTCAGCTGGATACAAGGTGAAATTTTTGAGCTAGACTGTGATAAATGGAAGACATTATTGCTTGAAAAATGAAAAGCAACCAAAACCAACAATGTTGCCTCTATTTCTAAAATCCTGATGTATTATTTCCAAATAATATTTAAGTTGTTTTCATACCATCCCCATATACAGTAACCTACATTTTAAGTTGTTAATGCTCCCACAATCTAAAATACATTGGCTTCAGGTCTTTGCACTTTAAAATTTACTATGTAACTTCATAATTCTCTCATGATACAATTTTCAATTTACTTTGTAAATCCTGCAATTTAGCTTACTTTTCCCTTTGCAGTGTGGCTATATTTTAACTAGTACTAATGAAAATGTTACTATGGGCACTCAGTAAAATCCATACATCAGTTTATTCACATAGCAAGTAATGAATTACAGTGAAATCTTTGTTATCCGGCACTCTGTTAATCAGAAAATTTTGTTAACCGGCATTGCCCCCAGCCACAATACTGTCACATCTTCAGGCACACAGGTCTGGCTTGGTTTACCATGATTGGCTTAACAATTTTTTATTTAAGAAGTACTAATCATCTTTAACTCAAAATAGAAATGTGAGACCAATTGTCTCACACGACAAAATTACCAGTATTAAAAACTTGAGTTTTACTATTATTGTTCATTGGTTTTTCCTAGGTTGATGGAACCCTCAGATAACTGGAATTTTTAGATAACCGGAACGCCCTAATCCCCGAGTGTGCCAGATAACACAGGTTTTACTGTACATGTGAAGTCAGTATCAGCTATAAAATACAGCTGAAGACAACATGTATCTTTTATACTACTGATTTTCAACCTGTGGTCCACGGACCCCTGGGATCCATACACTATGTCTAAGGGATCTGGAAAAGGTTGTCATTACTATAAAACAGTGGTATTATGCCTAAGATTTCCAAAGACATCTGCACCTTCATTTTATAGGAGTCCACAAATGAAAAATGGTTAAAACCACTGATTTATACAGTATAAGATGGTATATGAACTGTGTAAAGCAAAGCTGTGTGTAAATTAAAGCATTATACATTAGAATATGTATTTTCTGGACTTCACAGATAATCCAATATCTTTAATTAATTTTTTTGCATTATTATACACGAAGAGATAGCTACCCAAAAAAAGTGATAATACAACACCCATTTCAATTTAGGTAAATTTGAAAACTCAGGAATTTGTACTCTGAAATAAAAATCAACTGAGAATTAATAAATGTCATTATCATAATACTTATGACAAAAGATTAAAGCAAGTGATTGGTCTCTGAAGACTTTAAATAACTATAGAAGTTCTCATACTGAGTTAAGGAACTGTCCTCCAACATTAAGTTTGCATGGGTCTCTTATGGTCCCTAGAATTATTCTTATTAAAAATATTATTTCTTAGGTTTACACAATCAGTGAGGCATAATGGCTGCTTGGCTGCATGTCAATTGGGAATTTTAATCTGCAAAATGCATGGCTGTGCACCAACATGTCGCAGAGGTTTGGCCAACTGCATAATTAAGCAGAGATTCAAATAAGGAAAGAGGGATTTTCCCTTTTAAACCACATAGGAAAGCTATACAACATTTAATAGAGAGCAAATATTTTGCACAATATTTAGAAATAAAGAGGCAGCCTCCATCTGCATGTAGTATACCAAAACGGTTTGGTTTCATAGTATAGTGTGGGAGAACTACCTCAACACAGTCTACTCGTACTGATGCTCCTGATGCTGCCATTTCTGGTGCCCGAAAAGCTTCTGCCTCCACTTCCTCTGCTGTTCGTGCCACTGTACACTCTCAGGCGATGGGGCAAAGGGCACACTCTGGATCTTCAAATGCTAAGATGAGAAAAATCAATTTCAATGCCCAAAAGATGGAACTGCTGGTGTAGAAGGTGACTAAACACTAGTATTTGGCCTATGGCACTGGAATCTTGAGAGTCCTAATCTAATTCAGTAAATAAAAGGTTTTGAAACAAGTTGTTCTACTTTTCCTGGGGTATCACAGACACAAGATTCTACAAATAGTAAATGGAAAGTGCTTTTCCCTTGTATTGGTTGGAGTGAAAATGCATGCATCTCTGATTGTCAAGAAAAAAAATGTTTAGTATGTAAAAAAAATTTCAAAAAAGATTACCCCCGTGATAATATTTCCTCTCAATATATGCAGCTAAATTAATGTTAGTTTTATTTACAGCAGAATTGAATTTGAGCTTCAAAAGAAGGATCTTAATTTGGTTACAAGTTTTGAACCCTACTGAATTTAGGGACAAGTCAGATCCAAGATTTTGCTTTGGTCCATTATACTGGGAGGCCCAACTGCACAATGTTGACCTATATTACATTTGAGTTTCTTCCCCTCTACTTCTTAATTTGTTAGAAAAGAATAATTGGTTACAGGCTTCCAGTTCAAGTACATCTCTATTTAACTGGTTAAGAGAGTACAGAATACATCCCCATTATATAAGAAGTTCTCTACTCTCTCAGATTTCTCTCTCAGTATTCTTTATTTTGTTTTTCAAAATTTTCCATTCCCCCTTCTTTTTACTTTACATTTTCCTTTCTAGATTTCTGCACCTTCTTCCTTCACAATGTGACTTGCAGGCCCTCTTCCCCCCCCCCCCTCCCTCCCCCCAAAAAAAATCAAGACTGGAAAATATATTGCTATCCTTTTTTTTTTTTCAGTCCAAATTACAGGAAAATCAGCCTTACATGATGTCCAAATCTTCTCAGAATGTGCCCCATGGGGTTTGAGCTCATACAGAGATATTTCTTGTGTTTCCGCAGAAGGAGGCCATGTGCTCACTACCCTCAATGAATAAATAAGCTATGTAATATAGTACCAGCAGCTTTCTACAGGACACCATGTTGAACAGGACTTTTTCAGATAGTAAGCAGCACTTATCTACTATACCCTAGGTTGTGGCAAAAGGGGCCATGATAGAGTAGCATGTATGAGTGCACATCAAAGCACAAGTAAAGATACTCTTTACGTTGTACTTCCAAACATGGTAAAAAAGCCAGCACATCCAGACAAGGATTAACTGCTTTTACACAGTTCACTTATATTAGCAGCTAGATAAATCCTCGTACCTTTAGTCCACCTGATTCAGCCATCTGAATCAGATTTGGGAAGGGTTTTTTCTTAACCAGTAGTTCCAATAACTCCATCAGATTTAGGAGATCACTAATTCCTTAATTTCATAGATAGTATTGGCTCTGGAGAGTGCCTATATCACTATTATCAGTAAAATAAATGCTATAGTCATGCATCAAACCTAGTGTCACTTGTAGCTGAACTCTTGGTAGTTTCGCTCAGCCAACTCTGTTGCATAGTTATTTGATAAACATTTTTCTGATTTTACATGGTCTCTAGTACATTTGAGAGGTTCTCTCAGTATCTTGTAACAATTTTTTCCTGAATGCTTAATTCAAGTAAGATGTCATACACTAACTAAAGGCAAAACCTTGAAAAAAAACACCTATTTAATTTCCAAACATTTATATGCATCTGCTAAAAAGTTATCACCAGCTCTTTACTCTGTAACCTCAGATTCTGGGCTGGTGATTGATGCAAAATACACTACAAACTGTGAGTGTGTGAAATTCCCTTTTGCTTGCAGTGCCCTTCCAAGAGACTTTTCTATATCTGGCCCTATTGGAGGTACAGGAAATAAAAAATAAGCAAGAGCCTTTGAGATTATTTTTTAAATTGAGTCCACAGTGGAAAGTGTTTTGAGTGTTTCTCTTTAAAAGACTTTAATTATTATAAGATTCAGCAGTCAAAGGTAAATGTATTAGAATAATCATGGAATCATAGAATCATCAAAATATAAGGCTGGAAGGGTAATTAAACATTGTCTAATCTAACCCCCACACTGAGGCAGGTGGACCATCCCAAAGGGATGTTAAATTTATTCTTTAAAATCTCCAAGGATCAGGATACCAATACTTCCCTTGGAAGCCTATTCCTTTGCCTATCCTTTATAGTTGGAACATTTTTCAAATACCTAACCTACATCATCCCTGTTGAAGGTTAAGTTCATTACTTCTTCTCCTAACTTTTGTGAACATGGAGAACTGCCATTAAATACATTTGTTGCTCTTCTCTGGTTTCTTTTCAATTTGTCCACATCTTTTTAAAAAATTGTGCTCAGAAATTGTGCTCACATTAGAGTGAAAGTCTCTCCAAGGACAAATAGAAGTGGAACAGTTACCTCATTTGTATTACATACAACATTCCTGTAAATAAACCCCAGAATTATATCAGCTTTTTTCACAACTACATCACATGATTGACTCATACTCAATTTGTGAGTCACTATAATCTCCAACTCCTTTTCAGCAGTACTACTGAATAGCCAGTTATTCCCCTTTTTGTATTTGTGCATTTGATTTTTCCTTCTTAAATATAGCACTCTCCACTTGACCGATGTTGATTTCCGAACAATTCTCCAGTGTATCAAGGTTATTTTCAGTTTTAATCCTGTCCTCTAAAATGCTTGAAGCCCTTCATTGCTTGGTGTCATCCATACATTTTGTAAGTCTACCCTCCATCCTATTATCTAAGTCATTAATGAAAGTATTGAACATTACTGTATTCAAACCAACAGAATATTCCTTTAGAATTAATATAGTCTCCCATTTAGACAGGAAACATTTTCTAATCACTCCGAGTAAATTTCAACCAGTTTTTTACCCACTGCATAGAAATTTCATCAGATCACATTTCCTTAATTTGCTTAGGAGAATGTCAGATGGACTTGTGGTAAAAGCTTTACTAAAATCAAGACCAATCACACCTACTGCTTCTCTCCTCCATCCCCCTCCCCCACTTTGCCAGTAATTGTGTCAAGGAAGGAAATAACATTGGTTTGATGTGATTTGTTCTTAAAAAAATCCATCCTGGGTATTATTATTATTATAACCTTGTTATCCTCTACCTGGTTAAAAATTGGTTACAGGAAACCCCCAACTTCCGACCGCTTGAGTTACAACCCCCTCGCACTTACAAAAATGGTTGTAAGTGGAGAAAGGGCTGAAAACCCCTGACTTACGTCCTCGGCCCACATTTATGACGGCACACAGGACCTACCATAAATGAGGGTTCGAGTTACGATGCCCCCTGAATTGCGACGCTTACCTGGGAATCAATCGCATTGCAAGCCAGGGGCCACCTGTATTTAATAATTTGTTCCAGTATTTTTCCAGATATCAAAGTTAGGCTGACTTGTCTATAATTCTCCAGGTCTTCTTTCTTCCTCTTTTTAAAGATAGATGGCACAGATTGAAATTTTCTAGTCCAGTATTCTCTGGACTAGCAACATCTGTGGTCCAGCATGATTTTAGTTATCCAAATGTCATTTATCATGGGTGTGGCCAAGTTTCATGCAGTCCAATAAAGTTTGTTTACAGCCATTAGTCATGGCTCTCAGTGTTCTGTGCTGTTATGTAGCTATAATTTACCTCCAAATTTCTTCTAAGAGCCCAGCAAGTAGTGGAAGTATTGGTAATGCTGCTAGACAATATTGACCTCCCGTGGTTCAGCAAATTCTCTGGCTCAGCACTAGTCAGGTTGCGAGGGTGCCGAACTAGAGATGTTTAACCTGTACTATATTTTCTTTCACCATCCTCTGAGACCTCACTCATTCTCCATGAGTTCTCAAACATTAATGGTTCCAAGATTGCTTCAGGTAGCCACTTAAATGTCGTGTGAATAATTTTATAAAGGCCTGCCAACTTGAATACATTTAATTTATTTAAATATACTTTAACCTGTTCTTTCCCTGATTTGGCTTGCATTTCTTCTTGTTGTTTCAATTTACCTTTTTAGTGAAGACTGAAGCATAATAGGTATTAAACATGTCTGCCTTTTTGGTGTCATTCATTATTAGCTATGCTTCCCCACTAAGGAGAGGACCTGCACTTTTCTTCATCTTTTATAAAGTATTTATAGAACTTTTTTCTGTTGTCTTTGTTTCTTGTTAAGTATAGCTCATTTGATGACTTTCCAGTTCCAATTACATGTCTGTACAATACTTTTGTTTTCATCCTTACTAATTTCTCTATGTTTCTACTGATTATAAAATTCCTTTTTGATTTTCAGGTCATTAAAGAGCTCCTAAGGGTGTCATATTCAACTCTTAATATTTTTCGTCAGATTATTCTCACAAATCCTTTTGATTTGTACCATGTACAACAATGAATCAATTTACTTTATCCAATCTAATTCTGAACAGTCATGGACAAGTCATAGGCAATAAACAAAAAATCACGGCCTGTGACATGTCCATTACTTTTACTATAAATACCCCTGACTAAATCTTAGCTGCATTGGCTGGGGCACCACTGCTCTGGGGGCCCAATGGCTGGCTCCTATTTCACTGGCAGGAACTAACTACCCCCTGCTGCCCATTGCTCTCCCCACTGTTCCAACAGCCTCTGGAGTGGCTCCTGGTACCACAGCTATACTCAGAACCATTTCTGATCTGGAAGCTCCCAGAGCCAGCCACACCTAACAGCCAGATCCTCAGTTGGTCCTGGGGTGAACAGCACTAGCCACTGCAGCTGTGGAAGGTAATGATTTCCTGGAAAGTCATGGAATCCATGACTTGTATGACAGACTTGCAGCCTTACTTACATATTTTCAGTGGTGGTGAATAAATGTAGTTTGTGCACCTGAAACCACTATATATGATGTGAGAAATAGTAGTAAATTGTAATGGTATATCCTTGTTGAATATAGTTATTCAGCAGGAATCATCATGAATCAATCAATCACACTCTAAGTTATCTTTAATTATTCAGTGGTCCAACACTAATAAAAATAATATTTTTCACAATTAATTACTATTATCCATTTTGTCTACAATTGCTGAATTCTATTTTTTAACTTAAATGAATTACATATCTGACATCTTTCTCAATTAGTAACAAATTGAAAATTAGAGATACTTAAATAGAAAAACAAGTTGCTGTTGTTTTGATAGATATGTTTGTAACTGTACACCCAGATCTTGGCCTTGCTCAAATAATTGTGTATTGCTTAACACATTCTATTCACCTGGAGGCTACCTCTGAATAGGGAAAGCTTTTAGTGGCAGAGAATCACTGTTGGCACTCTTATATCTTCCTCTCTGCCAGCCTCAAGGGAAGAGAGTACAGTTGGGGCATCCCAGCATGCTGATGATCGCTGGCTGCTAGAATGGTATGAGGCCATGGACTACAATTTACACTCAGGCCCATACCAGTCATAACCTCAGAGTAGCATAAAGGTACCTTGAAGCATCTTTGGCCGCCTTAAATCTGTTTTATGCCAAGTACCGCTTGGCTGAAACATAGAATTAGGACCATAATTCTAAATTATGGGTAATGGACATTATTTAATGCCATTTGTTTTTTAATCTAACAAACTCCATCTCTGCACTTCAATATAATTAAAAAGATTGTAAGAATAAAAATATACAAATGCAGTATACAGTATAGATTGTCATGCTGAACAGCTAATGACTGAGTTTTTGCATCGATATTCATTACTGAAAGCTTGTTTACAATATAATCTTCACACGCATCTATTAGTTTTATAGTTCTTTGTTATGCACAAAACAGAACAAAATAATGATAAATAAAATAATCTTGCTTTCCAACTAAAAGAATTCCACTTTAGATTATTCTTTTCATACTGAAGGTATGCTTAAGCCCTTTCCAATCATAAGCCAGATGGTAGAAAAGCAACTATGTTGGCATTCAGCAATCTCTCACAGGACTTCCTGGCACTTAACAACTAATTTTACTGAGAGATGGAATACTGGCTACGAAACTGGGATTCAGGCTTCACATTGTGACATTTCCACTTGGACAATCCGATATTGATAGAAAGGATTTTAGTAAGATGTTGTATTCAGAGAGATAAATTCTGCTAGCGGATGGGTATGGTTCCAGGGATAGAATTTATATATTAATACCTTACACTTCTGCAGTGTAATTCACTCAAGGATCTCAAAGCACTTTCCTTAAGCCTTACAAAAATCCTACAAAACTAATTTTACCTACATAAGGCACAACCAAAGTCATTGGTGATGGAAAACAGGTAACAATTTATATTATCTGACACTTAATATTAGTAAATGTATATTGAATACTTCAGAGAACCCAGGAGTGTTATCCAGGCAGACCATATTTGCATCTTAGCTGACTGAAATGAGTTAAACTGATCTTATTATCCTCTTCCCTAGAGTTAAATGTATTTTTCTGAACTTCCAATTTTATTTCCCTTTCATAATGTTAGTTTCTGTGGAAAACTGTGGCACTTGCGAAATTCACAGCTGTGAGATTTCTAAACATGTCTACATAAACTAGAAGCCAAATTAAGGGCTGGAGGAGAGATGCAACACGACTAAAATTGATGGGGTTTTTTTTTGTTCTGCTTGCCTGCAGGCCCTATCAGAGATGATTTGGAAGGTGTGCTGCCTGCCTGGAGCTCATATCCAAAACACTATGGAAAGGTTGTGGGCATTAATTGTACTGCCTCAAAGAGATCAGCAGTGACTTAAATTGGCAGAATCATGGTGGAATAAATCTCATGACTAGAATATTGGTATAGAGGGGTATAACTTGTTCAGAAAGGACAGGCAGGATAAAAAGGGAGGTGGTGTTACCTTGTACATCAAGGGAATACATACTTATTCTAAGGTCTAAAAGTTGGATAGAGACAAACCAATTGAAAGTTGCAGGATGAAAACAAAAAGGGCAAAGCAGGGGTGTCATCATATTAGGAATCTACTGTGGACCACCAAATCAAGAGGAGAAGGCAGATGAAGCATTTCTAGATCAACAGAAATAGTCAAAACACAAGACCTGGTTTTCATGATCTTGAGAGATGTGTTGGAAAAGTAATATAGCAAAATATAAAAATGTCCAAAAAATTACTTGGAACATATTGGGGACTTTTTGTTTCAGAAGATGCAAGAAGTAACTGGTGGGGCAACTATTTTACATTTGATTCTGAACAACAGGAAGGAATTGGTTGCAAATCTGAACTGGCAGGCAAGTTAGGTGAAAATGATCATGGAATGCTAAATTTCAGAATTAGAAATAAAGGCGTGAAAGAATAAAAATGAGGACAAGGGACTTAAAAGAAGCCAGTTTTAACAGATTCAAATCACACAGAAAGAAAAATGTGAGGAAAAAGGAACTCAGGAGAGCTGTCCATTTCCAAAAAAGGCAACAGTTTGCTATTATGCCTTAAATATCTCAAATGCAAAAAGGATAGGAAGACAAAGAGGCCAACAGATCTTTAATGACCTGCAAATCAAAAAGGAATGCCAGAAAAAGAAATATGGATAAAATCAGATAGATTAAGGCAAAAAGTGCAAGGAATAAAAAGGTAATAATGAAATAATCTATAAATATACTCAGAGCAAGACAAAGATGAAGAAAAGCATATGTCAGCTACCTAGTCGGAAAGAGAGCTAATAATGAATTAAATCAAGAAACAGGAAGTATTTAATATCTCTTTTATTTCAGTCTTTAATAAAAATTTAAGTGTGACCAGATGGATAGCAAAATTAATATTAATAAATAGGGTGAAGGAACATATGTCAGATAAGGGAAACAAAAGGTGAAAGAATATTTACCTAAGTTAGAGGGATTCTAGTCTGCAAAGCAGGGGCACCATTTCAGATTTTGGGGGTAGGGGAACAACCTGTGCATGCCATTGGATTGAGGACAGAAGCTTCAGCAGTGTTACCGAGCATGCTCAGTACAAGCCAAGCAACAAATTGTGGGGAACCAATACTATTTGGCCTCCCACACACGGAGATCACCTCTATCCAGGGACTAAGGCGGCACTGGAAAACTCTACTTTTTCAGCAGATAACTTAGCAGTTAGCTAATCAGAGTTCTGTATCTAATTACTATATAAAAGAAAGAAATTAAATAAATATGAGACCCACTCAGCTCTAACACTAATATATCCTCTCTCTTCTCCCCTATTTATTTTGGGTCTGCACATCCTAAACTCAAAACTCCAGTCAACTGAAGAAGTGGGCTGTGCCCACGAAAGCTCATGATACCATCTACATGTTTTGTTAGTCTATAAAGTGCTACCAGACCATTTGTTGTTTTTTAAGTTTACTAATATATTCTGACATCTTGTGGCAAGTCACTGAAAGGACTCTGGTTAGCCTTAAAATTTTAATATATATTCTTTGTTACTAACTCTGTGGGGAGAGACACCCCAGCAGGACTCCTTGCCTCTATCTCAGCTCTGGAAGGGGAGTGAAATTTAGTGTGTTATAGCAAGGGGCAGATACATTTAGGCTCTATATAAGAACATCAGAATGGCCACACTGGGTCAGACCAATGGTCCTTCTAGCCCTGTATCCTGTCTTCCAACAGAGGCCAATGTCAGGTGCTTCAGAGGGAATAAACAGAATGGACAATCATCATGATCCATCTCCTGTTGCCCATTCCCAGCTTTTGGCAAACAGAAGCTAGGGATACCATCCCTGTCCATCCTGGCCAGTAGCCATTTATGGACCTATCCTTCTTATTGGAAGCCTGTTATAGACTGGGCCTTTCCACCATCTCCTGGCAAAGAGTTCCAAAAGCTGACAGTGAAAAAAATAATTTATTTTGTTTGTTTTAAATCTTCTGCCTATAAATGTAATTGGGTCAGCTTCTTGTGTTATGTTAGTGAAGGAATGAATAACATTTCCTTGTTCTATTTTTACACACCATTCATGATTTTCTAGACCTCTAACATACCCCTCTCACTCTTTTTTCATGTCTTTTTCAAGCTGAAAATTCCCAGTCTTGTTAATCTTTTCTCATATGGAAGCTGTTCCCTTTCTGCTCCTTTTCCAAATACAATACATCTTTTTTTTCAGATGGGATGACCAGATCTGCCTACAGTATTCAAGATGTGGGCATACAATTACTCTATGTAGAGGCAATATGGTATTTTGTCTTGTTATCTATTCCTTCCCTAATAATTCCCACTATTCTGTTAGCTTTTTAGTTTTTAGACTGCTGCTGCTCATTGAACAGATGTTTTCAGGGAACTAGCCACAATGATTCCAAGATCTCTTTCTGGATTGGTAACAGCTATTTTATACCCCCATCATTTTTGTTTGTATGTATAGTTGGGATTATATTTTTCTATGCACATTACTTTGCACTTCTCAACACACTGTAGTCCATTTGCCCTTGTGTTGCCCAGTCACCTGGTTTTGTAACTCTTTGCAGTAAGCTTTGAATTAGTCACTGTTTATTCCTTTTTCAAGAACATTTATAAGTTTAACAGCAGTGGTCCAAATGCAAATCCCAGGAGAACATCACCCATTCTTACTCTTCCCCAAACCATCCTTTAAGTGGAGTACCCGGCAATGTTTTCATGATGATGTAATGACCCTTCAATTACTTGAATGCCCAGCCTTTTGTTATTCTTAATCATTGTGCCGTCCTCTTTTTATAACAAACTCCCTGCCCCAAAGGCAAAGCTGCAAGCAGCTCAAACTCTGTTGCATTTAAGAACTGCCTCTTGAGTCAAAGCATGGGCTTTAAGCAGTCCTCAAGTATGAAATCCAGGAGTTCAAACTTTAGGGGGAGTACTGCTTCCTAGCCCCCCATAAATGGCACCCTTGCTGCAAAGCCTGATGAAGTTCACGCTAAGATACTTAATGAACTCTTGGAATCATTAGCTATTATCTGAAAATTCATGGAGGACAAACAAGGTCCTAGAGAATTGGAGAGGGCAAACGTATAAAAAGAAGAACATAGAGGATTCAGGGACTTACAGGTCAGTTAGTTTACCTTCCAAACTTGGAAAAATATGGGAACAAATCATTTAATAAAAACCTACAGTATAATACAGTGATATTTTATAAGAAGTATGGATTTGTTTAAGAACTCATGCCAAACCATCCTAATTTCCATTTTTGATACAGTTACTGGCCAAGTGGTCAAGGAGGAAACAGCAAATATGATCAATGTTTATTTAATAAGGCCTATGACACAGTCCCGTATGACATTTTTTATGAGCAAAGTCGAAAATGTGATACAGATTCAATTGCTATATGATGGGTAAAAACTGCCTGAAAGACTAAATTCAATGGTTCGCTGTCAAACGGGGAGGATGCATCTAGTGGAGACTTGCAAGAGTGTTTCCTGAATCCAATATTATTCAATATTTTCAGTAATGACTTGGATAATGAAGTGAACAGGTATATAAAATGTATGAATGATTGCCAACAAGCACTTTGCAAGACAGGATTAGAATTCAAAAGAATCATTATAAACTGGTCTGAGACTGACATCAGTAAAAGACAAGTAGAAAGTGCCATAGTTAGGAAGGAAATATCAAATGCACAAATACTGCTGAAAAAAAACGGAGGTTTTTTTTTACAGTAGATCACAAATCGAATGAATCAACAGTGTGATGCAGTTGTGAAAAAGATTCATGACATTCTGGGATATATTAACAGGAGTGTTATATGGAAAGCAGGTGAAGTAAATGTTCCATTCCACTTGTTGCTGATGAGTATCATGTTCAATTTTGGATGTCCCATTTTAAGAAATATGTGGACAAATGGAAAAAAGTCCAGAGGACGGCAATACAAATAATAAAAAGTTTAGAAACCAGATTTATGAGAGAAGGTAAAAAAACAATCAAAATCTGGGTATGCGTAATCTTGAGAAAAGAAGACTGAGGGATGATCAGACAAAGAGTCTTCAAATGTGCTAAGGATTATCATAAAGAGGATGAAAAGTTGTGGGTTCAGTCTTCAGCAAGGGAAATTTTGGCTAGATAGTAGGAAAAACTTTCTAACTCAGTGGTTTCCAACCTTTTAACACCCAAGATCACTTTTTAAATGACAGCCAAGCCAAGATCTACTGTCCCGCCCCTTTCTTGAAGCCCCACCCCTTTCTATTCTCCTCCTCTCCATCACTTGCTATCCCCATTCCTTATACTGCTGCTTTCTTTTTTCAATTCTTCTGTAGGAAGAGGTTTTTCCAACATTTGGCCTGGCTTGACTGGACTAAATGTCAAAAAAACCCCTTCTTTTGGAAGCCCCCTTATTCCGCATGGAAAGAGGAATAAAGGGGTGACCAAAAGAGCATGTTTTCTCTTCCACTAAAAAAAGCGGAAGAACAAATGCATCTCTGGATGCAGAAGAGTTTTTCTGGGATATCTCCAGAATCTTGAAAAACTCCTGC
>JANRFK010004893.1:41231991-41251848 GCA_030068395.1 Apalone spinifera
CATGATACCATCTACCTGTTTTGTTAGTCTATAAAGTGCTACCAGACCATTTGCAGTTTAGTTAAGACCGCTAATTCAAAGTGAGAGGTCAGGCAGAGTGTTTTTCCTTTAATTTCCTGCAGCATAGACAGTGCCAAAAGTCAAGTTAAGCTACTTTGACTTCAGCTACACAATTAACATAGCTGAAGTTGTGTATCTTAATTCAATTTTGTCCTGTAGTGTAGATGTACCCTATAGTGTCACAGGATCCCCCTCATTGTTTTTTTCAGATACAGACTAAACAAGGTTCTTTCTCTAAGACTGTGTCTAGACTACACCTCTCTGTCGACAGAGATGTAGATTAGGCACGCCAAAATTGCTAATGAAGCAGAGATTTAAATATCCCACGCTTCATTAGCATAAACACGGCCGCCGCTTTTTTTCAAAACAGAGCTTTTTCGAAAAAAAAAAACCAGCAGTCTAGACACGGATCTGTTGAAAATAAACCCTTTTTCGACAGATCCTGTAAACCTCATTTTTTGAGGAATACAGGATCTGTCAAAAAATGGTTTATTTTCTACAGATCCGCATCTAGCCTGCCTTTTTTTTCCTGAAAAAGCTCTGTTTCGAAAAAAAAGCAGTGGCCATATTTATGCTAATGAAGCACGGGATATTTAAATCTCTGCTTCATTAGCAATTTTGACGTGCCTAATCTACATCTCTCTGTTGACAGAAAGGTATAGTCTAGACGTAGCCTAAGAGTTATAAGATGGAGGTTGTACAGAATAGCTAACTTTTTTTTTTCTTGCTGCAATCTACATACCTGGACTTTTTCCAAAAGTAAAAATGAGTGAAAGTTTTGAAGCTTATGTTAATTTCCCATCCCCATTTTAAAAAGCACAATAGTGTGACACTGGTACCTTTTTACTCAACTTATTTTTCTCTCCATTTGTATTCAGTCATCTATTTAATGTAGTTACAAAAATATTTGACCACTTTTTCATCTGTTAGCTTAACAAAAATAACAGCTAAAAGGACATGAATTGGATCCCTTGTGCATCATCAATAGATTTGTTTATTCATTATCACAAAATTATACCATGGAATGCAAGAATAATTTGGGGCCAGATTTGAAGTCAGTGTGGTTGTGCAGGTGTAAGTGAGGGCTGATTTAGGCCTGCAGATCCTTTATTAGTGATGTTGCATGGGATAAAAACAACAAATTTTGACTCTAAGGTTCTAAGGTGAGTGTGAAGATGGGCACTACATATTACATATTTAATTGCAAAATGAACAGAGTTGATTTAGACAAAATTGAGAAGGCAAAAACATTGAACTGTCACCACCATTTTTACAGAGAAGCTCTACACCTTAAGGACTAACAAAGGATTAGATCAGGGCTACTAAACTTTGGAAGCCCTGAGAACCACAATGATACTTACAGCACATGCTGAGGACTGCAACTTAAGTGTGGTTGCATATACATGTAAACATAAATGCAAATATATGCAAATAGCTTCTTTCACGCAATGCCCTACTGTCCCCTGGGGACTAGAAACGCGGACACCCTGTTCCCATCTGTTCCTGCCAGCCCATCCGCTTTTGTCTTTCAATGTTTACCCTGCCTGGGAGATGCCTCGCTGTTGTGGAACATGTTCCCAGTAGAGGCCATGTTCAAAGGATCCTACCTGCGGGCTGTGGGTTGAGCCCCACGTAAACCCATATTGCACCATGGGCTGCAAACAAATGGGCCGTGGGCTGCATGCGGCACGTGGGCCACGTGTTGAGTAGCCCTGGATTAGACTTTAAAAATGAGCTCTCTCAAATGGAAAACATCTTTGAATTAACTAGAAAAATAATAAATTGATCTTGGTTTTGCAGATACTATTCTGATCTGCAGCAACCTCATCAGAGCAGAATGAAAGACATCTTGTCAAAAGTTAGGCTGATCCTTCATCTTATCTTCAATTAACTTTATTTTAAAAAAAATAAAGTTATCAGAATGGAGACGAGACAATGAAAGAAAAATAGTAGTGGAAACATTTTGCCTTACCTGGGTGGCTATATTGAAATGGAAGGGTAAGATCCAAAGGAGGGTACATAAAAGGCTATGAAAAGCAAATATTGTATTCTAGCAGCTATTGAAGATCTGGTGAACCAGAAAGACCAGTTTAAGGAATAAATTTAAAAGCCACAACGGTAATGTTTTATCAGTATTTCTATATGGAGAAGAGTGGTAGCATTGAAGCAAGCAGTATGCCGACTTGATTTGTTTCTTAATAAATCTTTGTAGAAAAGTTCTGTGGATAGATGAAAATAAAATAATGCAAAATAAGGACAAACATGTCTGCCCCCCTTCGCTCTTTCCCGAGCATAGAACTTGATAAATAAATTAAGCACAAGAGATTTTAAAAGAGGTCAAGTACAGGAATTACTGCCATTCGACAGCAGCTCTCTATAATAAAAAATATTGGCTGTACTGACAGCTTGTATGCCCTGTAGGTGTGAATGTCTGCTATATTGTGCCGAGGCACAGCTTGCATTTGTTTCAGAGCTTCCCGGTGCACAGGAGAAACTGGATGCCTGCTGCTTTCAAACAGGGCAGCAAAGCACAGCTAGCCAGCTACATTGGCCAATATGGAGTAGAGGTAGGATGAAGATCCTATTTCCTCTCTCCCTCGTCCCTGCCTCCTTTTAGGGAGCACTCCCCAATTTGTTTGAGGGCACAGTGATTGCAGTTTCGCTCTGCTGTTTTACAGGTTCACAAGGCAAGGGGATTCTTTGTGGACTCAAAGAACAGAAGGACATAATCTTGCCTCATACTGGAGCATGTCTACTTGCTCCTTCCCTGACCTATACATGACATTCTTCTGAACTATCTAATTTGCTGCCACAGAGAGAAGAGAATTGTGTAGAGCACAGCTCTGTCCTCAAAGAGATGTATGGTATCCCGTTTGATAGTTCCACTGCATTTCTGCTGCATTTAGGACATCCAAACTGACAAAGGAGTCTGGGAAGGGAGGCACAATATTTGTTCCTACAATATTAATTACAATCATTATCAAACCAAACATCATCGAATAAAAGAAAACACATTTTCTCAGACATCTTCCCTGCCTGCTTTCAACTACAGGTAAGGGGACAATGGCAATATACTGTACAATAGAAATGATGTGGGTGCAAACCAACAGCAGATTTGGAAAAATTGTATCCATACCCGAACTTCGTGATTCATTAACCTGTGTGCAATCAAGCTGAAGGTTGCTGAGGGGACAGACCACACTGAAGTAGAGAATGACTTTATCTCATGAACAGAGCTATGTGGAAGAGTTTAACTTCTGGAAATGATCTGAATATTCTACCTAAACCAGTCTAATTATCCTTCTAGAAACAATAAATAAGCTTACAGGAATACTAAAATGCACACACAGAATAGCTAACATAGTGAGATTGGGTAACTGGCGGTCTTGAGTATTTCTGTCTGGCATGTAATAATCTCATGGGGCAGAGACACAAAAGTGAGAAGCAGACTGTTTCCATCAGGTGCCTTCCAATATTATATATACAAAAAATGCTTAAGCAACCACTGTGAATTTGTGAATAGACCGAAGATTTATGCTGTATTTCAGAAATTAAGTAGTCTTTTAAGAATGACACAAATGCCAATATAAACTTAGGTAGAGAAAGTTAAAAAAAATAGTAAAACTTAGCACTGACAAAGCACTTACAATAATTAAAGTGTTTTAAAACATTAATTTATCTTCATAACACCCCTTACTTATTCCTGTCAATGTACACAAGGGCAACCAAACCTTTTGATCTGGTCTACATTGCTGCTTAAGTCACTCAGGAGGAGGGGTGCAAAAACTACATCCTACAGTAATGCTGCTTACATTGACCTAATGCAGTGTCTACAATGTGCTCTGTTGATGGGAGATGCTCTCCTAACTTATCTTACTCCTTTTGGGGAGGTGGAATACTGAAGTTGACAGGAGAGTGCTCACTTATTGTCTTATCAAGTCTTTACCAGACTCACTAAATTGATGCCACTGCATTGATCACAGCAGTGCCTATTTAGCATGTCAGGATAGACAAGCACAGAGACATGAAGCAACTTGCTCCAAACCACATTATGAGACAATGGGAGAGTTGAGACTAGAAACCAGGTTGCCCAAGTCCTACTCTTATGGTTAATCCCCTCATGCTACCTACCATGGCAGATAACATGTGAGCTAGAAGTTTCCATAATAATCTGGAGAGTCTGTATCTGTTTTGGGTTGCTATTCTCATTTCTCACTTGTATATTTGGTTCAGATTCAAGTGGGAGTATCACAGGACTCCGACATTTACTTCTGATTGGGTTTACCACTGATCCTCAAAGATTCCAGTCTCTTCTAGCTGGCCAAAGTTTTAGTACTTTTCTGTCTGCAAATATGGGACAATCCAATTAATTCTGTTTTCCTAATATTCCCTTGGTCCTTTGGCAAGTGGTATAACATGACTGAGATTGCTTTGCAATCTACGGCTGACATCTTGGCTCCACTGACGTCAAATTAAAAGTTTTACTGATAAAATATTGCCCAAAATAGAATGGATACTCTTTTTGCATGAAATTTGGTAAAAATGTTCTTTATAGTGCTAGAAAAATATATGTTAAATTATGAAAAAACAAAACAGTAGCTAAATATAAAGTAAAACAAATGTGCTGCAGCTTGATCCATTGAAAGAGGCAGACAGAAAATAAAGCAAAATTATTATACAATATTTTCCAGTATTAATCTCATATTTTTAGGCATGTCTTAATGATTCAACAAATTGCCTTGATTTCTAACACAATGTTTCTTTAATATTAAACATCATTTGAAATAAGACTGTGTTGGTATAAAAAAACCCTATAATTTTACATGGATATATTTTATTACAGTTGAAAACAAATACAATGCAATCATAAATGTAAATCCCATATGCATTATAACATTTTGTGAGCAATAATTCACATTAGAGAATTGAAAGTACATAAATTTTAAAAGACTAGTTTACATTGTAAAGTACATAAGACATAAGGAAAAAAGGACTACAGTGATCATATCCTATAAAGTAATTTCATTTTTCTTCTAATTGGTAAGTAACTAAGATTTCAGCAATGAAAGACAACTAAATTAAAATGATCAAAAATTGAAGGGACAGAGATTATATATATAAAGTAAAAAAAAAAAAACCAATCAATTTTCAAACTTTAATTTGATATGACAAACATATTATAAAACAATTTATGTGCTCTTCTCCAAAGGGATATTTACTGCTTTTATATAGTAACAATCTTATTTCTCTTAGTCATGATAAAGACTTACCGTTTTAGGATTTTTTTTTTTTAAATAAACCAGGATTTTGCCTTGCGCAGAATGTGGTTGTCATGTGCTGATCTACCACCCAATTCAAACCTTCAACATTCTCAAGTTCTTCATTTGAGTACAATCTTTCCACAACAGACAACAGTAACTTAACCATTGGTGGAAAACTGCAACATTTAAAGCTATATCGAGAAAACACACGTCAGTAAAAGAAGATAAACTCAGGATTGTGGGAAGGACAAGGATGGCTTAAGGGCCTTGGGCCATAATGAAAGATCTGAAACATTCAGTCTTCTGGCTAAATTTTTAAAGCGGACTCACTCCTGCTCAAAAAATTGCAGCCTAATATTTGCAAAATGCATGGTAACTTGACTACCAAATTTCCTTAAGCAAATACAGTTTGGACACTCAAATACAAGATGTACAATTTAAATATATAAAAACCTGAATGAGATATTGCATATGCACAAAATACTGCATGCAAATTATGCCTGCAATTTTAGATACTACTTTTAAGTATCTAAATTTTAGCTACTACTTTTAAGAATTTGTTCCAGTGTCATGGCCTTTTCTAGGATGGCAGCCAAGTGAATTCTGAGACACAGACAGAGCCAAAGAGAGATAGGTATAGCTTAAAGTCATCAAAGGGTAACATTTTCTAATTGCTTGTGTTTTTAACATATTAATCTCTAAATACCTGTCTCTCTCAAAATGTCTCCACTGTATACTCTTTCCTGAAGGCACAATATAATAGAATTGTGTCAGTGTTGGTTCCCATTGTCAGAACCATGGAAGCAGTAGGTGAGCTACTGTTTCAGCAGGGAAAAAGTGAGTCACTATGATGAGTAAGAGAAATAAGAATACTTTTCATAAATTAATAATAATCCTTATTTCTCAGATTTATTGCTAATGATTCACTTTTTGTTTACAATTATATTTAATGCCTATCCTATCTGATATTGTTCAGTGTTTAATACTACTTCATTCTCTCTAAAGGACTCCCATGAAACTTTGGAAAATTATTTTTTCTAATCACTGACATCAATAATCTTCAAACATCGCCCTATACATTGCCATCTTTTGCAGAATCCTCAAGTGCATTAAAGTGTAAACAGATTTACACTGTTTAGTCTAGACTAAAGTGAGTGTCATCATGCATATTATTTCACAAGATGTAAAACACTGTTAATTCCTCTCAGAACGTCAATAGGTTATGATTATCCCCAACACTCAATTTAGGAGTGACACATTTGTTGCTCTGAAGGACAATGACTATTGAGGACAGGATTTTAGTTCAAGAAATATATAATTGAATGCACATGAATGAGTTTCTAAAGCAGAAATATCAGATCAGGCGTAAATGTGATTGTTATATGATTTAAGACTTTCATTATAATCAGGGGTGGCCTGTGGATGTAGGCAACCTCGGCAGTTGCCTAGGGCACCGTGTTTAACGCGGCACCCAATGATGACATCACAACATTGATGACTATGGAGGTAGGGGCGCCGATCGCTCATTCCACCTAGGGCGCCAGTTGCCGGCTGCTCACTTAGAGCCGCTCCTGATTATAATATATTAAATAGAATTCAAAGATTCATTTTGAACCATGTTGTAAAAGCCTCCATCAACTACATGTGAAGGACTTGTGGAGATCTGCCAGGTATGCATATTAACTCAGCAGTGTCTTAACAAGTAATAGAATTTTCTCTAGGGCTATGTCAAGACAACAGGGTTTTTTCAAATAAAGTGGCCTTTTTTTGAAAAAACTTCACCTGCATCTAGACTGCCGCTGCATTCTTTCAAAATTAAATCGAAAGAATGTGGTGGTTTTTTCGACAGCGGTAAACCTGATTTCATGAGGAAGAATGGCTTTTTTCGAAAGAGCTCTTTCAAAAAAAGGCATTCTTGATCACTAACAGAGTTTTTCAAAAGAGAGCATCCAGATTGCCTGGGTGCGCTCTTTCGAAAAAGCGGATTGCTTTTTCAAAAAAGATTTGCCTGTCTAGATGATCTCTTTCGAAAGAAGCATGTAGTCTAGATGCACCCTAGGTGCACATGAACAGAATGCAGAATACTGATGAAGAGCTTTGAACCTCTTCACCTCTGAAACACATTCCAAATTAAAATCAGGAATCTATTCATTTAGATTTGGGCTAGAACACCAGTCTATTATCCAGCATAAAGCATGCAGTAATACACCATTTCACTACTACTATAGGAGCCTGGGATGGATATTTTAACAAATTCCCTCTGAGATGATATACCACCGTCTATACTTTCACAGCATACCCTTCCCAACGTGCTGGTACAACTACAACAGTTGTGCTGGGGTTATAGAATAAAGGCTCCACATATTCCCTGCTCCTTCCTGCTCATCTATGAGGTGAATATGTAGTAGTTCTGAGTAGCTTACTTTCCCTTGAAGAAAATGAGGTTATAGTTCACTGGCACAGGAGGTCCCCTCTACTCTCTTCTACCAATGCACAGGTCACACCCTTGTAAAATGTTAAAATAGCTATAAAAAGACCATTCAACAGTAACTCTAAAAGTGGCTAACTGATCAATGTAACATTTACTAAGATAGGAAAATTGAGAAACTTAGATAATCGTATCTATGTTAGTTGCCACTAATATAACACTACCACAATAGTAGTCTGAGATAACACAGTTAAATTCAAGAGGGGGATTGCAGACATTGCTCTACATACAAAGTAAAGTTGATTCCACATAGTGTTAAATTTCACTTTCATTCCAGGTAGTAAAATACACATTTCAGCATTACTTCAATATATGTATCTACACTAAAATTGTATATAGATAGTGACACTGATTATTATATATATTTATATAAATAATCAAAAACCCAAAGGTGAGACACATCCAGTGAATTCCACTTCCAAAACTCCAGAAGACTTTAGAGATACATTATACCACACAGACATTTCCTCAAGCTCAAATAATTAAACACTTTATATACCTTAGATTTTGAATTAACCATGCAAATTTCAGTCATGATTAAACTAGTCTGTACAAGGAACTCCCTACTGGAGAGGAAGTTCCATATGTATGGAACTCTTACAAGACTGTATTCTATACTTGCAATCAAAATCACAAATGGGATGAAGTCATCTTCATATTAAGATGAAGTTAAAGGGAGTTTTCTGAATAATGAGTGTAGGATCAAACCTTATACTTTTAAAGGCTGCACTTTTGAGATTCCTCTATTTGAAACAATGTTTGATAAATAGTTTCAAAAAGATATGAACACAAACAGATACAGGATCAGGCCCTGGTGTGGTAGACACTCTGCAATTATATAGAAACTTCCCTACTTCAGTGATTTTAAAATCTAATTTCAAACAAGGTACACTAACCAATGTTACAAATAAGAGAGAAGAAATAGAGAATAAAGGTGAGCTGAACAGATATTTACATAAGCTAAGAATGTATACAACTTGATGGTTACACACACACACACACACACACACTTACTTATTTACTTAAAATATATCGGCAAACTCTACATGTCAGTACGCTTCTGGGTTTACTATCTAGCCACTGAGGAGCAAATGCGGTACTGTCCTTTAGTAATAATATTATTCTAATATACTTTCAGATTTCAGACATTAGTGAGAATGGTCAAGTCCAAAATACCAGGATCAGATTGTTTCTGGGTACTATGTAAGTTCAAACTGGGGAGAAGACCCAGAGGCACTCCTATTCCTTGAATCCCTATACAGCCTCTGGGCAATAGTGTCAGCCTCTTGGTTGCAAGAAATGCACCAGGCTCTTATACACAGTGGCTCCTGCATCTTCAGATTAAACAGACAGGGATAAATAAGGTCATAATGCAGAGTAGACTGTATGCTAAATCTTTTAATTATGTGACACGATGTTTGCACTTTTTATCAAATCACAAAGAATTGTGTTTGATACAGACATTGAACCTTTGTTATCTCATTGCAGAATGGCACCTGTTCACAATCCATAATGAGGGCCAATGCCTTAACAGCACTATTAAGCCCAAAATGTTGCAACCATATAATGCTTTAGACTAATAAATGCCTCTGTCATGATTATTGATCTAATATGTCTAGTACACATTTTAATTTATACTGAATTTAAAAACCTAAATACATAATTCATTTAAAATGAATGTATTTTAAATACAGGCAGGAGATTGCTTACATACATAAAGAACATGTACAGCTAATTTCCATTTCTTATTTTAAATGATAAATTTGACAAAATATATTTTATGTGGTGCATCATGTGTTTTACTAGACAGAAGAAATAAAATAGTGAAACATCAAGGCTTTTTATAGCAATATAGCATAACAAAATAAACCAAGCTACTTTTTTCCCCTCATGTTTTGTGTTCTCACACATTAATCTTCTGTTGAAAAAGTTCCTATTTTTTCAGTTTATAAAATAATAATAAAGCTGAATCCACTTTAAAAAAATCTCTTAGCAGAATACCCAGTTAAAATAAGAATTTAGATGCACAATAAACATGAATAGTATAGAACAAACCATTGATCAATAATAATGGACAAAAAAAAAACAAATGAAGGAAACAAAAAGGGAAGCACCGATAACATAAGGGCTATTTAGTGTCTGTGTGTCAAATACATACATATTGAAAGCCACTGATTACTTTTTGCATAAAACCTTTATGAATCTAGCAAGTTTATATGAAAAATCGTATTTCAGGTGTATAACAAAATAATAAAGCTACAGCGTAATCTTCCTTGAATAAAAAATTGCAAATTATGGAATAGATTTGTGGTACCATAGACAATAATTGCAGGTATACACCCCAAACATATGACATTTTGTATGACATATGACATATGATATGTGATCTTGTTTCCTAATATCACATATCAGTCTGAAGAAAAAAAGATAAAGAGTAATTGTATAATTGAATGTTAGAATATAAATTTCATTTACAAAACAATGCCATACGATTAATCTTAAAGGCAGGAGAATAAAAATTATTTATTCACACCTGTGCAGTTCTGAGTATACAATGAAGTTATGAAGAACTGCTTTAATAATGAAATGCATTAGGGGCACATCTGGTAAGAGAAAAGACAATTAAAACACACTGCTCTCTCTCTCCTTTATGAAATTATTTACTGGTAATATTGTTATCTAAAGGTTTGTCTACACTGCATGCTTATTTCAAAATAAGCTACTCCGGAAAACAATACTCTGAAATAGCTTATTTTGAAATAGCACGTCTATACTACAAGGAAGCCTCAAAATTAGTCCAAGGCAGGCTCCCCTAATATGGACACGCTACCTCAATTTAAAGACCCAGGAAGCACTGGGGAGTAATTACTTAGAATGGCCCTGGTGAAGAGCTATTTCGAAATAGCAGCATTGAAGCGTCCACACTACTGTTATTTCGAAATAGCTATTTTGGAAGAGAAGTTGTTCCACATCGAATCAGGTTTACAGAAGTTGGAATAAATTGACCATTATTTTGAATTTATTTTGAAATAATGGAATGGCTGTGGAGATGCTCGCATTGTTATTTCGGAATAACGGCCATTATTCTAAATTAACGCTGCTGGGTAGACACACACTAAAAAAAAAAACCCAACAACCCTCTGTAGCATTTCTAAAAATTTACTTCTGATCCAAAAATCTTTTTATATGTGAAAATGCCAGTAAGACAGGGTAATAACTTAGTTCCATTATAATAAGAAGTGCAAAAATAAAAATAAATCAAAAATTGAGAAATAGAAGTGTATTTAATTGCCTTTTTTTCTTTGTCAGCTATTATTTCTATGTGCTGAGATACTACATGTGTGAGTCTCCATCTCATTTTGCCAAAATATTGTGCTCTGATGCCCTCTGGCAGTAACACTCAAGTGTATAAGGTCGTATTGCTCACTAACACCTGAAGACTTGAGTCCCCTAATACTGTTGCAAAGGTACAAGGGTCGAACAGTTAGTTATGTAGCTTACTTACATAATAATATCATGTATCAATCTTCATGGCCCTGGGTGCAGGATGCAAGTGAAATCTAACAAAATATTATAATAAACTTTACATAATAAAAATTAGCACAAAGAGACTTACTGTCTACCCAAGAGTAATAAACATCATTACAATACATAACTAAGTAAACAGTTGATCATCAGGATGTCCTCTGCATTGCTGTGTGAATAGTAGTCAACTCAGGATCTGACAGACCCCCAAAAGATCAAATTCCACTGTAGGAAGCCTCTATTAAGTTGCACTGTCCCCAGTTCTCTGAACAGTGCATATACAGACTATCAGCATACTCACCTTAGTGAATCTGAATGGTCATGGTTTATGTGGAAAGAGGCAGTGCTTAAGGTAGCTGGGTCCTAAATCACAACACAGTTTAGATAATATAACCAAACCTCCTGAAGGGCACTAAGAACTAGATGATAAGCCAGTGCAGTTCATGGTGTATAGATGTGCTTCTACATTCTCCCTCTAGCTAAATTTGTGACTGATTTCATTGAAGGTAGGCTCATATAGAACTCAACACAATAGTCCACCCTGGAGGTAGCTAGGCATTGATAACTTTGATAAGGTCCGCAATATCAAATAAAGCCTGACATCTTCTAGACCACTACAGATGAAAAAAAATATTATAGGAAAGCATCCTGGTACTCTAAGAACAGCCAGTAGTTCCAAAGGCACTCTAAGGCTTCATCTGCACTGCAGAGCTATTTCAGGATACCAGAAGTATCCCGAAATAGATATTTTGTGTCTTTAAAGCAGCCCATTATTTTGAAATAGATTTTGAAATAATGGGCACACTATTCCAGCATCCCTGTAACTCTTGTTCTATGAGGGTTACGGATGTTTTGGAATAGCACTTTATTTCAAAATTAACTTGAAATTAACTTTGTGAAGCACAAATTGCATAGCTTATTTCAAGGTAAGGGTGCAGTGAAGATACACCTTAAAAGAGCACACCTCAACAAAAGTGCTATAATTCTCCCCTAGCAATTCATCAAGGTGATTTTCCTAACGTCGTCTACTTCTTTTTCCCTCCTGGCTTGAACTTTTGCCTTCTCACCATCATATAATTCCCAGATCCAGTTAAGTATTAGGAAAGCAAGGAAACTATATCATATTATCTGATACAAAAGAAATTACACGCTGATGGCCCACAGCACAGATGATCTGATCCGAAGTCCACTATTGTCACAGGAATATCTCCATTGGCTTCAGTGAGTTTGGATTGATTCCAAAATATCATATATGAGGCTGTCAATAAATTAAGTAACACCAATGCTGCATGTTTGTTTTAGTGTTACAAAGAAGAGGTGGATCTTGAAAATCACCAAAAAATGTAATACATGATTTATGACAGCCTACAATCTTACCTAGTGAATTCACATACTGAAGTTATTATGAAATAACATAGTGCATGTCTACACTACAAGCCCTTTACTTTGAAATAATGTTGAGCTGGATGACTTCTTACTCCAACTCATGGTAACCCTCATTTCACAAGGAGTAAGGGAAGTCAACTTCCTGCTGTATTGACAGCACCAAATGCTGAATTAAGCCATTTCAACTTAAGCTATGCAACTGACAAAGCTGAAGTTTTGTAGCTTAATTCAGCTTTAGCCCTGCTGTGTTAGACGTACCTTAAAGGATCATATATGAAAAGGCTGTTGGAGTGAACAGACTTAACATATAACCATTTTGAGACTAAATTTTCAAGCCAAGGACTGATAAAACATGGAAAGACATGATTTATCCCTGGATGGTGATGACTTTATTAGCCACTGAAGTTCAACCTATAACTTGAGTTGCTTGTTAGGTCTCTGATTGCCATTGCGTGGTGTTCTGTATTAACCCACCTACCTTTTTTATTTTTTGGTTAAATAAGAGAGCACATTCTTACAATGATTAAAGAGGCGCTATATCTTTCTATAAATAGAATCAGTAAATAGTTATTTTGCTTGTTTTTCTAAGCCAAAGATGACCATTGTGAAGTACTTTGTAATGTTGCTTGAAACAGGGAGATGGTTTAAAGTTTCATAATTATTGGTCAAAAGCTCAAACTACCCAAAGCATTTATGAGAAACAAAGAAAAAATATATACTTTGGATTGTGTATCCACTTAGGTCACTAGGATAATACTAGAATGATTTTTCAATATTGGTCAATGATTTCTATATTGCTTCCAGTCTCTGAACATTTCCAAATGTTAAAAAGCTCATAGCAAGAAATAGTTACTATTAATGAAAGAAGTCAAATTAGACAAAAATGAATGAATAATTTAATTTACAGTAACAGTCCTGTTAGAATGTTTGTGCAAAATACAATGCAAATTAATTAAACAAGAAAAAAGGTTATACTTTATAAATCTAACTAAGTAATGTTTTATGTCAGAGAATTTACTGTAGACAGAAGACAGGAACACAAAATACTGTCTTTTAAAATGAAAGTAAGATATTTATTTATCCACATACAACAGATCAGTTTCATATATTATTCTGACTGTGGTCAAAAGTTTGTGAAAAAAAGAAAGATGCTGAATTATTTATTGCACAATGCATCGCTAGTTTCCATCAGGAAAGCATACAGGAAAAAACTTGAACGTTTGGACCTGCTTTCAGATACCATCAGTCCTTCTCTGATAATCTTAAAACAACAGTGGGGAAAAAAAAAGCACTGAGCTTTTCATGAAATTTTCAGTAAATAAACATTCTGGGGATTTATTGCTTGCATAGTTATCTACTTTTCAACAAATTACAGTTAATGCAAATAACTTAATATGCCTTTATATTCCATTACCCTGGATACATTTAACTTAATACAAATCTTGAACTGTGAATTTGCATGATATATTGCAATAATTAAACTACAAAAAATAAAAAATCCTTAATACTTATGCCCAAAATCCCAATATTTGCTTTAAAATATCAAAGACAGCTGTGAGGATATGTAGAATTTCAAGTATCTTCTACTCTCCTATATCTAGACCTCAAATGTTTATTTCTAAGTTATATTAAGTATGAAAATAAAAAAAATCAAGGCAATCCAGCTCCTATTATTAGGAAATCAATAAAAGCTGATTTAAAAGCATGATCAGACAATATGTTTAAAAAATATATTCAAAACCACTTTTCTCTTCTCTCCTTTGTATTCTTTGCCTTCCATTAGAATCAATCAAATACTTTCCATCTACAACCAGATTCTCTTACTAAATACTGTACAGTATTATTTTGATCACCAAATTCTTTGATCAAATCACTGCTTGAAAATGTAAACCTTTTAAATCCGCAGATTAAAAATCCAGATAACTTTTTGTATAGCTATATTAAAGTACATTCTGAACATCAGAAAAGTCTGCATTCCCTTAATTCCCCCATCTCCCTTTGTGCCACTCTCTCATCCCCTCTATTTCAAGCACTTCACCAATGATACTCACCCATTCCCTCATGGCAGGCCCATGGTCTTATGCTCTTCAGCTATATATACCCCCATTAACTGTCCTGCATTTGAGCAAAACATAAAATGGAATTCACCCATTACCCTGAAGACAGGACAACTGGTTGCAGAGTATCCCCCTGGCTGCTACTGCAGCCTATATTTTAATGGGACCAATTCACAATACTGGGACCCCTAATTTGTTCTGTTACACAGAAAATTCTTTTATGGTATGAAGGTGATACAAAGACAACCTTACAGGGCCACTCTACCTATAGTCCTAATGTGAAGCAAAAATGACTTTTTGCCAATGTCCCCTACATCAGGCAAATTTCACCTTATAACATTTCATTAACCTAGATTTCCCACTTCTCTTCTAGTTTTAACGACAATCTTCAAATAATATTTCCTTATGTAAATGACATTTATTTCTAGGTCTTCTTAGCAGAGTACATCAAAATATTCTGCCATAGCAAAGAGCAGGGGACATATATAGACAATTAGAATTTCCTCACTGTTTACAGGAATCAGTGCAGTATTTCAAAATCTGAAATGTCTAATCTACATAGTTTTCTTTATAAAGCAATGTAATTGAAACACACTAAGAATAAAAGTATACCTATCAACCTCCAAAAAGGATTTTTTCATTGTTTTGTATCATGGAAGCTATTTAGTTATTGAGAACACAAGCTCCTACTTCAGTAAGAATCTTCTAATTAGAATCACCATCCTAGAAATTAGAAATTTGCCAATAAAGTATAATTCATTAAATAAGTAATATAACAAACAAATAAATAAATAAATAGTGAAAACTGGCCAAGATTATAAACACCCTACATTCAACTTAATAATAGCATTTGCCTATCTATAATGTAATAATTTTTGAATGTTGTGTCTGATCAGTTACAGAATTCTAGGAATATGTTCTAACTATCAATAGCCAAAATGATTGTGGTGACAATCAGAAAACCAAAAAGGGAAAAATGGGAGAAACATGAAGGCTCTGCCAGCTGTTTAGCATAGACACAGCCTCAAGCATCTCCGTAATAACACTGGAAATTAGGTGTTCAGACTGGAAAAGAAGAATACATTTTTAACAGTGAGAGTAATCAGTCATTGGAACAATATGCCAAGGGGCCATGGTAGAGTCTCCATCATTGACAATTTTAAAATCAACATTAGATGTTTTTCTAAAATATGTGCCTTAAGAATTAATTTGGTGGACTTCTATGACCTGTATTTTATCAGAGGTCAATCTAGATGATCATAATGGGGTTCCTTCTGACTTTTGGAATCTATATATAGATCAAAGAATTTCCTGAACCTACTCATTATTGCCTTCTAGTATAACAATACTCCTAACTCATTTCTACTCATCTTCCTAATAGAGTTTAACATGTTGATAGCCCTAATTACTTATTTACTGAGCATAAGGAAGAATAATGGTGAAGGAGGAAGGGAGAATTGAGGTTTGTACATAGTGATTGGCATGAGATTAGAACAGAGGACACTGATATGAGATATGAAGAACCCCGATGGGTGAGAGGAAAATGGGGAAAAGGTCAGAGACACTAGCACAAGAGTGAGGTAAAAATGAGGGAAAAGGAAGAATGGAAGGCAGACAGAGCCATTGTTATTAAGGTGGGGAGAAATAGGAAATGAGAGTTCATACTGATCCCCTGCCATGGAGGGAATGAGTGACACTGGCATGGAGGGCACACAGAACCCTAGGTAGGGGAAGACTGCAGGACTCTGGTATGGGGCAGGGGAAAATGGGAGGCATGCGCTGAAAGGAGGGAATAAAACAGCACTCCTGTAAGGGCAAGGAGAATGGAGGACTTTTTAATGGGGAAAGGGAAGCCACATTGAGACCCCTAGAATAGGGGAGAATGGGGCACATAGAATCCCTGGTGAAGAGAAGACCAGAGGATTCTGGTATGGGTGAATGGGGAACATAGGGGAAAAGATTGAGGTAACCTGATATGGGAGAAGGGTGGCACACAGAACCACTGGCATGGGTGGAAAGTGGAAATAGGGATAGTATGTCTAGGAGAATGGGAGCATACAGTGACTATGGTGGGCAGATATTGTGTGGTTGCAGAGAATCCCTGAAAAAGAAAGGAATGGCAGGGCAGTACACAGGGAGTGTCGGTGTGGGTAGAATGCATGTGTTCCACTCAACAAGCTCCTTGTATACAATAAGCTGCAATAAGATCAGCCTGTACAAGTTATAATAAAATATGCAATTTCCTAGCATTAATTGTGACAGTGAACAATTGTGCCCACTCCTACTGCCACTGAAGTCAATGGCAAATCTCTCATTGGCATCAATGGGAGCAGGACAGGGCCAGAGATACTGACTACCATTGATAATATAAATTCTGTTGGAGGGAACTGATCTTGCATTCCTTGTCCTCAATGGACATTTTGGATATGAAAATACTGCATGATCAGACCTTTGGTCTGTAATTGATTCAATTAATTAAGGTATTCAAGAGCTGTGTGGTATATGTAAAATATGAATAGACACAGTTCTGTACAAATTAGTTGGATAGTAAATGAATTTAGTATCAATAGCTGAAAGGATAGATGATTGTGTAGCATGTTTACAAGGAGTTATTCATTGTTGCAGGAGTTTCCTGCCTGTTGAGAATTTGGGTTTTATTTTAGTCCTTTGTATAAGAGGCTGACTTCTACAAAATTGATCTAGTGTATATAAATAAATGTAGCCTTTCATGTCATATAAACCCTCAAAAACTGCATAGGTATTTGGCTGGACAGGGACCATATTTTAATAATAGCATAATATCTTGTTTCTTCTACCAAAATTATATGATTTCTAGAAGAGCGGAAATACATATTTTACACAGAAAAATTACTTCTCCTAACTACTGCTTAAAATCTGCTTTCAACCTCAGAAAAATGTTACCTTCCTTCAGAAAACACCAGGGACAAATTCTGCCCACAAATACCTATCCACTGAAAGCAATAAGAGCTGTAGTCAGACAGACAAATGCAAAATGTTCCCCTGAAAATCTCTAATGTTCAAAATATATGTGCTGCCTGTAAAGTAAATTAAGTAATATATAATGGGGCAATAGCAAAGTTTGATATATACCGATTTTCAAAAAATTGCTGAATAGTTAGCTATTTTAGGAATAAAGTATTGTTGCCTCATCTAAGATCACAAGTGTTTTGCCTTAACTTCTGCATCCTTCATTTGCCAATTTTGTTTAGATTTTAGATTTTAAAATGATGCACACTGGATTATGTACATTAATTTGTAGAGTAATGTTTTACTGAGAGCAACAAGATGCCCAGTTTTTAAAGAGCCAGTCCTATATTTAAGCCCTCCTGCAGGCGTTACAACTTTTTCTTTAAATCAGGCAAATTGTTCTATATTTTCTGTATCCCCACTACAGCAGTACTGGTACATCCTGCCAGTGGCTGGATCCTTTCTCACTAGCTGCCCACCTGCCCATCTACTGTGAGCTGGGGTCCAGTTGTTGAAAATGGGGTGGCTGTGCAAGGTTGATGGCAGAGCAAAGATGCAGCATGCAGGCATGGCCGCTCCCTTTGCCTGCTGTGTGCTGACTGTGAGCCAGCAGGGCACTGCCCCCTTCCCCATTTTTAGATGGCACTGGCTGTGAGTTGCAAAAGTTGGTGCATGCAGGCAGGCTCTAGGCAGCAGCCAATTATGTATCATTTCTGCTGCCCACATATCAGCCCTTTATGTACTCCTCTCTCTGCTTTGGCTTTTTCCCCCTTAACCTCAGAGCTCCTTCATATCACTCCCTGGAAAGGTGTTCCCAGCAGTACATGGAAAACCAGCCCCTGGCCAGAGTGCTGAGCTCACCAACAGCTAGGCTGGCAAGCTCCTTCCTTCCCCCACTGCCTCAGGTTAGACCAACATATTGGGAAAGCTCAAGATTCTCTGCCTGAGGCGTTAGCCACGAGGAGCTGAGCCCTGCATGTGCCAAAGCCCCACACAGTACTGGCAAAGAGAAATCTCTCTGTCCCTCAGCTAAGCTCTTCTCTCTCACACAGGGTCAAAAGGCTGCTGCTGACCACATTCTTACCCTGTGTGCCCCTCTCACATATTGCTCCAAGAAGTTGTGGTTCAGGTACCAGGAGTGGCAGTTCTGTCCTATGGGCTCAGCCAGGCATGGAGGGCATAGACCACCATGCAGGAAGCATCAGATTAGTCATTTCCTTCCTCACATCAGAGAGGGGTACAACAGAGTGTGTGTCTGTGTGTGCAAGCACGTGTGTGTGTGTGTGTGTGCGCACGCGTGTATGTCACCCTCCCTGTGTGAACTCTAAAGCCTTAAAGAAGGTAAATAGTAAGAATCTGACTATGCAGTGTTTCATTTTTACAGGGGCTCAATAAACTTGATGTTAATTTCCAATGTTTGTACTGCATAGTTCTGATTGCTGTTGAACTTGCTTGAATATGAGTAATTTTACCAACAGCCCCATATTCAACACAAGGAGATATGATGACCCTAGATTTACCATGCCCTTTCATGTGTAATTTGTTCACCACTTGTATGCACAACAACATCTTGTCTAACATATTCCATAAATACAATTTCTTTAGACAACAGAAAAAATAAGTTACATGAAAAATAACTAAAACCAGATTGCAAGTTATCAGTGGAAATATTTTACACAGTGTGGGAACTTCAGGACTAAACTTAGTTAAAAAACCATTCAGTCACACTTACTTTGGTAGAGTTTTCAAATGATTTTCCCTCAATTCCAAGATACGCAATTTGACAAGTCTAGAAATACCAATATAAAACATGATTAATATATTCAAGTAAGAAAATACTTCCAAAACCAATAAGAATTACTGGAGTACTGTTTATTTCAACACAAAAAAATTTAGCCATAAATTTGCATCATATTATTTTCATGTATATGGCCAGTCTCTGCAGTGTAGCCTACTAAATGATAGCTGTTCTATCTTATTTTGTTTTCTTATATAGATTTATATAAGCTGGAAACACAAGGAACCTGCAGAGTAATTTTCTGTGTGATTGCTTATAGCAGAAATATGGTAGTTAGTATAGTTAAAAATTGAT
>JANRFK010004893.1:41251948-41274555 GCA_030068395.1 Apalone spinifera
AGCCCACTCCGGAGTGTTTTTATCTTTTCAGGTCAGAAACCAAATACTTATATCTATTCTATATTTTTATTGCTTTCTTGCTTCTTTATTTTGCTTAAGTTTGCTTTTAGGAATTCACTACCACCTACTCCAAGCCTTCCAGGCGAAGGAAGGCTGGTCCTTCCCCGCCTAGTTTTGGGGGTATTAAGATCTTGTTGGTAGGAAATATTGTTATATGATTACTCTTTGTATACTTAGATAAGTTTTAATTTGATTGTGTTAATGGCATCTGGGAAAGGAATTTAAGTAATCTGTGTTCTTGCTGCCATATTCATTGTGGTCATTATCACTGTCTTCCCTTTAGCAATAACATTGTTTTCTGTTTTATTTCCTGAGTTAAGATGTGGTTGCTGCTGATCGCTTGCTAGCCCTCAAGAGGGGGCAAATCTTATAGTTCCACCACATTCTAAACAGCACTTTAGAGCACTTACATAGATGCATGGTATTTTGAATGACTGTTCACATGTTTACACAATTTTTTTGAAGAGCTCACAATTTCTTGTTGCATTTTTGGGCCTACAACTGACTGAACACAGACAGACTGCTGCCCCAGTACAAATTCCTGTTGACTTCCATGGGGTTGAAGCACAAGTTTACAGTGAATAATGAGCATAAGTGCTCTGTTGAATTAGGGTATACGTATTGCAGTACTTTGCATCTTCAAAACATTAAACAAATATTAAATTATGAATACTCACACACCCTTTGATGTAGAACAGTAATTTCACAAGTAGGAAACCAACACAAAACAGGGACACATAAAATTGGGGTTCAGGGACCAGGCTTTAAGGGCTGTTCCAGTGCTCAGCAATGGTGACCATCAAATGCCTCCTTTTTACTTCAATTGACTTCTAATCATGCCACTATTCCTGGGCTCTTAAATCGTAGACCATTATTAACCCCAATGGTAAGTGAAGAGGAGCCAAAAGATAAACACAGACCTCTACTCTTGACCCAAAGGCCTACAATCGAGTTGTACATAATCCATGGAGTGTAAACTGTTGTGATAATGGGGCCTGCAAATAAAGGCTAATTGTAAATTCAACTGTAAAAAGTAAGGGGAAGTTCAAAAGATGTCATGGTAACCTATTAAAACAAACGTAGATGGGACACAGTGCAAAAAAGAGACAGAATGACTGAATTAATTCTAACAAAAAGCTCTACTGATATAATTCAAGGACTGTGTTACAATCATGCCTGGTACACAAAGAACAATGTGAGACCAGAAATCAATTAAAGTTGCTGTGTCTGAAATGATTCCTAATTAGGACAAAAGATTCAGAGGATGGGCTATTCCACTCAATACACCCTTTTCAGGTTCTTAAAAAAGAGATTTTCTGGAAAAAATACAGATGAATGAACAAAGGTTACCCATGTTAATAGCTGACTTAGTCTCTAAAATGTGTCCTTTTTATTCTCTACCTTATTTTTTTTCCATCTCTCTCCTTTTTCCTTCTGTCTAACAGAAGTCTGGCTTAACTGACTAGGACTATATATGTTGCAACAGTACTATCAGCGTGTGACCAAAAAGAGGTTCTAAACTGCAATTCTCTAACCAGGCATTTTCTGGATATAAAAGCCAGGGCTGTTATAAGGAGTAGCAAGCAGGGCTCAGGATTTGAGGCTTTAGCGCCATGAGGTGGGGCTTTGGCTTTTTGCCAGGTCCCAGCAAATCTAATGCTGGCCTTGCTTGGAGGACCCCCTGAAACTTGCTCACAGCCCTCCAAAGGGCCCTGGACCCCTGGTTGAGAACCACTAATCTAAACAACAATGCTGGTACAAGTTTGCCATATCTAAGAGTGGCTGATAAAACCATGTGATTCTCCAGAAGTAAGTTGCAAGTGAGAGTCAACAAAACAGAGACACAAGCTGCATTTTCTATCTTTCTCCTTCTGTGTTTATCTTGTTTTGTCTTCTAGAAAACAGGATTAGAAAACACCACCTCAGTCTAAAGATATGAACGACTATTTGACTATACGATAAGCAAATGCTTAACAGATAGTCGACAGGATAGTTGACTAGTCACTTCCTTGCCACCTCTATCAGAAAGAGGCAGCAAGGTGGGGGAAAAGGAGGATACTTCAAAGTGGCAGTACTACATGATGCCTGGGGATCATCTGGGGACTCCTGTGCAGCGCTGCTGCTTTCAACTGCTGTGTGGAGCCTGATGCCAGGCTACCTACAGTGTTTCAAAGTGGCAGCTCTGCTTGGAGACCGGGATCAGTGCCCCCGCTGAATCCGAGCTCCATGCAGCACTTTCGACTTTAAAGTGCAGCAACAGCTTTAGGGCTGTTGCTACACTTCAAAGGCAGAGGCGCCCAATCGACTAATCAAATTGATGATGCAAAATGAATCAACTATTCCATTAGTCAACTACTTGATATTTAACATCCCTGCCTCAGTCCCTCTCATCTATCATCTCTTTCCCAAAAAGTACAACTGTTACTAGGGATGTAAAATCCTGTTTAATCAGTTAATTGGTTAAACGTTATGTTCAACTGGTTAACCACTTAAATGGGCGGAAGCTGCTCTGGCCAGGCCAGGCCTGTTACAACTGGGGACTGCTCCACCTGAGCTGGAGTACCCCTGTCTGCAGCATGCAAGGGTGGGTCTGCTGTGGACAGTGGCTGCTCTAGCCTGACTGGAGCGACCTTGCCTGCAGCAAGTGGGGGGCTACTCCAAACCCGCCGGTTAACCGTAACCAGTAAGCATCACCCTGTGCTAAGTTGAAACAACAGAATTCTCCAAGGGTGTGTCTGCACAACAGGGCTTAACTCAAAATAACCTACGCAAATTGAGCTACGTCAATTGTATAGCTTATTTCAAAACTGGGAGCATCTACATAGCATTTATTTCAAAACAGAGCACTCTTCCTCTGACTTCCCATACTCTTCATACAATGAGGGTTACAGGAGTAGGAGTAAGATGCCCTCCAGTTTGATAGTATTTTGACATTATTTTGAATCAATTGCCTGTTGTGTAGACACGGAGTAAGTTATTTCGAAATAACACTAGTTACTTCAAAATAATGTTGCCGTGTAGACATAGCCTAAGTGTTTTAGGAGCATAAAAAATTTGTACTGAGGTCTGAACTTGGTATAGGATTCTGTTAAACTGGATTGACCTACTTAATTATTTTGCAGGGTTGCCAATCCTAAGTAATGAGGCCATCCAAAAGCCACACCATCAAAATCATTAGTCTACACCACACAATCCTTACTGTATATGTCAGAGAAAGATACTTTAGAATATTTCAGAGGGTTCTGAATAATTTTGTTGATATTTTTATATTGCTTCACCTTTAAAGATAGCTCCTTAGGTACCATGAGTCTACCTGTATAGACCTCTGAGGAAAAGAAAAAAAAAACAGTTCATGATAAATGCAATATGTACCATATATTGAGGTGAAATCCCTGTGTTAAATTGCAGAAAAGTGTAATGCATTTATCTTCCATTGATTTTTTTTATCACATTGTCTGCCTCCACACAAAATTATCTCACTTGAGACTTACTTGAATATTCCAAATCCCAGAGCAAGATAAAAACAGCCAACATTTTTCTTCCTGCTTCTGTCCAAGTGGGGAATATTTCTTAAATTACTCCTGTCCAAAGCCCAGGACTGGTAAAATTCAGTTCTAGGTGAATGTTTTGAAGTACAAGAAGTGTAGCAGCTTAAAATTCAATACCTCATTATCCCACAGGGTAAGAAAAAGAGTTTTAATACCATTGGAAAGAGAGATTTCCAGATTACCTATAAGACCCAGATTTACTTCTGAAGATAGTAGACTGAAGTCATGATTTTTTTATCTATAGAAAAACTATTTTCAGAGCTTTTATGGTTCCCTCTGAACCCTGTACAATTGGACTCATGGTAACTAATGCAACCAACATTAAATGCAGACGATAACAGAAAATACTCCAATTTTTTTTAAAATAAACACTCTAAAATATTGCTAAAAATATTTTTTCGGAAACATATTTTGCAGTTTACAAAAAAAGAAAGGTTTTGCCAGCATTCATTTGAGATTATAATTACAAGTAACTTGTAGCTTCACCACTCATTAATAATATGATCATTCAGACTCATAGGCTACGTCTACACAGGCACCCTTTTCCGGAAAAGGGATGCAAATGAAGAAAGTCGGAATTGCAAATGCAGCGGGGATTTGCATTTTCCCCGCTGCATTTGCATTTACATGGCTGCCGCTTTTTTCCGTTTCGGAGCTTTGACGGAAAAAAGCGGCTGTCTAGACAGGGATTTTGCGGAAAAAAAACCCTTTTCCGCAAGATCTCTTATTCCCTTAAAGGGAACTCATAAGTTGAGGGAACTCAACTCATAAGGTAATTGACTCTATATTTAGTACATGTTGTGAGGAAGTGGGGAGTTTAAAGGGTGGTGTTGCATACAAGAGGGCACTCAGTGCCCAGAAGTTACTAGTTTAATGTGACAAAGGTGGGGAGTTTGTTGTTTCAGAGAACAGCCCAGAGTTGGAGCCATGGTGTCTGGGACCCTGGCCCTGCTTAGAGGACACAGCTGATTCTGGCCAGATGACAGACAATGGGCTGCAGAGAGGGACCCCCTGCAACCCTGGTGCGGAGCTCAGCCTGAGAGTTTAGCGGAACACCAGTTGGGAAGCGTGGCGTAACCGGCCCAGCTGATCCCAGCAAGGGGAGAATATTGGATGAAAGAGAGGAGGCGGAGAAGAGAGGGGCCAGGCGACCCTCTGACCTGGGGAGAAGACAATGGATTGAAGACGGGCTGTTGCTGGGGATATTGGAGGCTCTGCTAGGAGACTGGGGGCTGTTTTGGGGGGAACTGAGGGCAAAGCAAGCAAGGTTCAGCTGGCTGCAGGAGAGACTGATGTGCGGGGCTGAAGGACCCGGCCTACTGGACTGAGAGATCCATTGCTGTGTTCAAAGCTCAATAAACCCTTCTGCTTTGTGCTGGCTGATAGTTGCTCTGGTCTAGAGAACAGGGTGGCACTATTTCTTCTGGGACCCCCTGAAGGGGCTCACAGCGGAGGCAGGTGTGCTGAAGGCCCTGAGAGGCACCGTCCCGGATGTGGAGGGGCGGACCCCCCAGGTGACAGTTGGCACCCCAAGAGAGGGTCACCCTACTGGAGTGGACTCCTTGAGAAGGGGCTGCCGCACTGGAGAGGGGGGTTCCACCCAGGAGCTAAGTGTGGGCACGACCTGTGAGCTGTGACACATGTACACAGTAAGTATGATAAAACAAGGCCAAATCCTGTAATCCTTACTCACACAAAACTTCCCTTGATATGATAGGAGATTTATTAAAATCTGGACTTCAATTGGTTGGGCCAACAATTGGTTATATTGAAGTGGAAATCCAAACACAGACGCTGGCAATATCTTGAAATTAGCCTGCCCCTCTCAGCAGTTATCAGAGTTGCCCCATTGCACACTCAGAGAACAGGACAGAAGAAATGAAACAACAGTAACATTTTGTTCAGTCCAAACATCATTCAAGTTACTGTATGGTCAATCATAGCTAATGCTAATATCTGTCATCTATCACAAAGCATCCAAGAATTATGCAGCCACTGTCAGGTCAATGAGCTAGCCATCTTCAAGGCAGTTTCCAAAGGCAAAGTGTGTTGTAGCACACTTCCAACATCCTTTCTACCAACGCTCAAACTGTATTTACTACTATGTGTCTGAAGAGATCTGAAGCATCTCCTGCTCCAAATTCTCTTGTATTTCTTGGAGTTTTTCCCACCTCCTGGTTTTTCTTTTTTTAGTATTTTCTCAGGTTTGTCTTCTTTCTACCCTGCTCATTTCTTCTCTATATCTATGTGAATCAGACTACCTTCCTTTTTCTCCCTTTCTTCTTTGTCTCTCACATTCATATCTTTACTTTGCTCACTCTGTCACACTTACTTAATTTTTTTCTTTCTTCCTGACCAACAGTCCTTGGATTCCTCACCAGGGGATTCCTGGTGATTCCTCACCGGAAACAGGTATTACCTGAACAAGGCCTACTTTGTTCATTTTGCCATTTTGGCCATAACACAGCAGTCACTTTTAGTCAAGAACAAGCAAAGAGAAGCACAAATACAATGAGGCTTACAAGAGGGTCGACAAAGGCTTCCCTTGCCAACTGTGCCACATCTAGACTGCTGCGCTGTGCCGTATCAGCTGATTGTCGGCACAGCACGGTGGCCATTTTTATTTTAATGAAGCGAGGATTATTTAAATCCCCGCTTCATTGACTATGTTGAGTAAACTACTTTACATGGCTCTGTCGGCGGAGCCATGTAGTCTAGTCACACCCTAATTTAGCACCTTTCCTCTTTTCACATCCATCTCTTTCTAACTCACTTAACAGCTCCTTATTACTCATGACCTCTTTCCAAATCTCTCATCTGACACAGATCCACTCCTGCCTCTGACCATTCATCAAAACTGGATTGCAGGGACTAACAGTTATGTATATTCTATTTTTCATGCATACCACTTTTAAATGATTTTTTTAAAATTAAATCAATTGCTTATGAAGCAGTAATGTGGTTTAACAATTAACTCTTACCTTCCAAAATTTGTCGGAAGAAACTCCAGAAAGGCATCATTTAGGTACAGCTGGGTCAAGTTTAGAAGCTGGGTGAAACCATCTGGCAGCCTAAAAAGGAGTTAAAGATTTAGTCCTGGAATCTGGGTTGCTATAGCAACAATGCAAAAGTAAACCTCTAAGGAGTAGCATGATAAGTTCTCCACCCTCACACTCCTTAGCTACACAGCTTATGAAGAAGAATGTATTGAATTACTTGTTACAGATGGCAATTTTGTGTGTTATTAAAACAAATAAGACAGAACTTTTCCCTCTTACTGTCACAAGATGAAATGTATGTGCGTGACACATTAAGGAAGCTTCATCCTTCTCTCTTGTCCTACCTGAAGCTTTTTATCAGAATTTTTTTTTTTTTACTGAAATGGTGAGCATATGCTCAGTACTTCACTTTCCATAACTTCTTGAATAGGGCTCAATTTCTCTATGATATAGCATGTCTTTTGATTATTAAGGTAGTACTGTTATTGTACATACATGGAAGGCTCAGTGACCACTGTTCTGAACTTTGTGTGTTCATCTATACCTATAAAGTCTAGGTGGCAATATTTTTTCTTTCACTTTACAATGGAGTAAATGAATTTATTAGGTACTTGCAACTTATATTTTCAGATTCTGCTGATAATTTAAATTGAGAAAACACAGTCATGTAGAACTTCTAATACATTAAACTGCATGGACACTTTGGTTAATATGGGAAGTATTTGAGTCTAGTTGACTACTTTTTTTGTAAGTGCATTGTAGTCTAGTTTCTATCAGAAGCCTTACTCAATGCATTCCCATGCTTCTTCATACTATTAACAGATCAGCTCTGGATACTGCAATAAAGCAAATAGCCTTAGAATAATTTTGTATATTGCTATGAAATGGAACACTAATGGTACTATAGATTCTGCCATAAAGATGCTTTCAAAAAGTAGTGCTACAAAACCAATTAAATAAAACAAAAGCATTCCCCTGCATTAGATATAGGCAAGAGAGACTGGCATAAAATAAACTATGCTTGCCTGGGACTCCCCCTGCTGGAGGAAAAAGGAATTCACTCCTATATGGTAGTGTTAAAGCTGCAAGAGGTTGCAGAATGCATAATATTTTCAACCTGGTAGCATGCAAATTCAGCCACTGTTTGGGTAGAATGGAGCTATTTAGGTACATTTTGTAGGCAGTCCAACGTAATAGCATACAACAGTGCATGATTTAAATTCTGAGGTACGAAAATTAAGCATTTAGCCACTGACTTTAATGGGATTACTCATGTACTTAACATTAATTACATTCATAACTGTTTTGCTTGATTAAGCCACTGTATTTAATGCCACGTAGAATCAAACCCATTAAAATAGAGGGTCTTAGTATACTTCAGAATAATGAAAGGATGCTATAAGTGCCAAGCCAAACCATATCACAAACAATCAAAGAGCTCAAATATTATATTATCTCTTACAATTTTCTACTGTGACGCTATAATCTTGCAATTATTAAATTAACATTTATTTTACAACAGTCTAATTCATCATATATTCTATATGGTGCTTGACTGGAGAAACCCTGATTCCCGTGACAGTCCTTACTTATATAAGTAAAGATTTTCAATATTTGGCACTTATTTTTCAAAATGAATTATTTAACTTATAGCCAGGTTTAGGTTTCAGATTAATACAGAAATGAATTTTGAATCCTTGGACAAATAACTCAATTAACAGAAGAGTTCACCTTTTCTTTACATCAGCTTCATTTTAGTACCTTCATAATACACTATGGCTACATCTACACTGACCAGTCTTGCTCAAGAACATATGCAAATGAGGTGCAGTGATGAATATCACCTGCCTCATTTGCATAATTAATGAGTTGTCTTTTGTGCAAGGGGCTTTTGCTTAAGAAGGAGCAGTCTACACTGCTCCTTCTTGTGCAAAAACTCCCTCTTGCACAAGAGCAGTTCTGCCTGAAAATAAGCAGCAGAATGACTCTTGCTCAAGAGGGGTTTTTTTGCGCAAGAAGGAGCAGTGTAGACTGCTCCTTCTTGCGCAAAAGCCTCTTGTGCAAAAATGGCGGCTCATTTGTGTATGTTTTTGCACAAGACTGGCCAGTGTAGATGTAACCTCTAAGTAAACCATAAGATAAGGATCAATAACACAATAAGTTCCATTGCATTTTTTGTCAAGATTAAATCTGAAAGCTACATTTACAGACTTTAAAATATCCAATCATTAAAAGAACATTTAAAATTGCAATGCAATTTTAGAACAAAATTTTGGACAATAAAATCTACTGCAGGAAATTATACAAATATATCATAAAACAAGAAATTACATTTAATAGGCATCTGAAACAAATGCTAATACCAATATTCCAGCTATTATTTCTAGTTTGCACAGAACCTATACCATAGTTTTAGATACTGATTCTGCAGATATGCAGTGAATAAAATCCATTAATTTGACTGTCACAGAAAATTACGGAGCTCTCCACATATCTGCTGCCTACCAGCTACTAACTCACATCCATATTTGATGTTTTAAAATGTATACACATTCATTTTGATGTATCTGTATATGCATGCTTGAAAATGACTTTTCCCTTTACCTATGCTTCCAGTTTTGCAGCAGTTGAACTCAAGCATAAAAAACAATATGAACACTGTATTCAGCATTGTTTCATATGTTTATGTTATCAATTTTTGCAGGGGAAAACTAGAAAATCCTAAACTTATAATTTGGGTCCTGACCCTCCCAAAGACCTTTCAGCATATTTAGCTATAAAACTTTGCAGGATTGGGAGCCTGAAAGAATAATAAGAGAAGATCACTTACTATAACTGGAGATTCTTTGAGATGTGTGGTCCCTATCTGGATTCCAAATGTGTTCCATGCACTGGAGCTGGAACTACAAGTGACCCCCGCACTTACGACCTAATTGGTTTCTGGAGGGCTGTCGTAAGTCGAACCCTTATTTCCAACAGGTGCAATGTTATAAATGGGGGTTCTGTTCCTGGCCTGCTTTGTCTCCTGGGAGTTGTAGTCCCCAGCATGCTGGGTCCAGAGCCAGCCAGGGGCTGTGCCAGTGTTAGGCAGCTCCACGTCTCCTGGAGCCAGTGGCACGGCACAAACTGCGGCTCGCTGTGAAGGTGGGCTTGACAGGCCCGAGCAAGGCAATTGTAAATGCGGGGGGGTCGTAGGTAGGGTGGTCAGAAGTCAGAGGTCACCTGTATTCGTAGTATGACCCACATGTGTGTCAACTGGCTCATCTAAGGCTTCAAGTGGTCACAAGGGTTGATGTTGCTCGAGTTCCCTCAGAGACTTATCACTGTTCAAGTTTCCTCTCACCAGACAGTAGCAAAGCCCAGAGCAGAAGGGATGACAAGTGGGACTGGAATCCAGTTAGAGATCACACATCTCAAAGAAACTCCATTTACAGTAACTAATATTCCTTTCTTCTTCAAGTGATGGTCCCTATGGGGATTCCAAATGCTGGAGAATAGTGAGCAGTATTCAATGGAGAGGAGGGCATGAGGGCTCTCCAGAAATCAGTCTGAAGCAGGGGTGGGCAATAATTTTTGACCAGAGGCCACTTCAGAAATTTTTGAAGTGGCCCCGGGCTGCCCCAAAAGGGGCGGGGCCAGGGCACTTCCATGATTGGTCTGGGGGTGGGGGAGTCCTCAATGTCTTCCTCCCCACCCCCGAGGGAACCACCAGTTGTCCCTGCCAGGGGCAGCAGCTGGCGATTGACTTTAAGCACTGAGCTCCTTGCAGAGCAGGAAGAGACTTCACGCACTCCCCATGCCCTCAAGCCTTGACTGGCCTGGGATGGGGGAGTGCACAAAGTCTCCTCCCACCATGCCCCCATCCTGCAAGGAGTGTGCAGTGCTTAGAAGTGCTGCATCCCTCGCAGAGTGGGAGGAGACTTCACATGCTCACTCCCCATTCCCAGGCCAATCAGGGCTTGGAGGTGAGGAGAGCATGTGAAGTCTCCTCCTGCCCTGCCAGGAGTGTGTGGCTCTTCTAAGTGCCTCACATTCCTTGCACGGTGGGGTCAGATGTGATGGGACTCTGTGTGCTTTGCCCCGCCTCCAGGCTCTGATTGGCCTGGGGGTGAGGAGAGTGGCAGAGCCTCTGTGGGCTGGATCAACTTGCTTGGCAGGCCAGATCTGACTCACAGAAGCCCTTTTGTCAGTAGTCGAACAACTGGAAATTCTGAGAATGGAAGAGTAGCAGAAAGGCCTGGCAGGCAAAGTAGTTCTAGGATGCTGATATGCATCCTTGCCTCTCAGGGTGACCAGAGATCATGGCACCATGTCCTGCCTTTTGTCCACCCTATCTGAAGGATGGTGCAGCAAATAGTTATGTCCTGTGGCCATAATGGTTGGTAAAGATTTGGGTGGAGGAACAACTGGCCTGGAACATCTGCAAGGAAAGCTGATGTGAGAGCAAGAGCCCACATGGAGTGGCTTGTGACCCCCACCAGAAAGAAAGGAGTGAAGAAAGCAAGTAAGAAAGAGCCTAACTGTGCACAATGCAGGTGGAGATCCAGTGGGATGCAATGAGAGAGCATGGCCTCAATAGTGGTCAGTGATGGTAAGGAAGAGATAAGAGGAGGTGTGCAAGTCGCAGGTGTGCTGGAAGTGGAAGGCTAGTTCTCAGCAAACATCAAGGCAGAGAAGCATGCACGTGAATAAGTGTGCACACTGGTTGAGGTGGAACAGTGAGATTGCACTGGGAAAGAATTTGGGGTGAAGGCATAGGTGGAAGACAGTGAAGGGTAGTTCCACCATCATGGCTGCCAATTCACTGATGCACCATGTGGAGGTGATACAACACTGCCTGATCCCAACAGATCTTGTTCAGGACCTGGGAAATCTTGGGAATGGGCAGGAAGGTGTAACAGAGCTTGCTGACATAGATAATCACTGTTCAGTAGTCGAACAACTGGAAATTCTGAGAATGGAAGAGTAGCAGAAAGGCCTGGCAGGCAAAGTAGTTCTAGGATGCTGATATGCATCCTTGCCTCTCAGGGTGACCAGAGATCATGGCACCATGCAATCATCCAAGTGAACTCTCCAGCCCATTAGTGAGACATCATTGATGAAAACAGAGTGAGGCATAGGAAGTCCAAACAGAATGCCTGCGAGGACTGTGCATGGGTTGCACCACCAGGACAGGGAGGGCAGGACAATGGAAGGGATGAGTATTAGCTTAATGAAAGTGTTCCTTTACAGGTTGTAGGTTTAGCATAGCCATGGCTGGAGGCAAAGTATATGTAAGTGAACAAACTGTGTGACTGCAGTGCAGGTATTCATATGATCCAAGGGGAAGAAGCACTGGTGAACACAGGTGCATGAGGAGCAAAAGACACAAGTGGCAACAGAATCTAGACACTCCCTGATATAAATAAGGGTGTGCATGGGAAGCAGCAACCATTTGTCTTCATTGATACAGATATCTAGGTAGCTAAGCAGGACATGTAGGGGCCAGATGCGGTTGAAAAGGCTGATATGGCAGGCTTCAATGAGGAGCCAGTCATTGAGTTAGGGGAAGAGGGAATGCCCCAGTTGATGTATGTAAACTGCCACAAAAGCAAAAACCTTCATGAAGACATGGAGTGGTGGCACTCCCAAAAGGAAGGATCCACAACTGACCCCATGGTAATTTTGCCCCAGCTGAACACCCTAAGGTGACAGGAAACAGAACATGGGGAGTAAAGGAGGTATTCAAAGTTCCCATGGAAGGAGACAAAAGTTCTGCCTGTAGGAGTAACTGAGGAAAAGAAGAGGTAGACGAGGTGGAGGCAGTAGAATGTTGTGGGAATTTACAACAAGGATGGCAGCAAGACAGCTCAGTTAGTGCTATGGGTGGGGCTGGTAGATAGCACAGGGATGGGATTGGAAAGACTACCATTGCTGCCTGCAGATATTGACAGAGGTATAGAGGCCCAGCAAGTTGTGGCCCCCTAGTCCCTCCATTCCTTTAAGGATGAGAGGGTTACTCACTTTGTGCAGCAACAGAGGTTCTACGAGATGGCTGTCCCTGTGGGTGCTCCACCTTAGGCGTCTGGGCACCACTGTGTGCCTAGTCAGATTTTTGGTAGCAGTGCCCTCCGGTAGGCTGCACACATGGACCAGATGGCACTCATGGTGCTGCTACTACACGCACGCAGTCAACCATCCCTTCAGTTCCTTCTCTGCCCCGAAAGGAGAACAATCAGCCCAAAGCAGAGAGGAGGAAAGGCAGGTGGGGAGCACCCACAGGAACAACATCTCAAAGAATCTCCATTACTGCACAAGGTGAGTAACCCTCTCTTTTTCTTCGAGGAGTGTTCCTATGGGTGCTTTATCTTAGGTGACTATGGAGCAGTACCCGAGATCAGAGGCGGGTGCTTTGGATAATTAGTATCATGCATAGCCTCTAGAATGGTGTGAGCAAAATTAGTATCATGGGACAGGTAATTATCAAGAACATAGTGTCTAGCAAACATATGAACAGAAGGCCATGTTGCAGATCTACAAATGTTCATGAGAGGTATGTTATGCAGGTAAGCGGTAGAAGCCACCATGGCTCTTGCAGAGCACGCATGTGGTTACAACAGAGAGGATCTTAGCCAAAGATGGATTAAGCAAGCCTGATGCAGTCCGCTATCCACCCGGATAGTCTGTGAGTAGAAATTGACTTGCCCAAGGGTCTCTCTGTGGTAGAGATAAACAGTCTAGTTGACTTGTGGATTTGCTTGGTCCAGTCCAAATAAAATGCAATTGCCCTGCAGACACCACTGAGCGTGTGCCATGCAGCCTCCTTATTATCAGTCTGAGGCTTTGAAAAGACGACAGGTAAGATTATGAGTTCATTACAATGAAATGCATTGGGGACCCTTGGGAGGAACTTTGGGTGAGGACAGAGAATGACTTTGCCTTTATGAAATACCATGAAGGGAAGATTCACCATCAGTGCGTTGATCTTGCCCACCCTCCTGGCCTATCCGATGGCTACAAATAAGGCCACCTTCATAGAAAGATGGAGTATGTCACCATGGGTTCAAATGGTTTATGGGTGACAGCCCAAAGTATTAAATTGAAGTCCCAAGTTAGAACAGAGGGCCTGATAGGTAGGTAAGTGTTCTGCATGCCCTTGAGGAAATGCTTGGTCTTTGGGTGAGTGAAGACAAATTTCCTATCAATGGGCTGATGAAAGTCTATTATAGCTGCGAGGTGAACCCTTAAAGAGCTGAAAGAAAGGGCCAACTGTTTTAATTCTAGAAGGTATTCTAAGATATTAGAAAGTGATACAGTTGATAGAATCATAGAATACCAAGACTGGAAGGGACTTCGAGAGGTCATCGAGTCCAGACCCCTGCCCTCATGGCAGGACCAAATACTGTCTATACCATCCCTGATAGACATTTTCTAACTTACTCTTAAATATCTCCAGAGATGGAGATTCCACAACCTCCCTGGGCAATTTATTCTAGTGTTTGACTACCCTGACAGTTAGGAACTTTTTCCTAATGTCCAACCTAAACCTCCCTTGCTGCAGTTTAAGCCCATTGCTTCTTGTTCAATCCTCAGAGGATTGATGAACAAGATGAACAAGTTTCCCTTGATGGGTTCAAGCATTTTTGTTCAATCCAAAGTGAGAATCTTCTCCACTTAGGCTATGTCTAGACTGCAAGCGTCTTTCGAAAGAGGTTTTTTCCTAAAAATACTTTTAAAAAAGCCTCTTCCAAAAATTAGCATCTAGACTACAACCAGTACTTTCGAAATAATAAGCCACTTTTTTGAGACAGATTACCCAAGCAGTCTGGATGCTCTTTCGAAAAAGCACAGTTTGCATTACATAGCACCTTTTTTCGAAAGAGCACTTTTGAAAAAAGGCGTTCCCCCTCATAAAACGAGGTTTTCTGCAGTCGAAAAAAGTGCCGCATTCTTTTGATTTACTTTCAAAATAACGTGGCAGCAGTCTAGATGCAGGGGAAGGTTTTTTTCAAAAAAAGGCCACTTTAAAAAAAAAAACCTTATAGAAGTAAGTCTGGTTATTAATCTGTGACTGTTCAATAAAATTTATTTGACTTGATCTGTGAAAGTTGTTTCTACTGAGGTGAGCCATTAAGAAACCATGCCTGGAGGTGAAGTATTTGTAGGCATCGGTGACAGACTCAGCTGCCCTATTGCGTCAGAATAAGGGGAAGCAACAGAAGCTGCCATGACCTTCTCTGGACATCTGAAGCAGGTAAGTGTACCACATCTGCCTGTGCCAAGCTGGAGCGATGAGGATCACCGTGGCTAAGTCCAACCTTATTTTGTTGACTACTCAATGATGGAGTGGAATTGGAGGGAAAGAGTAGAGAAGCGGTGCATTTCAAATTACTGTGAATGTGTCCTCGAGGGAGTGCATGCCAATGTCCACATGCAAACAGTATTGTGAACATTTCTTATTGGCATTGATTGTAAACAAGTCCACCATTGGGAAACCCTATTGATTGAACAGCTGATGGAAGATTTGGAGGTCCATTTCCCATTTGTGATTGGAGTTGAAATGCCTGCTGAGGTCATCCACAGTGAGGCTCTCCTTGCTTGATAGATAAGAGACTTGTAGATGGATGCCATGTGCAATGCATCTTGTCCAAAGACAGACAGCCTTCCTGCACAGATAGTAGGAACTGGCTACATCCTGTCTCTTATGTAATACACGGCTGACATTGTCTGTAAAGATTTGTAGCGTGTTGTTCTGTATGAGGTGTAGAAAATGCTGGCATGCATAAAATAACATTCAGAGCTCTAATGTTTTTATGTGCAGGCTGGATTCCTGTGGAGACCACCATCCCTGAGTTTTGAGTGAGCTTGAGTGCACTCCCCAACCCAGACAGAGGCATCTGTTGTCATGGTCATGGATGTGGATCGTTTGTGAAAAGGTACTCCAATGCACATGTTTCTTTGGTCTACCCACCAGTCCAGAGAACATTCGATCCTGTTTGTGATTGATACTAATATGTTGATGCTGTTGTAGCATAGTTTGTTTACCGTCCTTAGCCACTGCTGCATGGATTTCATGTGCAGTCTGGCATGCAGCACTACTGAGTGGCTGTTGCCATGTGACCTTGTAGCTGGAGGCGAGTCCTTGGGGGACTCACACTGATTTGGGTCTACACAGTCTGGAATCTTTGTAGCTTCTCTTCCACAACAATCTCCACAAAATCAAGGTAGGCCCCGATAAGTTCCATTCTCTGAGCTGGCTGGAGTTTGCACTTGGAGAGATTTATCTGTAAACCAACTGTCTGGAAAACAGCCCTAATTAGAAAGACTGAGTTCTGTGCCTCTTGACTTGTGTTTGCTTTAATCAGGCAGTCGTTGAGGTAAGGAAATATGGAGACCCTCTGTCTGCGGAGATGGATGGCAATGACCGCGAGCACCTTTGAAAAGGTCCTTGGAGATGTGGCAAGTCCAAATGGTAGCACTGTGAATTAGAAGTGTGCATGTCAACTGCAAATCTGAAGTGCTTCCATTGTGCTGGGTGAATGGATACGTGGAAATACATGTCCTGGTAGTTAAGAGTTGACAACCAGTCCTCTTTGTTTAAGACAGTAATTACAGTGGATAGGGTGACCATCTTGAACCATTGTGATTGTCTGTGTTGGTTGAGCTTTCTGAGATGGATAATCTGTCTCCATCGCCCTGACGACTTCTTTGTGAAGAAGTAGTGGGAATAAAACTCTTTGCCTCTGTAGCGATGAGGTACGGGTATTATAGCCCCTAGGTGAAGCAGGTGGTCAATCTCCTGGAGGAGAATGCTCTGGTGAGATGGGTCCCTGAAGATGGATGGGGAGGGAAGATAGAAGGGGATAGAAGAAAAGTGGATACAGTATCGATTCTTTATAATGCCCAGTACCCATCTATCAGTTGTGATGGAGGACCATTGATGGTAAAGAGTGCTAGATGCTGGCGAAAAAGTAGGTGGGTTTGTGGGTGTCTAAAGCAGTGAGGTGTTACCAGATTCTCAACTTGACCTTCAAAACGTTTGCCTCAAAGCTGAGGGTTGAGAGGTAGAGGGCTGGTCAAGGGTTTGTCTGCCTCATTTGGAGTTGTCTCCTTCTGTTGTCAAAATGTTTGTTTGCCTAACTAAATGGCATGGGTTTGTATCTTTGAATAAAGAATCTTCTGTTTACATTTTTCTGCAGAGACATGAATACCGAGCACTCCTGGCTCGGGAGTCTTTAAGAGAGTGGAGCGACACATTGGTGGTGTCCGTAAGAGCTTGGAACCCTGGAAAGGAAGATCCTCCACCATGGCCTGTACCTCTCAGGGAAACCCTGATAGATGAAGCCTTGATGACCTCCTCATCACAACGACCATTGTGATAGAATGAGATGTCGTATAACAGGCATATAAGGCAGCTTCTAGGGCCATGCAGGAAATCAGGGCGCTTTCATTTATATTTGCCCTGAACTGTTCTCTTTTGTCCTCTGGAAAGCTGCTAATAAAATGTGATAGTTGCTCGAAAATATGGTATGTGTATTTTGCAAGATTGTGATGTAGCTGGATGTGCGGAGTTGTAGAGATGCAGAGGAATAGACTTTCCTCCCCATGAGGTCCAGGCGTTTCCACTCCCTGTTGTAAGGTGAGTTCCTAGCCATACTCTGTTTCCCCCTCTGATTAACTGCATTCACAACTAAGGAGTTATGAGACAAATGGGAAAACAAGAAGTTAGCACCCTGTGGAGCAACGTAGTATTTATAGTCTGACTTCTTTCAGACCGGTGAGATGACATCTGCCATACTATCTTGGCAAGGTCCATGAGGGCTGGGTCCATTGGTAGGGCCAGCCTAGCAGATGAAGTTATGCAATATGGTGATTAATTTATGATGAATTGGAAAAAACTGGAGAGTGGCAGAGAAGGACTGAAGGGATGGTTGGCTGTGCACGTGTAGTAGTGGCACCACGTATGCTGTCTGCTCCATGCATGCAGCCAAATATCTCCAACTAGGTGTGCAGTGGCCACTCAGACACTTAAGGTGGAGCACCTAGGGATACTCCTTGAAAAAAGAATAATCAATTTTGCCACTGAAAAGTTTTTGGTTATTGCAAGAGAAGTCCCTCGAGTGTGATTTGGTCCACCTTCAGGAAACTGCTGGACTGCAGCCAAGAGTCATGGCAGAGCATGATTCCAGAAGGCAAGGAGGTGGATGCAGTATCTATAGCATCACCTACATCTTGAAAGGTCACCTTGGCAATTAATTTTCCCTTGGCCATGAGATGTCGAAAGCCTGGTGCCTTATCAGGAAGTAGGAAGGCATAGAAATCCCCAAGCTTGGCATAGGAAAGAAAGTCTTATTTTCCCAGAGGGCCTGGTAACTAGCACTGCAGAACTGGAGGCCCAATGAGGAACAGACCTTATGCACAATAAAATCAAGCTTCTTCTCTGCCTGGTCTGAGGTGCTGGACAAAGATGTTCCTGATAGGCACATTCCAAGATCATCTGAACCACCAAGGAATTCGGTGGTGGGTGGGAAAACAAGAAGCTTGTACCGTGGGTTGGCACAAAATATCTATGCTCGGTGTGTTTTGCAGGGGAGAAGGGGAGAGTGCAAGAGGCCAGAATATGGACATTGTGCTGGTTGGAGGATGACATCATGCATGGACAAGGCAGTACAGGAAGGTCCAGGGGGCTGCAAAATATCCAGAATTAGATTGTGGGGCCGTGGGCAGTTGGTGGCAGTTGCTATGTGACGGAGGTTTCAATATCGAGAGTGGTCATCAGGATGTGTGAGCACCTCATCCAGTGATGAAGAAGTTCCAGTAGAGACTGAGGAAGCCAAAGGTGCCAGTTCCACTGAGGGTGCCAGAAGAGTGAAAGAGTGGATCCTCATAGATGGAGGGATAAATGGGAGGTGGAAACAAGCAATGATGCAGGCATTATGAGAGTCCCTGGCAGCAGTACAGGTCCCAGATAGACAAACAGATATAAGCATAGGGTCACTGGACATCCTTGGTCCCTGTGGGTAAGGGAGTCACTGATTGGTCATGGGGCCATAAGGGGGAAGATTGGAATGGCAGTGGGAATCTGGGCTGTAAGAGCAAGTCAATAAGAAGGCTGGGTCCTGTTCAAAGGACCAATCTGACTCTGAAGATGGCTCTGGAAGAGGCAGGGTCATCTGTGTGTTGTGGGATGAGATAGGGTAGTCCAAGAGCAAGACAGGTTTCACAGCCAGAGAGAGAGAACTGAAAATAACTAGGGATCTGGAATTCAGTGGAGAGCTAATTAATGGAGCAGCAGTTCAGCCATCAGTGTCAGTGGGACAAACATCCTGGTGTGTGACCAGCCAGGACATGCCAGATGGTTCTGGTGGTTGGATGGTGCTGGAGGTGATGACAGTGGGAAGGACACTAGGGCTGAGAGCCAATGGAGCACAATCCTTTGGATTTATGTTCCAAATGAGGCTTTGATTTATATTCTGCAACTTGGTGCGGGTTGGGGAGGTAATGCTGCATTTAGCCACTCTTGAGCCAATGAGTGTGCTTTTTATGCACACAGTGGGATTTGGGCATAGGTGGCAGTTCCACTGGTATCAGGTGAGAGGGCAGAGACGAGTGCCCACTGCTGATGTCGGTCAGTGCTCAGACAGATCCACCAGTGCCAGATCCAAAGTGGCCACACCCCCTCTTTCATGAGGAACTAACAGAAGGTGAAGCTCCTGAACTTCCTGAGTTCAGGGTGGAAACAATCAGCACATGGAGCCCCAAGTGGTACTATGGGCTTTGCCCATGCAGTACAGGCAGTGTTGGTGCTCGTCACTCACAGGGAAGGAGCAAAGGCATGATGCACAGGACTAAAACCAGCTTAACTAAACATAGCCCCCAGCCTGAAGAAGAGCCCCACAAAAGGGATGGTAAGTTCAAAAAGTTAACTAACAACTAACAACTATCCGAATGGACAACTACCTACAACTAGAGAAAAAAACATACACAAGGAAAAAAGGTGAAAAAGGCAGCACTCATAGCAAGCAAGGAGCATTGGGGAACTGGGGTTCCAATTCTGGCCATGAAGCGGTAAGAGGGAATTAGAGCAGCTTTGACGTGCATGGCCTCTCAAAGCCTCAGAAATGTGATGTGGTCAATGCATGTGCAGGTCAGCAAACATGACTATGAACAGTTCCAGCTCCGGTGCTTATTTGGAATGCACATGAAACAAGGATGGGCTTTCATGTATGTTATCTAAAACTGGAAAGTAAGCTAAGTTTCCTTCAAGCTGTACAGCTGCTTATCAAATGCCATACAGGTGCTCTAGGTTGTAGCAAGGAGAGATTCCTCTCCCTAAGTTCTAGACCTGCTGCAACAGCCCTCCCCTGCACTTGAATGGACCTGCGCAGCCAAGGGAGGGTAGTGGTGCCCCTGCTCTGACCCAGCTGGGCTTGCCGCAGCTCTGACCCAGCTGGACCTAGGGAACAAGTGCCTTTCCCCCAGCTGCAACATTGCTCAGCCCAGATGTGCCATGGCTTGGGGGAAAGGACTAGTGTCCTGGTCCTGACCTAACCCAGCCTGGACCTATGGTGGGCTTTAAGTGGCACTCCTCCCCTCGCCCAGCTCTGCTGGAGCTGCCACAGCAGGGGAGAAGAGCCTCTCACCTGGCCTCAAGCTGCTGCAGTGAGAGCGCACTGGTGGCCCCACTACATGCTGTCCATGAATAAAATTAATTTTGTTACATGTCCTAATATGGAAGTGATGTGTCATATTGGGGCACGTAACAAAATTAATTCCACATATGGACCTACAAAATTAGAAGGGATACTGTGTAAGGATCTGTGTTTGTATAATCTACAAATAATGCGTTTTCTATCAGGAAAAAATCACCTCTCCCATCAAAATTTAGAGTGATCAGACTTTGTGCAGGGCACTAAGTGGATGAATGGAAAGAATTCACACTCTCTGATATGCAAGTCATGATGTGGAAGCACAGCCTCTGTGGCTTTTGTTTCAGTTTACTGGCATGACTAATGACTGCTGAAGATTCTACCAAATGGATCTGCATAAATGAAGATCCACAGTAACCCCCTTCTAAGAACCTGTAACTGTCTACACACCAAATTATTGAGTGACAAGCCAGCGTGTAAAACTACAGCTCACCAGTTTTCCACACAGTAACATCCACAAAACAATGCTGAAGTGGAATGTAGCAAGGCATGTTACAACATGAAAACATAGTACACTAAGTAGATTCACAGCCTCATTGTCCAAGCAAGCCTTTAGAGTATTAGATTAGACTCTCTGGAGGCAAAAGTCTAGCACATGACTACTCTGCCAATGTTTTGTCTCTGTTTGCAGGGGCACTGCAGGTTTTGAGTAGTTTAAAGAACTATGGACAGATGCATCCCCTGAATTTCACCCTTAATTTAGGATATAAATTAAAAATATTAAATAAATTATGTTTGTACATGAGCTTTGCAATGCACCTTTATTTTTCACTCCCACACCCATTAAATATCTGCAGTGATAAATATAAACATAACTAATTATTGATACTCACTTAGAAATTGGATTGACGCTGGCTTCAATAATTGTTAAACATTTACAGCATTTTATAGTTTCTGGAAAATCTTGAACCCCTAGAAAGAAAAAAGTTTGAAAGGTATTACAAAGATGTTCTATGAAAAAAAAACACCTTGCTAAGCTTGTTTTGCTTCTAAATACCTAATTTGATCAAGTTAGATGTCTAAGTCAATAGAACCTGATGTAATATACTCTTGAATACTTAAGGAACTGGCTGTAGAAATCTTTGAGCACATGAGTCTTTATCTTTGTGAATTCATGGAAGATAGGTGAGATACTAGAAGGTTGGAAAAGGACAAATATAGAACTTATTTACAAAGGGGAATGGGACAACCCACAGAATTATAGGTCAGTCAGCTTAACTTTGGTATTGAAACATAATTGAGCAAATTATCAGTTTGTAAGCACCAAGAAGAAAGTAAGGTAACAAGTAACAGTCAACACACATTTTTCAAGAACAGCTCATTGTAAAACAACATAATAGATCTTCTTTTGACAGAACAACAAGCCTTGTGGAAAAGGGGAAGCAGTAGATGTGATATATCATAACTTTAGTAAGGTTTTTGATATTGTCTTACATGACCTTCTTATAAACTGGAGACATATAATCTAAATCAGTGTTTTTAAATCTGTGGTCTATTAACCTCTGGTGGTCCACAGATTATATTTAGGATTTAAAAAATTAGAAAAAAAAGTTTTCAAAATAGGTTGGAAACTACTAGTCTAGATGAATCTATTATAAGCTGGCTGTGTAACTGGCTGGAAAACCATACTTAGAGGGTAGTAATCAATGGTTTGAAGGACAAGGTTAGAACTCAAAATGATGTTGTTAAACTGGAGAAATGGTCTAAAATGCATAGCAAAACATTCAGTAAGGACAAATACAAATTACTACTCCTAGAAAGGAATAATCAACTACACAAGCAGGAAATGACTGCCAAAAAGGATCTGGGGTTAGAGAGGATTGCAAATTAAAAATGAACTAACAATGTATCACTGTTGCATAGAAAGCAAACATAAATCTAAGATGTATTAGCAGGAGTGCTGAAAGCAACTGAGGAGATGTAATTGTTCCATTCTACTCAGCACTGATATGGCCTCAGTCCAGTAATGTCCAGTTCTCGATGCTACACTTCAGGAAGATGTGGACAAACTAGAGAAAGTCCAGAGGAGAGCAACAAAAATGATTATAGATCTAAAAAACTTGACTTATGAATAAAGATTTTAAAAAATTAATTTTCTTTGTCTGAAGGAGACACCTGATAATAGTTTTGTTATTGTAATAAAGAGGAGTGAGACAAACTTTTTTCTCTAACCACTGAGGCCGGGACAAAATGTAATAGACTTCAATTGCAGCAAGGGAAATTTAAGTTAGATATTAAAAAAATACATTCCTATCTGATAGGGTACGTCTACACTAGCTCCCTAGATCGATCTAGGGAGGCTAATGAGGGCG
>JANRFK010004893.1:41312380-41325235 GCA_030068395.1 Apalone spinifera
TTTCATTTCTATCTCATTAGCACTGTCATCATTATTCATAGCCTAAGAACTATTAAGTACTAAGTAAAGTGTGTGGTAATAACTAAGCCTGGAAATTACAAATGCATGGATCACTGTGGATAGTTCTCTATATGTCAAGAGAGATAAAGACCTCCTAAATAAATACAGATGGAAGACAATGTTTCTAACATGTCTTTCTATATGTGCAACAAATAGCAGCGAGGAGTCCAGGAAGACCCCTACCATCCTGATAATCTGAAGCAGATATCCTCAAAAGAGGTTTCCACTGCTGTTGGCTGTTTTGAACCTTTGCCCCTTATTCCACCACTATCACAACTACTGGGACAACTGGGATGATATAAATTTACTTGAGGACCTGAACCTTAACTTCCAAGGGTGCTTCTACTCTCCATTTACTCCTTTCTAACATTTCTCTGTGAATCCTTCCCTGGTGTCATGCCTTCCACAACATAATTTTTTCTAGAAAAATTTAAAAAACAAGAATAGTCTAGCAGCACCTTAAAGACTAACAAAACATATAGATGGTATCATGAGCTTCTGTGGGCACAACCCACTTCTTCAGATGACTGGAGTATTAAAAGTCCAGATCCAAGAATAAATAAGGGAAGGCGGGGAAAGCGGGGGGGAGGAGAGGGAGAAGGGAAGAAAAGAAACAAAGAAAAAAATAGTGAATTAGATTGTTCAAGTTACAAGAGGTTGATAAGAACAATTTGCACCTCTATAAGTACCCATTGGTTGGTTGGCTGGTTAAGACTTCTTCCAATTTCTTCTTTCAAACTCCTTCTGTCTCAAGGCTTTTTCCTTGGTATTACTGTAGTTGATTTGCGCTGTACTATTACTCATCGTATTATGCATACATCTCTGAACTATTAACCTTCAACCTTATTGAAGTCAGTGGAAGTTTGCCATTGACTTCAATGGGCCAAGATTTCTCCTTGTAGTTTTTGTATTTAATTATATATTCTGATCTCTGGCATATGGACTGTGTATGTATAAAGCTTAGCACATGGCTGCAGTCTACAAACAAACAAAGAAACAAACAAGCAAACCTAATAACAACATCCCTCTAAATTTCCCCAAGCCAAAAGCCCTCTTCCCTAAAAGTATATTCCCGGCACTTAATGGCCACAACTGTTTTGCTTTGTTTTTACGTTTTATTTTAGTTGAGTAGTTTTGTGCATCATTCAGATCATTTACAAGTTGGCCATTTCCAGCCTGGTAGTTACTGAGATATGCTGGCCTACTGATATAATTAGAAAGCCCAAAGCTCTTTAGACATGACATACTAATCAGCTATAATTATTCTTCTTATTAATAAAATATTATGATTTATCTAATCATTGTAAGTGGACGGAAAGATACTATAGCTATCTGTTTGACAGCTAAGACTATTTTGTACTCTAGCCACTTCTGCTGCTTTTATTCTTTATTTTTATTGTTGACCATAATGTCAACTGCATTCTTCCATGGGAATCATTTCAGTGCCACATTTTTGGTTAAGTCAGCAGGAAAAAGTATATAGGTTCTCAGCAGTGTAATTCTTTGCTTACCCACGCTGTTTTTTTATTCACAAAGTAAAATATTCTTTGTCCCTGAAATGAGGGCTAAGCATTTACAGTCACAGTATCATGTTTGTGAGGCTAGAGTTATATATAAGGAGGCTCCATCATAAGCTTCTATTTTTCCAGTTTTTACAATCTTGCAACATAAATTAATTGTCTGTGCTGAAATTTCTCCTGTTTATACTTCACCTGACAATAAGCAAATATTTTTTAAAGATTAATTCATCTGGAAAAAAAACTATTTAGTAATTTTAAAATATCAAAGATGGGAGGGAGTTTTCACCAATAAACACATTTTTTTAGAAACTTTTCTATTGTTCAAACGCCTTTCATTTAGACTTCAGAGCTTGCCATGCATTTAGGCCCACTGATGACACAATCACAGAAATGCTGGCTTTTTATATGCCACCTGGCATAAAGAAAATTACAGCTGCTTTCCCCAGAAGTTCAACAAGAGAAGACAGACAGAGAGAGTGTACAAACATACATTGTTTAACAGTGCATGGAGGTGAGGCTCCCTCCATCCATATCTCTATGCATGCACATGTATATGGCTAAAATATTACCTGCTGAGACAGAATATAAATTGGTTAAGACAAGTTTAAAGCTTTATTGATTCATATTATCCTTGACCACTCTTGAGCTCCTAGCACCATGGGCAACCTTTCACATACCCTTTCACATACCCATGAATCTGCCAGCTTTAGGGGAATGAACTATCATCATTAGAACAGATATTTAAGTCCTTTATTCTCAATTACCACTCACCATTACAGAAAATATACAAACACAATGCTCTCTTATATAGATTTTTGTTATTTTTTTATTATTACCATTGTAGACTAAACTATATGTTTGTTCTTTGTGTATAGAAAAACATAGGCTCATTTCTTTTTTGAAAAAAGCTGTTGTGTGCAGAAAGAGAAGCAAAAGGCAAGAAGTTATAAAAAGGATGAATTATACACAAGGAAACGATTCCACTCATAAATAATTTGAAAGCCAATATATCTTTTCCAGAAATAATATTAAAGCCGTTCTTGCGCAAAAACTTGCCGAGCATCTGCACTGCACGTGCATTCTTGTGCAAGTAAACTTACAGTACAGTGTCGGAAAACAGGGCTTCTTGCACAAGAGCTCTGATGCTCCGTATGAAGAAGAAGCCTTCTTGCGCAAGAGGGCAGCGTGGATAGGTAGCCAAGAGATTTTGTGCAAGAACTGGCCTCCCAGGAAAAAATGCAGTTGGACGCTCCATACCCACACTCACAACTTCCTACTTCCTGATTGCTGGACCGCCCCCTTAAAAACATATGCAGCCTGCAGACACCGCGCAGCAGCAGCAGCAACAGAGGAGGACAGCTCCAGCACATGGCTCTGCATTGCAGCTCTGCAGGCATGTCTGCCCCTCAGCCACCCCATGAGCCTACACCCCCATCCCAGGAGCCAACCGAGGGCTCCCAGCAGCGAGGGAGGGGCACCAAGCAGCATGCCCCTTGCTGGTCTGGGACTGAGGTAGAGGCCCTTGTGGACCTGTGGAAGCCCTCCATGACCCCTGTGCCTGTCGCTGCAACGTGGACATTTTCAGCCACATGGCCCAGGCGCTCTCAGACCAGGGACATCTAGCCCAGACCCTTATACAAGTCCGGGCCAAGGTCAAGGAGTTGCGCCTGTGCTATGTCCAGGCCACTGAGGGTGAGGGGGCAGGAGCTGACACCTGCCCCCACTACTACTGGCTGCCCACCATCCTCAGTGAGACAGCAGTCCAAGAGCCCTCGCTGGTGGTGGACATGGGACTGCACACCCTGGTGGTCAGGATGCCTGACCTGGAGGAGGAGGGTGGCCTGACCACCGGCTCCGAGGACGAGGGTGAGGCCCACCTCATCACCCTCCACCTGGAGCCAATGCCCGGTAGCCAGGACGTCTCCCAGGCCTCATCCGAGGCCAGCGATGGATCCTCCAGTGAGTGTTGCACTTCTCACTCACAAAGGTGGGGGAGTCAGGTGCCTGGGGGGAAGGAGAGGGAGCGTCACCCAGGCAGTTCGAGCTGCACACCATGCAGCAGCACGTGCAACCTCATGCAGCCTGACTGTGTAGCATGTGGACACAGCAGGCAGCTCCAGGGCACGCCTGGGACCCTGCTGCTCACACACGACCTGCCCGGCGGGGAAGAAGGGGGGATGCCAGCTGGAAGCAGCCAAGGCCCCAAGGGCACAGGCCAGATCCCACACCTCCCTAAGGGTGCCGCCCACAGACAGCATGCAGCCATGCCTGCCCATGCAACACATCATCTGCTCCTGGGAAAACTGCAGCGAGCCAGCCCTGTGAGCGCAACCCCCACAGAGCCCCTCAGCTGCTCCCAGCCTCTAGGCTGCCCCCGAGGGAAGCCCCTCACTGTGGCCACACACTTCCCTGGGCTACTTGTCTGAGGGCTGGGGGAAGAGGGAGCGGGGAAGCAGCCAGCCAGGGCCTCTGGTCACTTGAGTCTTGCTGCAGGGACGGTACACTCCGCAGTAGCCCTTGCTCCATCTCCGAGGAAATCAATTGACAGTAGTCCGAGAACCCAGACCTCATTTGCTGCCACGCAATGTGGGGATGTGCATGCAAACATGACTACAGCATCAATGGTGTGTGCTGTACACACTGCGGTGTGCAGTCCCATGTCCAACAGACAGTGACAAGAGTAGAAGTTCTTGGTAACTAATTGACCTTTTATTATCAGTGGTAAATAGGCCAATGGAGGGATGATAGGAGTTACTATAGAGAACTTTTCCTGGGTGTCTGGCTGGTGAGTCCCAGGTGAGGGAGGTACAATCTGTAGCATAGCCTCAGTGACAAAAGATAGCCACTCCTGGATATGTTCTTCAGGAAGCTAGCTCGTGCCACTGTTGTCCATGCTATAGCCTCTACAATATCAGTTTTAGCATACTAGCCCAATGAAAACTAGCAAAAGTATGTCCATTCAAGCTGGGAGTCTTACCCCAGATCCAAGTGTATGTATAGTGTGAGAGATGTGACTCTCCCATGTGGATTTGTAGATATATTGTGCTTTACTAACCACTTGTTCTTAAAATCAAGCAAGATTCAGATTCTCGGAAAAAGGAACCATCTTTGACAAATCACCTATGGAAAAGCCAGCTAAAGAAATATCACAAATCATACATCAGGAAAATGAACTGATATTGCTATTAGTCTATAAAATCAACATACATATCTTTGTTTAAGAAGAATCATAAAATCCTTTCCAAACCAAAATTATTGTCTTCAGCAAATCAGAGTAATCACAATAGAAGATTGCACCTCAAAACTTGAAAAAAAATTATTAGCATACTCAATTTAAATGAACAAGAAGTGCAAAATTGGACAGATGACAAGGGAACAGTATAAATATATTGCTCAAGAATGCAGGGGAGTTATCGGGAAGGCGAAAGCGCAATTGGAATTGCGGCTAGCAAGGGATGTGAAGAGTAACAAGAAAGGTTTCTATAGGCATGTTAGCAATAAGAGGGTGTGAGGCCCTTACTGGATGAGAGAGGTAACCTAGTGACAGATGATGTGGGAAAAGCTGAAGTACTCAATGCTTTCTTTGCCTCTGTCTTCACGGACAAGGTCAGCTCCCAGACAAATGAACTAGACAACGCAGTAGGGGAAGGAGGTGGGCAGCCCTTGGTGGGGAAAGAACAAGTTAGGAATATTTAGAAAAGCTAGACATAAACAAATCCATGGGTCCAGATTTAATGAATCTGAGGGTACTGAGGGAGTTAGCAAATGTCATTGTGGAGCATTTGACCATTATCTTTGAAAACTCGCGGAGATCGGGAGAGATCCCGGATGATTGGAAAAAGGCAAATGTAGTGCCCCTCTTTAAAAAAGAGAAGAAATCTAGGGAACTACAAACCAGTCAGCCTTACCTCAGTCCCCGGAAAAATCATGGAGAGGATCCTCAAGGAATCTATTTTGATGCACTTGGAAGAGGGGAAAGTGATCAGGATAGTCAACATGGATTCATGAAGGGCAAGTTGTGCCTGACCAATCTGATTAGCTTCTATGATGAGTAACTGTCTCTGTGGATATGGGAAAGTCAGTCAATGTGATATACCTTGACTTCAGCAAAGCTTTTGATATGGTTTCCCACAATATTCTTGCCAGCAAGTTAAGGGAGTATGGATTGGATAAATGGACTATAAGATGGCTAGAAAGCTGGGTAGACTGTCAGGCCCAACAGGTAGTGATCAACGGCTCAATGTCAGGTTGGCATTTGGTTTCTAGCAGAGTGCCCCAAGGATCGATTCTAGGGCCAGTTTTGTTCCACATTTTTATTAGTGACCTAGATGAGGGGATGAATTGCACCCTCAGCAAGTTTGTGGATGACACTAAGCTAGGGGGAGAGGTAGATACACTGGAGTGCAGGGATAGGGTCCAGAGTGACCTGGACAGATTAAAGGATTGGGCCAAAAGAAATCTGATGACGTTCAACAAGGACCAGTGTAGAGTCCTACACTTGGGACGGAAGAATCTCAATCATTGTTACAGGCTGGGGACCAAATGGTTAAGCAGCAGTTCTGCAGAAAAGAACCTGGGGATTACAGTGGATGAGAAGCTGGATATGAGTCAACAGTGTGCCCTTGTAGCCAGGAAGGCTAATGACATATTAGGTTGCATTAGAAAGAGCATTGCCAGCAGATCTAGAGAAGTGATTATTCCCCTTTATTTGGCTCTGTTGAGGCCACACCTGGAGTGTGTCCAGTGCTGGGTCCCCACACTATAGAAAGGATGTGGAAGCATTGGAAAGGGTCCAGCACAGGGTGACCAAAATGATTAGGGAGCTGGAGAGCATGACCTATGAGGAGAGACTGAGGGATTTGGGTTTGTTTAGTCTGCAGAAGAGAAGAGTAAGGGGGGATTTGATAGCAGCCTTCAATTTCCTGAAAGGAGATTCCAGACAGGATGGAGTGAGGCTGTTCTCAATGGTGACAGATGACAGAACAAGGAGCAATGGTCTTAAGTTACAGTGGGAGAGGTCTAAGTTGGACATTAGGAAAAACTATTTCACTAGGAGGGTGGTGAAGTCCTGAAATGGGTTACCTAGGGAGGTGGTGGAATCTCCATCTTTGGAGGTTTTTAAGTCTCAGCTTAACAGGGCCCTGGCTGGGTTGATTTAGTTGAGATTGGTCCTGTCTTGGGCAGGGGGCTGGACTTGATGGCCTCCTGAGGTCTCTTCCAGCTCTATGATTCTATGAACACAGAGATTCCATTTTAATTAGATTAATGAGACAAAGAGAACCCAAAAAGTCACCAAAAGGCAAGATAAATGTTATATACTGTGACGGGGCGAGGCAGCCCCGCACTGAACCTGCAGGGCCCAGCCAGGGTTACCTGGCTGCAGAGGCCCCTCCGCCGCAGCCCTACTGAGCATGTCCGGGCTGTAGCGCCACTATAAAAGCCTGGGGAAGGGCTCAGTCTGGAGAGACAGCTGGAGGAGAAGGATCTGTGGGGGCTCCTGCACAGCTATCACCAGAGACTCCAGGAGAGGCCACAGAGGTGAGCTGGTGCGACCCAGGGACTGCCTGCCGAGGAGACTCTGGCCCAGAGGCTGCAGCAAGCTGGGTGAGTAGAGAGGAAGGAACCCCTGGGAACCAGGTAGGAAGTGGCCCAGGGCAGGAGCGGGAACCTCCTCTCCCACGCTGAGAACCTTGGTGTGTTTTGGCTGGATTGCCCTGCTGAGGGAGTGACCAGCCTGCTTCTGCCATGATGCATGATGGGGGGGACCTGGTGGAGTAGGGTGGGCCTGGGTCCCCCTACCTGGGGTGCATCCCTGCTACAACCCTAAACTGTGTTGTGGACTCAAGCCAGAGGGCTGTGGCCTTGCCTAAAAGGGTTGGACTTGGACTATGCTTTGGACTCAGGCTGGAGGGCCTTGGACTTAAGAAGGTAGGTGGGAGGGGCCTGCCACATATACTATATAGTCTTACCATATATAGTTACACCAAAAATTCACAGGGATGAGAGCAATTAATTTAAATGTTATTACTGCTCAATCACGACACACACTACTGAGGAATGACTTTCTATTCACTCAGTAATCTTGAAGGCAGCATATTCCAATTTTCTTGCTTTTTCAGGCCTGTTTTTTATGAATGTATGTTTCACCATTTGCAATTTTCCTCTTTTTCTAGTTAAGCAGCTCTTGTCACCCTCAATTTCCCCAACAATTTTAGGATAAATTGAGAAGAGCATCGTTGGCCAAAAAAGTCATTTTTCCTTTATAAAGATTGTTGTGTCTATTATTTGCATGCATCACCAATCATCAATCTGTTGTGGAAGCTGCTGGGGGGTGCCATTTCCTGTAATGCTGGTCAGTATGAGTTTAGTATGAGAACTGTAACATTTCCAGGAGAGATTGGCTTTCCATTTCACTACCTGAAAAATGACTGGAAGGTCTCAAAGTAATAACAACCACTATCAAAAACAATAGAGTTAGAAACCAAACCACCACCTCTGCATGCCTGATATGCATCTATATTGCCAATACAGGGCTCCATGGAATCACTATCAAAGTAGGGCAACAGTATGTTGTTAAGGCAGAAAAGTATTCCCTTCACTGTTTATGAAACTGAACTCTGCATTTAAAAAATAGATGGGCGTGATCATCATCTTAAATCAGTCCTGTTTAATATGCCAGCCCTCAGGGCAAGGGCAGATCGGCTGTGTTCTGCGCCCAGGTACACTAAAAGTAAGTCCTGCTCTCTTTGTTGCATATTAAAGGAAACCACATAGAACACATGCTGGGGGACATCTCAGAGGAAAACTGGCTGTGTAGGACGCTCCTTTTTCCTGTGTAACTTCTAGAAGCACTTCCAGACCAACAATACATGGTTTAGCAGGCACATGGTCAGCTAGTGGTGTTGGGGAGAGAAAGACAGGGAGGCAGGTTGTAAAATTGAAGTGTGTGTGTGTGTGTGCACACATTGAGGGAGGAGAGAAGTGGTTTCACTTACATCCTCCTGTTGGTTGCTTTTTCCAGCCATGTGCTTCTTCCTTACACACACCGCTCCATCATGTAAGTGTTTTTTATATTACTTCTCTGAATACCAAATCAACCAAGTTACATTTATTTCATTTTCTGACCAATTACACATATACACATTATCACCATTTACACCACTTCTGAATTTGAGCAGGTTTACAATTTGGCTAAATGGGCAAAATTCAACTCAGGTGGAAAACTCCAGTGGTGTCATATCAATCATGAATTTACCCCACGTAGATGGAAAGAATGAATTCTAACTAAGTATCATTATGATCATCTTTGAAGTTATGGAAAAAGAAGAGAATAAATACAATCAACCTCATAAAATCATGAGACTTAATTAAATTAGAAAAATATTTTTGTACAATTTTGACTTCTGTTTTAAATATTTTTAAATGTATTTAAATGTTCACAATTATGCAAATTATGGTGTATAGGCTCTTCCATTTTTATCAATTTAAATGTTCACTATTGTGGGAAATTATAAGGGAGTCAGACAATATGGGTATCAGACTCTGCAATTCATAGTCAAGTTTTATAATTATTAAAACGCAAATTGTCAATACCACATGTCAAAATATACAAAGTAAATAACCGTTAATCCACTGAGTTATCATGCAGTGTTTTTCTAACTTTGCCTATCTTTAAATTTCTATCATCAATGGAAATTTCTTTGTTGGGTTGCATATATGGTGAAATTCATGTTTACTAACATTTACTGACTAAAATCTAATCCTATCAGGCCTAAAAATGTATTTTGAAATCTGTGAATCCAATGACAAGGGATCTCAGAGAATCATTTTCACTGAAGGCTACAGGAATCATCATTTCCCATTAATGGACTATAAAAAAATTAAAACAGCATTTATTTATTAATCCTACTTTAAAATAGCTAATGTTTTCTCCGATTAACAAAGGGCAGAGCCAGACCACAACATTTTGGCACCTGAGGCGGGGAACTCAAATGACATCCCCATGCTCCCTCGCTTGGGCCAAAACTTTGAAAGGTCTCAATTCTCTGGGTCCTAGTGGCGCCCTCCCCACAGTCTGGCACTTAAAGCAGCCACCTCAGTTCGCCTCATGGTAAGGCCAGCCCTGACAGAGGGCCCCATATATTTTCTTCATTCTCATGGGGTATGTCTACCCAGCAAAATTATTTCAAAATAACTTTATTAGCATCTACACAGCCAAACTGCTATTTCAAAATTAATTCGAAATAGCAGAGCACTTATTTTGAATTTGGTAAACCTCATTCCACAAGGAATAATGCCCAATTCAAAATAGCTATTTCAAATTAAGTGTTGTGTAGGCACTTCTTGTTTCGAAATAGGGGGCCTTCAGCCTTTCCAGGTGCCCTGGTAGCCACTTCATCCTCAAGAACGAACACTCCTCTCTCTCCCTGGGGCCCTTAAAAGGGTTGACTCTGACCACAGTGCCTGTGCCAGCTTCAAGCCTGCCAGCCCAGAGCCAGCAGTCACTGCCCCTGACCCAGTGGCCCCAAAATATGAGCCAGCAAGCCACTGGCAGCCAGCCCTCCACTGCTCCCCAGGAACAGTCTGCCAGCTCCCAGGAGCCTGACAGGGCCCAGAGAAGGCAGGCGCTTTCCTGGTCCAGGGTGGAGATCATAGACCATATTCAGGTTTGGGGGAGATGCCCCCAACATCCATGATCTCTGCACTAGACGGAGGTACGCAGCCATCTATGGCGGGATAGCTGCCAGCCTGGCCACCAAAGGCCACATGCAAACCCAGGAGCAGGGTTGCATGAAAATCAAGTTGGTCCGGCGAGACCCCCAGCCCTAAGCATCCCCTCCCCCTTCTTCTCCTTGCTTCCCCCTTCCAGCTCCCTCTTCCCAGGTTTCTCCCTTCCCTCTCCCACCTTCTCTTCTCCCTTCTCCCGCCTCCTTTCCCCAGTCTCACCAGAGTTCCATGCCCCCTCCACCCCATTTTGTTCAATAAACCCAGTTTTTAATTTTTGAACATACGTGCCTTTTATTTGACATCAGGAAGGGGGGCTAGGGAGGGGTAAGTGGAAGAACATGAGGGAGGAATGAGGCACAAGTCCCCAGTGGGGCAGACCAGAGAGGCTCTTAGTGCTCCTCAGGGTGGAAGCTCTCCCGCAGGGCCTCCTGGATACTGACAGCCCCCGATGGCAGCCTGCAGAAAGTGCAGCCAGGCTCACAGCAATGAGTCCACGAGAAGCACCAGAGTGCCCAGGGGCAGCTCTGGCTCCATGTTGCAGAGTGCTATGGTGTCCCGAGTGAGGGCAACCAGAGCATGAAGAGACAAAATGCTTTGCTGTCCCTCATCAAGGTAGGCAAGCAAGCAGGGAAAGCTGAGAACCGGCTGTCCTGAGGGGTCCCTTGAAGCACAGGCCTCAGGCAGCAGCCACACAATAACTCCTGACCTGATGCCCTGCCGGACCTGGTACTGGTCGGCCTTAAATGCGATTCAGCATCCACTCAGTGTGGACACTTTTTTGAAATGCATTTTGTGTGTAGATGTGTTATTTCGAAATAAGATATTTCAAAATAACGCTGTAGTGTAGACATACCCACATTCTCCTTTCCCTCCAATAATTAATCTCTTCCATTAGTGTATAAGTCAATTCACATGCTGCATTCTGTTTTTTCATGCAGCTGAGCTATCATATTGAGTTTTAGAACATTGCAATATCAAACTTTTTTTTAAAATCTAGAAACGATAGAGTATAATCAGTCCTTTTATGCCTAGTTATGGGACCTCTCTTAGCTGTATCTATGGTGACAACTTTTGTCATTTTCATCATAGGCTAGACTTGTCAAACAAAGTTGATGTCCAGTTCTTTCATTTAAGAAATACAATAGTTGCCTGAAATGGCAGGTCAATTAGCCTGTTAGGAACTGTTACTTCCAGATTCTGGAAGACACAGTCATAGAGATATTTTTTCTCTCAGCAAGTATGAATCCCTTTTGCTCCATAGTATTTCCATTGCTTACTAGTAGTTTTGGCTAGGAGTCATGATTGTAATTGCTAAATTACCCATGCCTATTAAACCATAAGTGTAGCTAGCTCTGGAAAAAATTATTTAGGGAGAGTGTGGAATCTCCATCATTGGAGCTTTCTAAGAAAAGGTTAGACAAACACCTGTCAGGAATGGTCTAGATAAGACTTAGTCCTGTCTCAGTGTAGAGGACTGGACACTAGAGGTGTGTCTACACAGCAAGTTATTTCAGAATAACGTCCATTATTCTGAAATAACTATGAGTGTCAACATAGCTAGCCCCTTATTTCAAAATAATGGGTGGCTTATTTTAGCATTTGTAAACCTCATTCCATGAAAAATAACACCTATTCTGAAATAGCAATTTCGAAATAAGACATGTGTAAATGCTCCACTCTGCTATTTCAAAATAGCCCTTCACCAGGTCCATTCTAAGTTATTCCTCCTGGGGCTCTAAATTGAGATACCGTGTCTACATTAGGGAAGCCTGCCTCGGACTAATTTTGAGGCTTCCCTGCAGTGTAGACGTTCTATTTCGAAATAAGCTATTTTTGAATAACCATTCTGGAATAGCTTATTCTGAAATAACTGTGCAGTGTATACGTAGCCTAGATGGCCTATCATGGTACCTCCAGTCTTATTTTTCTATGATTCTAAACAGCTCAAGGAGGATGAGAATGGAGTACTGGTTCTGACCTGTAGGGTATGTCTACATTGCAATGCTATTTTGGGATACCATACGATCCCGAAATAACTATCCCATCATTTTGGGCTCGCTATTCCTATGTACCGGTAAATCTCATTCTATGAGGAATAAGGGACATTTCAGAATAGAGTTTTATTTCGAAATTTGGCACTGTGGGGACAGTGCCAAATGACAAAATAAGCTATTTCAAAATAGCATTGAAATAAGAAATGCAATTTGCATAGCTAAAATTTTGTATCTTATTTTGAGTTACAGTGCTGTGTAGATGCACCCTTAGTGATCATGGCTTCAGCGGTGTGAAAGAAACTGCATAGTAGAGGGTCTGGAATGGAACTGGAGGGGAAGAACTCCAGATAGACTGTAAACAAGGTATTCAAGAAGCTTAGTAATAAAAAAGAAAAGGGAGATGGGGAGTATTAGCAATTGGTAGGTTTTTAAAGATGGGAGATACTAAAGATGCTTGTGTTATGAGGTGAAGAGCCAAACAAAAGTGGGAGATTAAGGAGTGGGAGAGTAAGGGAGGTATTGACAGTGGGTTGCCAGAGAGATTAGGAGATGGG
>JANRFK010004893.1:41329686-41341943 GCA_030068395.1 Apalone spinifera
GGAGGAGGAGGGGAGAACTGGCCGCCGGAAGCAGGGCTCATGTGGGTGCAGCGGGGCTGGCTGCGGAAGATCGGGAGGAGAACCAATCAGCTGGCCAGGACGGGGCAGAGTGGGAGGAACATATCAGCTGGTGGGGAGTGGGACTGACCTGGGCAGTGCAGATCCCAGGGCGCTCCTGCCCCTCCGCACGGTCCAGGTGAAGCTGCAGCTCCACTACGCGCTTGACTAGCGCGCAGGAGCATGGACCAGGCTGCCTCTTCTTCTCATATACAACCAGGGCTCTCAGCGCCGATTGCGCCCCACCTCCCAGCCACTCCCCCAACCAGGCTTCCAGGCATCCAGTTGGAAAACCAGAAAATACCATACATTACACGTCTGGTATTTTCTGGATTTTTTTTACCAGACAGAGCCCCCAAAAAACGGACTGTCCAGTAGAAAACCGGACACCTGGCAACCCTAAGACCTGAGGGTGTGCCTGGGCACACCCGGCACACCCTGTATGCACGCCAGTGATGACATTGCTTATATCAGTGTAAAATCTATAGTATACAATGGTGAATCAGACCTATTATTCTATATTTACAGCTTCTTAAAAATTTCTAGTTCAGATTAGTTAGGAATCAAAGCACAGATATGTACAAATGCACTCTAAAAAAGGTGTATTCAGTTTGAAAATTTGCATAGACCAAGATTACCATCGGATTTATTGAACTGGAACTGAGATTCATGAACATCTATAACAGACAAAATTATAATAAAGGTATTTAATTGCTACACACTTATCTTTTATGATAGAGACAAGATGGAACCCATCAAACAAAGAACCTGTCTTCCGGATTTAAACTCAACAATTATAAATGCCATTCTGATATAGAAATAGAAGTCCTTACTGATTTATGGAACAAACTGTTCCTTCAAATTTCCTTTAATTATTTCCTTTCTTTTTAAAGGAACAATCAGTTTAACAAATCAATGTATGACATTTTTTCAGCTTGTTGGGAGGTCCCCTGAAGGGGGCTACAGCTAACCTGCTATGTCACAGTTGCAGCAATTTTTTAAAAAATGTGCAAAATAGGCCTATGCTTTGTTATATACCATAACTAGCCTTTAAATTTATACCTATAATTTTCAAGCACAATCCCACTTCCCAAAATCTGCGCATTTACATACATCCACTCGTATGGCATGTGCAAATATTTTGAGTGTAAATCTGGGTTTCTGAATAGATAAAATAGTGTTTGTATGCAATCGAGCACAAACTTACAAATGTGGTTGCTATAAAAGTTTGGCTTTATACCTGATAAACTAACAATATGTGAACAGAATCCAAGACTAGTATAATACACAGGTTCAATCATATAATTAGTATACCTATCAGTCCAAATAAAAATGTAGGGGGTTGCTCAAAATCTGAAACTGGATCACTAATTTTGCATGTGACCACATTCTTTTAAATGTACATATATAGTTTCATAGAGTGCAATAAAACTTCTTTAAAAAGTACATCCTCATGCATTGTTTTACTTGCTTGATGTAAATGAAGATATTTGTCTGGCAAAAACATAGACAAGATGCAGAAAAGGAAGAAAGGAGAGCTGTAGGATACAGATCCTGGACTTCAGAAAAGAAGAATTTGATTCCCTTGAATTGATGGGCAGGATCACCTGAAAGGCTAATATGAGGGGGAAAGGAGTCCAGGATATCTGGCTGTATTTTAAAAGAGCCTTATGAGGGTACAGGTCCATAATATCCTTACATGCAGAAAGAATGGCAGATATGGTAATTGACAAACTTGGCATAACAGAAATCTCAAAAAGGAAGCTTACAAGAAGTGGAAATTTGGACAGATGACTAAGGAGAATTATAAAAATATTGCTCAAGCATGCAGTGGGTTAATCAGGAAGGTCAAAGTGCAATTGAAGTTCAGCTAGCAAGGGATTTGAAGGGTAACAAGATGGGTAAGTTAGCAACAAGAAGAAGGTCAGGGAAAGCATGGGACTCTTACAGAATGGGGGAGGCAATCTAGTGACAGACGTTGTGGAAAAAGCTGAAGTATTAAATGTTTGTTTGTTTTTTAACCTTGGTCTTCACAGACATGTTCAGCTTCCAGAATTCTGCATTGGACAGCACAGTATAGGGAAGAGGTGAGCAACACTCACTGATGAAAGAACAGTTTAAGGACCATTTAGAAAGCTGGACAGGCACAAGTTCATGGAAGTGGATGCAGTTCACCCAAAGATGATAAAGAAGTTGAGTGATGTGATTGCAGAGCCATTGGCCATTATTTCTGAAAAATCATTGCTATTGCTGGTGGTCCCAGATGATTAGAAAAAGACAAATATAGTGCCTATATTTAAAAAGGGAAACGAGGAGGATCCAAAGAACTACAGAAAAGTCAGCCTCATCTCAGTCCCTGAAAGAATCATGGAGCAGGTCCTCACATCCATTTTGAAACACTTGGAGGAGACGATGGTGATCAGGATCAGTCAACATGAATTCACCACAGGCAAGTCATGCCGGACCAATCCAACTGCTGTCTATGATCAGATAACTGGCTCTATGGATATGGAGAAAGTGGTGAACATGATATTTCTTGATTTTTAGCAAAGCTTTTGATATGGTCTCCCATAGTATTCTTGCCAGGAAGTTAAAGAAATATGGATTGGATGCACTATAAGGTGGCTAGAAAGCTGTCTAGATCATCAGACTCCATGGGTAGTGATCAACAGCCTGACGTCCAGATGGTAGCTGGTATCGAGCAGAGTGCCCTAGAGATCACTTCTGGAACTGGTTTTGTTCAACATCTTCGTTAATGATTTGGATGACAGTATGGACTGCACCCTTATCTAGTTTGCAGATGACGTTAAGTTAGGGGGAGAGGTAGATATGCTGGAGGGTAGGGATAGAGTCCAGAGTGACCTAGTTTGTCATCAAATGAAATCTGATGAGTGTCAATAAGGACAAGTGCAGAATCCTGCACTTAGGATGGAAGAATCCCATTCACTGCTACAGGCTGGGACCTAATTGTCTGTGTCTACATTGGCATGATTTTGCGCAAAAGCATGCTGCCTGTCTATACTGGCGGGGAGTTCGTGTGCAAGAACACTGACATTCTAATGTGTGAAATCAGTGCTTCTTGCGCAAGAACTATGATGCTCACGCTCAGGAATAAGCCCTCTTGTGCAACTGTTCTTGCGCAAGAGGCCAGTTACACAGGCAACATGAATTTCTTGTGCAAGAAAGCCTGATGGCTAAAATGGCCATCGGAGCTTTCTTGCGCAAGAGAGCATCTACACTGGCACGGATGCTTCTGCGCAAAAGCACATGCCAGTGTAGACGCTCTTTTGTGCAAATACTTTAACACAAAAACTCTTGCGTTAAAAGTATTTGCGCAAAATCTTGCCAGTGTAGACGTAGCCATTGGCTAACAGTTCTGCAGAAAAGGATCTGGGATTACAGTGGATGAGAAGCTGGATATGAGTCAACAGTGTGTTCTTGTTGCCAAGAAGGCTAACAGCATATAGGGCTGCATCAGTAGGAGAATTGCCAGCAGGCTGAGGGAAGTGATTACTTCCCTTTATTTGGCACTGGTGAGATCGCATCTGGAGTGTTGTGTCCAGTTTTGAGGTCCCCCAGATACAATGGATGTAGACAAATTAGAATCCAGTGGAAAGCACTGAAAAGGATTAGGGGGCTCAGCACATGACTTATGAGGAGAGGCTGTGGGATTTGAGGGGAGGGAGGATTTGATAGCAGCTTCAAGTACCAGAAGGGGTGGGGGATTTCTAAAGAAGGCAGAGAGAAGGTGTTCTCAGTGGTGATAGATGACAGAACAAGGAACAATGGTCTCAAGTTGCAATGGGGGAGGCCTAAGTTGGATATTAGGAAAAAATATTTCACTAGGAGGGTGGTGAAACACTACAACAGATTAACTAAGGAGGTGGCGGAATCTACATCCTTAAAGATTTTTAAGGTCCAGGTTGACAAAGCTCTGGCTGGGATGATTTAATTGGGGTTGGTGACTCATTCTCAGCAGCTGTGAATACCAATAGAGGGAAAACTGCATTTGTAATAACCATTCTAAGTCCTTATTCAGTCCTAACTTGATCATGTTAAATTTGTAGATGAATTGCAGCTCAGATACAGATTAACAAAACTACCGCTGTGCGACTTAATCTATCTAGTTACATCTTGAATTTCTGTTGCTTCAAGAATTTTTGTTTCCTGCATATTAAACAAAATAGTTTATTAAAAAACTCCAAGGACACACACAGCACAGCTGGTGCAAACTGATCTAGTTCTGTTAGATCTGACCTAATGGCTAAGGAATAACGGGCTTGATAACCCATTGACTTGCACTTTTTGTATAGTCATTTACTCTTGTGCAAAATTAATGGAAAAAGGATATAAACCTTACATAAGTGGGATGTTAGTGTTTTACATCCATTTGGCATAAATGTAGTGACAACTCCGGGCTGGATTCAAAAACCAATTACTCTAGTTTTAGGCTGGTTCTAGCCATTGGAGTTACATTAATCTAAACATGCAGTGCTATGTCTACACTAGCGGCTTCTTGCGCAAAAAGTCTTCCACAAGAGAGCATCTACACTGGCATCTGTTTTTGCGCAAGAGATGTGTTTTTGTGCAAGAGCGTCTATGGCAGTGTGGATGCTCTCTTGCGCAAGAAAGCTCTGATGGCCATTTTAGCCATAAGGGTTTCTTGCGCAAGAAATTGATGTTGCCTGTCTACAGTGCCCTCTTGTTGAAGAGCTCTTGCGCAAGAGGACTTACTCCTCGTGGGGAGAGGAATAACTCTTCCGGAAGAAGCCCTGTTTTCCGACGCTGTACTGTAAATTTACTTGCGCAACAATGCACTTGCAGTGTAGACACCCAGCAAGTTTTTGTGCAAGAAGAGCTGGTCTTGCGCAAGAAGCCATCAGTGTAGATATAGCCCTGAAGTTATGCAATGGTAAATCAAGTCTGGTGCAAAAGAGTGGAAAGTGTGACCATACTGTCTAAGTTCGATAGGCAAATGTAAAAATGCAATTTCATTCTCAATTTACAGTAAAAGCACCTGTCAAAGTTTTGTTAGGAGCAATACAAGGTCAGATATTGCCTAACTTACACAGAGATATGAGTGGAGTTAGCTATATTCAAAGTTCTGTTCATTCACTCCTCTGTTTTCAGGGGAGTTATCCAATACCATGACTTCAGTGAGGAAAGTTTTACCTTGATGTCAGTTTCACTAGGTAGGGCCTAACTTATGAAGTGTACTGCTGGAGGCAGAAATTCCCTCAATACAGGACATCTGGCTTGTTAATGAAACTTAACTAAAAAGTCCAACTGTGGCAGGAAAGCCTTAAGTACCTCAATGCAAGTAGATTATACAGTTTTTGAGTTACATTTCATAAACATAAAAGTGGTTCCCTAAACCGGTGTAAATCAGCAGATCTTCATTAACTGCAATGGGCTGGATCCATTTACATCCAGCTGAGAATCTGGGCTAATCCTTATATAACCACTAGTGCCATTAAAACTGCTGTAAAAGTATGCCAAGACATATTTCTAAATGCAGCTGCAGTGAGTTCCCTCTGGATCCTGGCAGCGACAGGGAAGTCACCATGACTCTTGGCAGCTCCAGGCAATCACAGGGAACTCACCATGAGTTCTATGCGCCTCACAGCTCTGCTGCCTCCCCAGGCCAGGCCAAACCAGGCCAGGCCACCCGCAAATACATGGAACTATGAGTAGCAATTTCATAAATTTCAAAGACTTCCTGTACTCTGATTTTTCAAGCTTATATAAAAGTTTATCAGTAGAGGAAACAAGATGTGAAACAAGATGTGTGGAACAACATCAGTGCTAAAAAATGCAGTATGAATATTTTGTCATCTGTCTCAAAAGTTTCCATTGTATCAAGTGTTTGTTTGAGTACAAAATTTTATCACATTTTCTTAGATCACACATTTTTACAGTTTGGATTACAGGGCATTTGAATTATCGCAATTTGGTAAAATTCATCCTTGGACTAATTCTGCAATTTCTTCAAGTTTCTGAAAATTAGAAACTCTAAGATGAGGTAAAAATAGACAAACTGATGCTGCCATATTCATCAAAGTACACAGGTCACATTTCAGAAAGAAAAAAGTAATTGCACAAAAAATAAGTCTGAACATACCACAATGCAATAAAGATAACGGAAAACTTTTTCTGACACACTGTCACATTCTTGCTTACTGTTCAATGCAGTAATTTCCTAATTCACTTATTCCTACTCATCTAAATGTCATACATTCTCTAATAATCTTTCACATTACACTCCTTGAAAATGTCATAAGCTAGCGATAAAAATGGAACAAACCCTTTTAGCATGTTGATATTGTTTGTCTGCACTGAGATTCATTAAAACTTAACCTTTCAAAATAAAGTTAATGTTTACTAGCCAAGTAAATACCATACATCATTGCAAAATGAGCATGTGTGTGCATTTCATAGGTTATCCTGTTGGCATTTAGTTCTCAAAGATATATTTCTTACACTCTTCCACAAAATGAGCCTTCTCAGATCTGAGTTGAGCAATAGTAAATGATACAGGGACAAATTCTACTCTCAGTTAAATAAACCTGGAATAGCTACAATGACTTGAATGGATTTAAATGGAATTTAACTAATAAGGTTACATTTAGCTTAAAATGAGCAGGGATATCTTGAAATAAGTTGGAACTCAACATCCTGCAGGACAGAAAGGAACACGCCATATATTATATTGTACTAAAATGTTATCATTAATGTTTTCTTTCCTCTTTGTTTAAATGTTAAAATAACATTTATCAAGCACTGCCTACCACCATTTCAGAATTAAACATTTGATTGCAAGAATATTAATTTTTAAATTAATACTTGAACAAAATAAGGCAGTATCTACTTGCTAATAGTTCCAGTAGTTGTAGACGTCTATGTAGTGATCATGTCGACTCAAGAATTTTTCACGTAGTGCGTTCCTTTAAAAAAAAAGATAAATTTTAATTAGCATGTTTACAAAAGTCCCCATGTGAGTATAACTAAGTCAGAATTTTTGCTGAAAAGAACACTTTAAAAGAAGTCCTTATAACACATCAGAGCTGGGAAGCTGCCCACCTTGTACATATACCACTGTTTCACTAAAGTTACTCAATCTAAACCAGAAAACCTGAGGTGAGGAACAGGAGTGTGGGCTGATGGAAGATATTTCCTAAAAAGCTGGGAACATTGATGGCCAAATCTCAAGCCCAATGCAAAATCATTCAATTAGCAATCCATTTCTCACCCTTCTGTAAGATATACAATCTAGTACTCTCGTCTAATCCATCCACTCTACGCCATGACAATTGAGAAGAAAGAAGATGAAATATTTAAAATGCTGGGCATGTGTACGGAGAGAGTTAGAGGAATCATTGCAGTAGCAGTACTGATAACATACAGAATGTAAAAAAATCATGAGACTGGCTTAAAAAGTTATGAGACTGAGAGAGAGAGGTGCAGGGGTTGAAGGGATTGGCTTAAAAAAATCAGTTTTGAAAAAAAAAAACCACCTTTCTCTTCTTGTTTTTGTTTTCTTTATTTTTCCTATTGGAAAATATTCAGAAAACTTCCAAAATTAAACTTTCCACAACAATAAACTATTCCTAAAACAATATTTTTTTCATTAGAAAAAAGATCTGATTGAAAAAATCCAATCCTCTTTAGTTAGCATTTTGGCAGCTTTTTTTTTTTTTTTATTTTTTTTTATTTTTTTTATTTGGTAACATGCAATTACCTACATTTCTTGCTATGCAAATTCCACAGGTGGACAGAGAATTCCAGGATCCTGACTTCTTAAGTTTTACAAATAGAGCTGGTTTTAAATTTTCCATTAACATATAACATTTTGTGGAAAAAAATGACATTTTACCAAAATTAACTTTCTACATTGATTTCAGTGAAATGTAATTTAGGAAAAAACTGAACAAAGCATTGTGATGAGGTTGAAATGTTCTGTTTCAAACTTAGAGACAAAGATGGGTGAAGTAATATCTTTTATTGGTCACCCACCTAGTCTCTCTAATATACTGGAATCAACACAGCTACAACGGTAATTCATACAATACTTTTACCCTTCCCAGAAGATAATGTGTTCATTTTTTTTGCATCTGAAGCAACTTTATTTTATCTTATATTACATTACAATAAAGAAACAAAGTCAAAATTACTATGAAACCTTTCAAAATGGAGTAGTCTGACTGATCCAAAATGTATTACTTATGCAACTTTTGTTTCACAGGAAATTAAGAACTTCAAACTTGTTTTTGTTTTGTTCTGTTCTGACTCAATTGAAAGCAAATGCTGAAATATAAATGTCTGCTGTGGAGCGGAAATTCCAATTTCAATCATCTCCAGTCTCAAGGCAATAAAATAATTCCTGCTACAAACAAGAAGGCCACTGTCTGTTTAGGCTTCAAAATATACTTTCCTTAGATACAAGTGTATCACATACTCTTGTGTGATACACTTGGTTCCCCAGAGAATGCTATACACATGTGAATTTTATTGATGCATTTAGCCCACAACCCATTTGGAAAGGAAAAAGAGCCACATGTGAATGAGAAGGGGATGTCCCGCTGTAGAGTAGAGTATTCCAGTATTCACTGAAATACTGAAATGGCTAAAAAAAAGATTACAGAAATAGCTATACAAAGCTAAACCAGAAACTCCATGTATTCTTCAGGATTCTTTAAGCTAACATCTGACAATACACAATTATACAACACACAATACAGACGTACAATACACACATAGCCAGTTTCAATCACTCATATCTTTTACACCATGAAAATAAAATATACTCAAACAAATAAAATAAAATTATAAGTATTAAGATTTTTTTCTAGTATTTCAAGAATAAACAGGGTAAAAAAAACCCCCCAGCAACATTTAAAAGTCTTCTATAGATGTACTTGTATAGTACACTGTTGGTCACTACCACACCTTCAGGGGAAAATTACTCTTCAAAAGGCTTTTAAAGAGTATCTATACATATAGAAACATCATTTGAAAACCTTTTAAGAAGTCAACCTCATTGCTTACGGCTATCAATCTTTGTGTTCCATGCCCCATTCTGAATGACAAAATGGCAGCATGAGATAATACTTTTATCAGATTCCATACAGAAAACTATATTAAAAGAATGTTGCAAAGTCAAGCACTTAAAAGTTAGGAAATGCCAAAGAAAGCTGATTGTGCAACTTTAATTTTATTCTCTGGAGTGTCTACAATTACATTATGCTACAGTTTTTAATTACATGATCACATCAGTGGGGCTTCAGTGCAGTTGAATTACTCAGAAAATTAATTCTACTGAGCATGTACAAATGGTGATTTTCCTACTGCATATAACTCAATTGAATCTGACCAAAATTTCACTGAAATATAGCAAGACATACTAGCTCCTTGACAAATGTCAATCTCTTACACAAGCCTTTTCCTCCCAACTCCTCTGGGGTGAGAGAATGGTTCAAAAAGTGGTTTGTGCCCATGAAAGCTCATGATAGGTGCTACAGGACTATTTGTTGTATTTTCATTTTTTTCAGTTACAAACTAACACGGCTACACCTCTGAAACTATGGTAGGAAATGTTTCAATACCAACACAATGACCTATTTTTTCACAGCTCCATTCTCAGACATATTGCAACAGATCTGCTCAAACTTAAAACAACAATTTGAGGCAGAGACCAACCACTGAATAATTTCATTCAAACATATAGAACTCAAAATAGATAAAATGGAAAATGTTAGATCCCCTTAACTATAGGTGTCACTACTGCTACCCCTATACATTAGCCTAAATAGATGCTGGCAAGGAAATTCAACAGCATACCTGTAAAGTTTAGAATGCCAGCTCTCATTTGTGTGCTGCAAAGAATGTGTGCTCTTTTGTTTACAACTCTGAATTGTAATAAGGAAAAAGAAAGAAACATTAAATAAAGAAATAGCGAGCCTTGACAGATTTGGAGCTGTAAAAGCTCTGTTATCCGGCATATTGGAGAAATGGTGGGTGCCGGTTAATCGAATATTTTGGTTCAATATTCATACTTTACCAATGAAATACTTATTTTCAAAGAATCAGAATACAAAAAAGGAATAAAGTATAAAAGAGTATACAAGTACTCACCTAGTAATAGTACTGCACTGTGGGATTTCCTATACAGTAGATCACCTTATAACGTTACATATTGCTATAGGCAGTGCATGGGGTACATGCAAATCATTACAAATATATTTAATTATGGGTAATGTGAGAAGCTGCTGCTTGAGGACAGCTCCCCAGCCTGTCCCTCAGCCCATGCTCCACCCCCTCATGTTTCACTCTTCTCTATGCTCACCCATTCCAGCCAAATTCCTGAACCCAAATGATATGTGGGAAAAAACCCACTCTTCTAAAAATTCTTTCTAAAGAAAATGCAGCATGTTTTCCACTGCATGCCAGACTGTGAAGACTGAACATACAGAAGATACCTAATTAAAAGCACTAAATTTGAGAATAAAAAAAATGACAGACAGGTTTTTTTATATACTCTGAAGTTTGTCAAAGATTTAAGTTTGTCAGAGATTTATTTGCAAAAACTTTCTAGTAAGGAGCAAGTCAGTTGTCCTGCTGAATACAGCACTAAATATTATGGAATATATGATGCAGCCCTTTACTGTATTTCTAGGCTGATTTTATAGTTTAAATATACTCTTAAAAAGTAGAGATGGGCAATATAATGGTGGTGGTGGTTCACCGGCATAGCCAGTGGCAGGCTATTGCCACTGTATTTACCTGCATCTCCTCAGGTACTCTCAATTGTAGCTCCCATTGGCCACGGTTTGCCGTTCCCAGCTAATGCACGCTGCTTCCTGCAGCTCTCATTGGCTGGAAATGGAAATCTATGGCCAACGGGAGCTGTAGTCATCTGTACCTGTGTAGGCACAGATAAATATAGCAGTAGTGGCCCACTAAGAGCTAACCCTAGGGAATCAATTCTGGCCCAGAGGCCAGTACAGTAAAATTCCATTGGTCCGGCATCCAATGCTCTGGCACTCCTGATGGCCTGGCACCATCAAGAACCCGGAAGTGCTCCAGCTGCCGAACAATTGGAGCTGCTCTGCACCAGGCTTCCCTGATTCAGCAGCTGCTGAAACTGACCAGCAGCTGAATCGGGGAAGCTGGGGGCAGAGCAGCTGGGGTGCTGCCAGGTTGGTCCCATAGCGCTGCCCCTTGGGGCTGCGGGACCAACCCAGCAGCACCCCAGCTGCTCTGCCCCAGGCGTCCCCAAGTCAGCTGCTGCTGAAACTGATCAGCGGCTGACTCCAGGAAGCCCAGGGCAGAGCTGCTCTCCCCCAACCCCAGACTCCTCATAGCCCCCCCTTCTGATAGTCCAGCATATTTGATAATCCAGCCTAAATCTGGGTCCTAAAGGTGCCGGATTATTGGAAGTTTACTGTATTTGTCCACCCCTGCTCTTAAGACTTCATAAGGCAATCATTCCAGATTACTACATATTTAAATTCACATTATTTTAAATTGTCAGTTAGAGCGGTTCATATGCATGTTCATAACAAAGTTCATCGCTTTTAGAAAAAAGGGAACACTATTTTGTGTGATTTTTCATAAGACGACATATTAATGAAATTTCACTGTATGTTTATATTAAAATATGTTTTAAAGGATTTTAGGCATAACAAAGAAGTTTATATCTTAGTATCGTGCTGATTTTGGTGGAGGATTCTCTTAAAAATTAATTTATAAAATAGTCAGAAGTAAAAGGGAAACTCCCCTGTCCAGCTATCTGGAAGAAAAGAAACGTTGTCCCTTTAAGATCTCTCTTCAACTTGGGATGAAAGGGGAGGAGGAATGGATAGAAAGGGCAAGGAGATTTTGGAAGAACATTTTTGTACTATAGTAATTAAAATTAAAATAGTATTTTAGATAAAGATGGCCTTTTGAAGAATTACTCTAAAAAAACATGTCTAAAGATCCAAGCATTTAAGGCTAAAGCTGAATATTCAGATTGTGCATCTAAACATATATGCAAAGACTTTTTTAGCAATGTGATTTTATAATCATAGAATCATAGAATACTAGGACTGGAAGGGACCTCGAGAGGTCATTGAGTCCTCATGGCAGGACCAAATACTGTCTAGACCATATCCCTGATAGACATTTATCTAACCTACTCTTAAATATCTCCAGAGATGGAG
>JANRFK010004893.1:41342043-41355513 GCA_030068395.1 Apalone spinifera
CCCCTGTCCGCTGTTTTCATCCACAAACTAATGAAATATTTAAATAATTTTAAACTAAGGTCCTGCATACATAATAATGCACAACCGTTTTTGTATGTAAATGCCAGTTAAATGGTTACATTACCACTTCATGTCTCTTTCATAGATGCAATGTTATGCTAATAGGTCTGGAAAACTGGAAGGCTTTTCACTTTTAAGTTAACAGATCCACTGCTGGGGAAGAGTCACCAGTCTGAAAACTGCAATAGCTTGCTGTGGGAGCCTTCAGGAAAGTTCAGAAGAGGGACAGGAAGAGGGGAGAAATGGAGCATTAAGACCCAGGGAAGGCATTATCTCCCCTTGCCTCTCATGGCAACATTAAAACTATACTGAACGTAATTTATTTTTTCTTTGATTCAGAAGGCACTTCAGGATCCTGCAGTGCCTCTGGGTCATCATTATCAACCTCAATTATCATTCTAGTTGCAGAAGATGTAGGAGATAGGGCTGAATCTGTAGTGACCTTATGATACACCTTAGAAGCTGCTTTTTTGAATAAATCCTTGGTTTCAGTTTGCTTGTCTTGTGTCCCTTTTGCATAAAAGTAGAATGCAGAATATGCAATTGCATAATGTACTGGGCAGTGTACTAGTCCTGGTTATTAGATGGAAGATTGGTATTGGGAGATATCAGAAATGCTGGTTGAGTGTTGGATAACAGAGCTTTTACTGTAGTGTGGTACACTGTAACAGAATGTTAGCATTGTTTGAAGAATGTGTTCCAGGCCCACTACATGTGCAGGGTAGAGCTTGTTTGCACTTCCTCTGCACAGAGGCCATAAAACTTTGGAACTGGTACCTCAAACACAACATCATCTATCACATACCTACCTGGTATCCAAAACACCACTGCGGACAAACTCACTCATTGCTTCCCCTTATAACACGAATGGGAGTTGGACAATTCCGTCCTACATATGATTTTCCAATGCTGGGGTTTTTCCCAATTTGACTTATTCACAACAGCCCAGAACAAAAACAAACAAACAAACAAAAAACAAAACAAAAAAACCAGAGGTATGCTGCTTGGTGCATGCAAAAACATACCTCCCCATACCTCTCTGCGCCTCTTCATTCAATCCTTGATTATTTACTGGAACTTGAATCCACAGGCCTCTCTACTAACTCCATCAAGGTACATCTCGCTGCCATCATCACATTCCACCATATGGGATATAGTGCCATAGTATTTGCACATCCAATCACCAAAAGATTTATGAAGGGCATCCAGGCATTATACCTTGATATCAGACCACCAACACATCCCCGGGATCTACATCTTGTCCTTAATGCACTCATGCACAAACCCTTTGAGCCTTTGGCCACATGCTCTCTTATACTTCTCCATGAAAACAGCCTTCCTGATCAGTCACCTCTGCCAGAAGGGTGGGAGAACTCCAAGCTCTCATGGCAGACCCTCCATACACCACCTTCTTTCGAGATAAAGTCATATTTCACACGTACCCTAAATTTCTACCCAAAGTACATTATTCCTTCCATCTAAATGAACCCCTTCAGTTACCTACATTCTTCCCAAAACCACATGGCAACGATTCTGAGTCTCCCATGGATACACAAGATGTGCGCAGGGCACTGTCATTCTATCTAAATAGAACTAAACCATTTAGAAGGACTCCTAAGCTCTTTATATTTACCATATATAAAAACTCATGGAAACACCATCTCCAAACAGAGACCATCTAAATGGATAGTTGACTGCATATGCCTGTGCAACCAGTTCTAACAAGTCTAGCCTCCTGTCTCCATCAGATACATGTTCCATCTACACATCCACTGCCTTCTTAAGCAATGTTCCCCTTGTCAACATATGCATGGCAGCCTCATGGGCATCAAATCTCACATTTCCACAATATTATGCCCTGTTACAAGACACTGTAGCTGACACTAGAATGGGCAGATCTGTTTTGTCCGCAGCCTTCTGGCCTGATCTGAAGCCCCTACTGTCCTAAGGGACAATGCTTACAGTCACCTCAGTGGAGCACCTATAGGGACATCTCTCGAAGGAGAAGAGGTTACTCACTTGTGCAGTTACTAACATTCTTTGAGAAGACTTTCCCTGTTGGTGCTCCAATAACCACCCTCCTCCCCTCTATTTCGGATATAAAACCCGTCTGTTGTAGAGAAGGAAGTGAGGAGCCTGGACCATGGGCATGCTATTTATACTCTGATAGCTTGTCAGGCAGCCAAAGAGGGTGTATGGCCCAAAGTGGGCGCAGGGTGGAGAGGAACTTCTGAGAAAATTTCTGATCAAAGGCACTGGGATGCACTTGGAACTGAGTGGAGCACCCACAGAGACATCTCTTGAAGGAGAACAAAGAATTCTCCCTCCTTATCCTCCTCCCTAAAAAAAATATTAAAAAATCCAAATACAGTTCATAGCAGCATACACCAACGTTCCGGGTAGTAATTTGCTCTTTCTGATCCCACTTCAGTATGTGCCTAACCAGGAGGACCAGAAGCTCCCTAGAAGTGAAAGGACTGCCAGCACCAAAACCATGGTCGTGCCCCCACTTTGCGCCTCTCCCAAAACTACCCCTATTCTATTCCTTCCTTCCTGCTCACTCCTCTTTGCCCCTGCTCACACTTAAGGCAAGTGGAAAGTGATGGGGGAATGTCCCCATGGCAAAGCCCCCATTCCAACACCTCTGTGCCTAACTATAAACATATGAGTAATCCCAGTGACTTCTGTTAAGCATGTTATTATAGCTATTATTTTAGAAATCTCCAAGCTTATGGTGAAATTAATTTAAGCAAACCAGTACTGGCTCTGCAAAAACATAACCTGGAATATATTTCAGCATCATTAGTGTTCCAATGAAATATTTTATTCAGTTGGAAAATTCAATATTGAGAGGTTTATAATTATATTTCTTTGCACAATCAGTTTCATACCAAAAAAAGTTAAAAAAAACCCAGGGTGGATAAAAATCAATGATTTTTTGTTTTGATCTAAATTTGGATTTTTAATTTTTTTAATCACAAAAATGCTAAATTTCTCTTTTAAAAATAACCGTTACAATTAAATCGCATCACAGACATGCTACACTTACATTAACAGTCTTGTACAAATGAACTAATGGCTCTAGTCTGTCAAGTCTAACTACCAGCTCTTGCTTCTTGGAGTATGTCTACACTGCACACTTACTTTGAAATAAGCTATTCCAGAAGAAATACTCCGAAATAGCTTATTTCAAAATAGCACATTTATACTACAGGGAAGCCTCAAAATTAGTCCAAGGCAGGTTTCCCTAGTGTGGATATGTTAGGTCAATTTAGAGCTCCAGAAGGTACTGGGGAGTAATTACTTTGAATGGCCCGGGAGAGAAGCTATTTCAAAATAGCAGCAGTAGAGCGCCCATGCTACTGCTATTCCGAAATAGCTATTTAGGAATGTGTTATTCCTCAATAACACTGCTGTGTAGACACATCACTGAAAGTTCTGGGCCTTCAGTTTTTGAGCAGAGTAAAATTACATGTGGAAAGACAGACACAGGCTGGCCAGGATTGTTTTCGTTCTGTGCTTATATAGTAGTGAACTGAGCCAAGCATGGCAGAGGAGTTAGTTAAGACATTGTCTTAAAGATAAATAGACAATCTATAGGAAAGGATGGAGACAGCATAGAAAGGGAGATTGAAGTGGACTGGAAAGAGAAAGGGAAGATATTATTCAGCACACATGCAGCTCCCTATATTCCTCTGCACTTTTGCCACAGAAAAGTTGTCATGGCTTCCAAGCATAAAAGAGACCCTATCTGGGAATATTTTGAATAAATTTATTTCCAGAATAAAAAAGAAAAATGTACCAAAGTGCAAGAAGATGATGCAGGGCCAGTTTGCAAGAATGAAACATCATTAGGAAAACTGCTTATTGGGAGAAAATTATATGGATGAAGATGTGAACATGTTTGAAGAACAACATGGATCAACTGGCCATTCTTCAAGATTCTCTCTATGCCTTTTAGTATAAGGGTGATTTAACAAGTACATTTCTAAGCTATTTGCTATGGTGGATGCTGCTACAAAAAAAAGTTTAGCTTAGCTAATCCTTATGGTTTGTTTAATTAGTTAACTAGATTAGACTCTATCACCTAGGTATACAGTATAGAAAGCTGCAGTAAGAAAAATCTAGGGTTGGCAGTTGCCACTGAGTGTCTTTTTCTTATTTTAGATTACATAATACATGACCTTTATTTTAGAACATCAGGGCCATGGACCATAATGGTGATGCTATAAGTCTATTCTAGGGATGTTAAATTGTGGTTATACAAATAATCATGTAATCAATACAATTTGTATCGACTAGACAATTAGTCAATAAGGAACGCTCTGAAGAGCTGCAGAAGGGTAGCTCCAGGAGCTGGCTCGAGTCGGGACTGAGAGCCACCTGCACTGTGGCTCTTCATTTCAAATGTAGTAAGGGCCACTTGACTGCTCAGTTCCAGCTCACGCTGGGTCCAGCAGCCCCTGTTGATGGCGGCCAGCCCTGTCTGCTACAAACAGAGGCTGCTCCGGCACCAGCTCCTGTTCCTGGTGAAGGGGGCTGGCTGCGGCCAAAGGCTACTGCCGGAGCAACCCCTGCACGTGGCCAACCTGATAGAGGCAGCTGGGGGGGACAGGCAGCACCCCCGAACTGGTACTGGGGGAACAAGCTTTTAAGTAGGCTTCCCCCAGCATTGGCTTCTGTCCCCCCTCATGCTGCCTCGCTAACATCCCTAGTCTTTTCCTTATTTTACTTCAGTGTAACTCAGTTTTCCCAATGGAGTCCCATTCTATACTGGTTTACTCAAAAAACCTGAAGTGCCACAGTGAGTTCAATGGGGCTTACTCTAAAATTAAGTGCACTCTAAGCACTGTCAGTCCTAGCTTTTTTAGTTACTTGGAATTAGATCTACATCCTTGCTCAAAAAATATAGATTATTGAATAATAGAGTGAGAAGAATGACTATTCAAAATAATTTTTGAATTTTGTTTTAGGATCCCATTTAAGACTAAGAGACCATCTATCTGCAACAACTTCAGGGTCATTCATTGGTACTAAGTATTGGTAGCAAGCAAAAGATTTAAAGTATCCAGTAAAACCATCTCCATGGATGGGTTTGTAGTAAGGACCAGATAACACCAGCAAAATAACAGATGAAAAAATTGCTCATTTCATTTATGCCACAAATTCTCCTTTTCATACTGTTAACAATAAACACCTTTATTGACATAACTGAGTCCTGATAATCAGGTTACACAGGTTCTTAGAGATGTGTGTCCCTGTGGGTGCTCAATTACCCACCCTCTTCCCTTCTTTCTTGGGAGGTGTTTCTCTATTTTTATCTCTTATTTAGATACTTGGGCATACACGACGAACTGAGGAGCGGTTAGACCACGTGTGTGAAGCAACAGGCGTGAATGGCACAAGGCAACTGGTGTGCATGTGTGGCCCAACAGACGACTGCTATGCAAAACTCTGATCTGCAGTGCCAGGGCGACCCAATATATACAGTAGAGCACCCATGGGAACATAAATCTTGAAGAATCATTGTTACTGCATGAGGTGAGTAACTTCCTTTTCTGAAGATCTGTCTGTTAGAGTTAATAAAACTTGAAAATTAACAAAAAAGGAGGACAGCTGTCAACTGGCAACTTAGGAGATTTCTGCATCTACAAATGTGAAACATTTATATAACATTTAAGGTTAGTTTATTAAAATATAAGTGCTATTGTGTTTGTGTGTGCGATTAGTTCTTATCATTCCTAATGTACTGCCGCTGTATCTGCTGTGACACAGGTAATGAGTATTATGTATTATTTCCTAAATCATTAAAAATCAAGTTATTTAAAAGCTATATAAAGTATACCCTCTTGGATGTTGTAAAATGCTGTATGTAATGTATTGTAAATTAACATGTTTTAGTGATCAGATTTGCACCATTGTTTAAGAAATATGTGAAATATCAGTGGGAAACTTGAATTAAATCAATGATTTTTTTCTTGGTGATTTAAATCAATGGCATTTAAAAAGGGGTGAAAATTGAGATAAAATTTCCGACAATACAAAATTACTCAAAATAGTAAAGTCCTAAGCAGACTGCAAAGAGCTTCAAAAGGACAAATGAAATTCAAGGTTGAAATACAAAATAATGCCCAGTGGAAAACAATCCCAATTATACATATAAAATGAGGGGGCTTAAAGTAGTTGTTACCACTCAAGAAAAAGATCTTGACGTCATCATGGATGTACAATGATAGTCAAAAAAACTAACAGAACATTGGGAATCATTTAAAAGGTATAGGAAATTAGACTGAAAATATCACATTGCCTCTCTATACCTCCATGGTATGGCCATATCTTGCATATTATATACAGATGTGGTCACCTCATCTCAAAAAAGCTGTATTTCAATTGGAAAAGGTTCAGAAAAGGGCAACAAAAATTAGCAACAGTATGGAATGGTTGTCATATGAGGAGAGATTAATAAGTCTGGAACTTTTCAGCTTGGAAAAGATGACCAAGTGGGTATAAAATAGAGGTATATAAAATCATGACCAATGTGGAGAAAGTAGATAAGGACGTATTATTTACTCCTTCTCATAACACAATGGGTGCATCTAGACTGGTAAGATTTTGTGCAAAAGTAGTCGCTTTTGTGCAGAAACTTGCCGCCTGTCTACACTGGCCATGAGAATTTGCGCAAGAACACTGACGTTCTAATGTATGAAATCAGTGCTTCTTGCGCAAATACGCTGATGCTCCTGCTCAGGAATAAGCCCTCTTGCGCACGTATTCTTGCACAAGAGGGCCAGTGTAGACAGTCAAGTTAATTTCTTGCGCAAGAAAACCTGATAGCTAAAATTTTGCGCAAAAGCATCCGTGCCAGTCTAGACGCTCTTTTGTGCAAATACTTTTAACGGAAAAACTTTTCCGTTAAAAGTATTTGCGCAAAATCATGCCAGTCTAGACGCAGCCAATAACTAGTAGTCACCAAATTAATTAATAGGCAGCAGGTTTAAAACAAACAAAAAGAAGATATTTTTCATATAACACATAGTCAAACTGTGGAACTTCTTGCCAGAGGATATTGTGAAGGCCAAGACTATAATGGGCTTCAAAAAAGACCGAGGTAAATTTATGAAAGATAAGTCTATCAATGGCAGGAATGCAGCCCCCAGACTCTGATTGCTAGAATCTGGGGATGGACAACAAAGGGGTAGATCACTTGATGATTACCTGTTCTGTTAATTCCCTATGGATTGCCCAATATCAGAAGATGCGATACTGGGCTAGATGGACCTCTGGGCTGACCCAACATGGCCATTCTTATGTTCATAAGTGGTAAAAGCAGATGAGGAACACTGGATCACATCATAATTGGAGCATATATTGATAGTCATGGACTTGTAAATGTATATTTTGATCCTAAAATTTAAAATTTAAATTTTTTAAAAAAAAAATCAAATAATTAAATGAATAATAATTGCACAATTAGTCTTTCCACCACATAATTTACTGATTATTATGATACAGATACTCACCTATAAGTAAAATCCCTGACTTCTTAAAAAAAATCCCCATTTGTCAGGCTGCTTTTAAGTTGCAGACTGTACAAATCAGCTGGTCAGTTCCTCCTCTATGGAAGGCAGTCTTAAATTTAGCTAAAATCATACTCTCCTGCTAACTTCCCCCATGACTGTATAAGGTCTGAAAGGCAATGGAACCACCCATAACAGTGCTGGCATAGATGCCAATCTTATGGCCTTGCAGAGGTTCCCAGCTGGGACCCATGCCTCCAATACAACTGACCCTGGCCCACAAAGTCCAGAAAGACCACTGAGCTGGTGGCACTGCAGTGGCCATGGCATTATAGGAAATAGCTGTGCCTCCTCCTATCTCTTCCAACCTGGGGATATGAAAACAAAACTCAGCCAACCTCTCTGCAAGGTTAGTGTCAATGTGCTGGGTTAGTCAGAGCCAAAGCAAGGTGTCCCAACATGGGACACATCCTGCTACTGCCTTCTCGCTCCACTCCTCTACAAGGACAGTGAACTCAGTCTTCTTCTGTGAGGCAGTGGCGAATGGGAGATGTGCTAGGTGCTCACACTAGAAGCAGGCCTTCAGCACCAGGGAATGGCAGTGCTGAAGGTCTCTGGAACCAGAGTCTTTTTCTGAGTTTCAGCTTCTCTTACAGAGGCCATTGAGATCTGCACTGAAATGCTTGGCTTGGGGTCGGATGCCACCTTTGCCTGTTGGGGATGGAGGACTGATTCAATGGGGAATCATTTTAGCCTAAAGTCCCTCTCCTTTTCAGTTCTTAGGCAGAAGAGTCTACACATTTTATCAGTTTGATGGTGTTCCCCCAAAAGCCTGTGGATGTCCTCTTGGCATAGGCTTCTGAGAGGACCTGCACAGTTTGATCCTCTGAGACAGAGATATACTTTCAGTCCCCAAGAGGGGAAGAACCCCCCAAATGAATCTTATCTTAACTAACTATACAACTACTGAAACCTAACTAATCCTAAGTTAACTATTTACATATACAACAAGAGAAAAGTCCCCTGGGAATCGTTTGCTGTCACAAGAGAAGAGATTGGCTCCACCAACTGTCACTGGCAATAAGATAGAACTGAAGAGGCGGCAGGTTTGCACGGACCTATACACAGCGCTATGAAGGCACAACTTCAGGGAGCTCCACAGCCAAGTTGATGGTACCATTAGGAGAAAAACCTTTTAATGACTTTGCACATGGCACAAACACAACTATCTAGAATTGACATGAGGAAGTACTACATGACAACCAATTTACAATGTTTTTGTTGTAAAACCAGTCACAATACCTAATCTGTAAAAGTGTTACATGAGAGTTTTTCATACTATTTTATACAAATGTTACATACTAATAAAAGAAAGGCCAATAATTATGCAGATCCTCTGCTTGACCATTTTTGAAGTCACATTTATTGTCACCAAGATGTTAGTTTTCAAGATAAGGAAGCAGGAACTGCACCATTTTATAGCATGCTCTATGTATTTCACTGAAGTGCCAGGCATGCAAAATAGTTATTTTGTAGTTTTGACATTTCATATATTATATACCATGCTATTGTTAACTTGTTGCATGTAACATTTCAAATGCAGGTATGTCACATGACTTTAACTTGGAACAAAATTATAGATCCCTCTATTTATTGGCTAAATATTGTTGTATATAATGTAGTTGTCAAAATAGAATAAGAGTAACTGTTATCCTAGAAGTTTGCAATTTCAAAGCATGTCACCAAATGATTTTCATAAAATATTCCCAAGTTTATCCACATTGCATTGCAGCATGCAGATGTGAGGAAAATAGGTACAGAATACAACTCTGACAGACATTGTGGTTGATTAAAGGAGCAAAGTAGCCTTAAAGTCAACTGAACTAGTCAGTGGAGGATTCCCTGAACAGAAGAATACTGTAGTAGTATATGGCTATTCTAGTTGCTTCTATTCTATCTCCCCTCCAAGCTGCCAGTATCAGTACCATTGCTATAGGAAAGGAGAAAGAATGCAATTTCTCCATAACCTGGTGGTCATCAGCCATTGGTTCAGAGCTTTGAGGCATTGGGTAGTAAGGCCATAATGAGAGCAACCAATCTGGTGACTATAGAAATAGGAGTGCAGAATTCTAAACAGAATGTTGTTGATAAGACATAACTACCCTTTTGGATCAAATCATGACACCTTTCAGAGATCCATTTGCCCCAATATGAAAGATGAGCCAGTAGTACAAAATCACTTTTGGAAGCACATGTACAAATAGCTCCAGTTGATTAATACTACTATGAAGATAGCAAAACAATCGTAAATTTGAGCTGCTCATTAGTTCAAGATTTATTTCTAAATTTTGCTGGAGCATGGAACCATTCCCAATTTCCCACCCACCCCCACAGTCTGTGGGTATCTTTCATGGAAAAGACTAGAAAATAAAGAGTTCAAATGGATGTATTTTTCATCTGCAGAAGTGCTTGAATCATAATTTAAGCAAAGCAAAGCAAGCACAATTTCCTGAGAGTAAAAAAATGGATTAGCTGGCTCCATGCCTATGCAATGCCAGAAAAGTTTGAAGGCTGGTTGATAAAACAAGGTAATCTTTTCTTTTGGTTCATGTTTTTCCTATAGCTAGTGTCCACATCCTCTTCCTTACACTCCACTAAGACTAGACCCAATGCAATTTACTCCTCTAAGCAACCAAGAAAATATATGTTTTTCAGATTTACTTAGATATCTTAGTACAGCATATCCCTGCTTAAGAAGCAGTAAGGCTCCACCCCATTTCCCACCACTTGGGGATGCAGGAGCTCTTTAGCTTATAGCTTCCTGCTATAACTCCAGAACTCTAACCAAGAACATGAGTAGTCAGGGCAAGCTAGTAAAAGAACCCCTTACTTCCCTGTGTGACCACACAAAACAGATTGTAATCTGGTACACCAAAACAAAAAGAGCAAATGGAAAACCCTGTTTTCTTTCAGTATTTGCAAAGGAAATCAGTAATGCAATGTCAAAAATGAAAACAAGGTTCCCTTGGGGAGATAATTCTATCCTTTGTCATTAACAGTCACTCCAGAACAAGTCTTATGTGAGAAAAAAAAATCATAGCAGAATTCTGAAAGAGATGGAAGAGATTACATATCAAATTAAAGATCCTCCACTGATTCAAGAAAGGGCAGATGGAGGGATGGAAACCTATTCACAATCTTCTAAAAAGAGGAGGACAGGAAGATGAAATTACAGCTAGGTAAACCTGAAAATCAGTAACAGACAGAATCCTGAACAAGACAAGCACCAGAGAACTATAGATTGATAGAAAAAATATTACGGTTTTCCAAATGGTTGATCATGTCTAATGAAAATGACATACTTTTCTGTTTTTCCTTTGAAAAATGAGGAAAAAGAAAATTTACTGTGATTACATGCCTGATTAGCAATTAGCAATATAAAAATTGAGAGAAATGGCACCACAATAAAAGAGAGATTCAAACAGTAACAAAACTATTTGATAAAATTATTGTTTAAACAATCCAAGTGGTTTTGCATGATGCTGAAATAATGAGCAGTAAATATTAAGCTGAGATCATGGACAATTAAGAACATCTCTACAAGGAAAATCATATAAGGTATAAACCTTCTTTGCATGATCAGAGGGGGTGTGTGTGTGTGGCCATGTGCACACACACAGCAATGTGATTGTAACAACTAGAGATTCCACATACGTACAGGTATGTCCATTCCGCAAATTAAAGTGTGATTCTAGCACTAGTTTAATTTAGCCAGTCAGGTGTAAAAATAGTAATTAAGATATGGTAGCAGGGGCTTCAGCACAGACTGCCATCCCAACACTAGTCCAACAAGGACCTTGGATTCAATTTGAATTAATAGCCCATGAGGCAGCAAATACTGCTACATTCTTACTACTATCATTACTCATACTAGCTAGAGTAAAACTAGCAAGAGTATGGCAACCTATGGTAACATTACACCTTCAATTGCAGTGCTCTGGTTTGGGAGACAACTGAACGTGAGCCCCTGGATGAACCCAAGGCCTGATGGTAAGCTCAGATGATCCAAAAGGTCCATTGTGGCTGAGGTTGCTAGTGTGTACACCAAGCCACAGATGCCTCACTCCTATGTCTGTGGGAATAGTGCCCTTGTGGCAGGAATAGAAAGATTCCACCTCCAAGTCCAATGACCCCAATAAGGACCTTGAAGACCACAGAGGTAATGCTCCAGGGATTGGTGCCAATGCACAGTGCCTAGTACCGAAGAAAAGAGAACTATGCAGAAGACAGAATTCTGCATCTTAGCTAGTTTCCCTCTAGATGGTGTCAGATGTGTATGTATGAGGGGCTTGTCCCTGACCTCCAGGGGTTGCGGTGCCATCAGTTCTATCAACTCCCTAGCAGTTTTGAAAGTGTCCAGGGAGGAGGGAAACTGCAAGTCTTTCACCTGGCATTGCTATCTGGGGAGTCACTGGACACTAGATTCGATGGTCTCCCACGGAAAATCAAAAAGTCAATGGTGCTGACTTGCGCCTGGGGTGTTCCGTCTCAGGATGCACTGTGGATGCACCCTGAGACTGAGATACTTTCGGCCTCAAAGAGCAACTTCAGTCTGTTTACTTCCACTTCTGTGGTAATGGCCAGTGAGACTGGTGCCTGGCAGTTTGCAGGGAACTATGCCAAGAGTCTCTGGACTCTTAGTGATGCATATCGCACATCAAGGTTGGAGTGCTATGCACCGATTTGCACAGCGCTGGGCCAGCATGTTCTGAGATGGGTTCAAAGTGGACTCTATCAAGAGATATTTTAAACCCACCTTTTTTTTTGTGCAGGGGCAAAAGGTCCTGAATATTTTGCATCTATCTGTTTGGTGCTCTTCCTCCAGACACTTCAGGCATACATCATGAGGCTCGCCAGTTGGCATGGGCTTACTATAGATCCCACACAGTTTAAAGCCTTGCCCCTGAGCAGAGGGTAGGAAAGGGATAGGGTAGAAACCCAGTCCCTAACCAATAATAATAAGGCAGAAACCCAGTCCGTAACCAATATTATAACCTGAAACTATATTAAACTAAGAATGGAAACCTATGCTAAATTATAAAATGAACAAGCTAAGGGAAGCACTTATGGTGCAAGCAAACGTCATTCCAATGACCATTATAAGTGGTCAGAAGGAACTGAGGGACTGTGTGATTGAGTTGGCAGGGTCTAATACAGTAGACTTCCAATAATGCAGCACCTTTTGGACCTAGGTGGTGCCGGATTATCAGATTTGCCGGAGAATCGGGAGGTCCCGTACAGCTGCATGGCTTAACAGCTGTCCAGGACACAATCTCCCTCCCTCTCCCCTCCCGTCTCCTCCATGCTGTAACCTGATTCTCCTGCCTCTCCCCTCCCCTTTCCCCTTCACTGAAGCAAAACGCTCTTCTCCATACTGTAACACGATCCTGATCCCACTCTCCCCCGCCCCCCAACCTTGTGCTCCGTCTGGTTACAGCCAGCACCTGTCCCACTCCTCCCCCCCCCCCAACCTTATGCTCCCTCTGGTTACAGCCAGCACGTGTGCTGAGCGGCAGGCTTTTTAATCAGCTGATCAGGAGCGCTTGGCATTTTGATGCCGGAGTATCAGGAGTGCCGAACAGTTGAATGCCGGACTATCGGAGTTTTACTGTATTAAGCATGATAAAGGCGTAACTCCAAAGGGCTCCCTACCCAGCTCAATGAGAACTGCTGACGGGAAAAATTTCCGATATCCATTCATGTGGCACATGCACACCTGAGTTGAACTGATGTGAACAAATACTCGAAGAACTAGATGTTTCTTTTGCATTTCAATATATAACCGTATATACATATAGGCTGCGTCTAGACTGGCAAGTTTTTCCGCAAAAGC
>JANRFK010004893.1:41362213-41378709 GCA_030068395.1 Apalone spinifera
GAAAAGCAGATGATTTTCCGCAAAAACTGGCCAGTCTAGACGCAGCCTAACAGGCCAGGGAAAGATGAGGCCACCTAATATAGAGACCCCAGCACGTGTCTTACCAAGACATTAAACATTGGAATAAGAATTCAATTGTGACTACTTAACTGTCCTTTCATCCATTCCTTTTGGATATCATTGTATAATGGCCATTTATAATACATGTTTCACTTTAGATAACCATAATAATAATGACAATGTAGTCTGAACAATGAACTAATGTTTTGAAATACATTCTACACTCACACAAACAACAAACAAAAAAACCATCTCTTGCTGATAATTTTGGGAGTTGAATGTTTTCAACTTCCGAAATTTAAATAAAAAAATAAAAAAAACTTTTTTCAGCCTGTTTTAATTAAAAAATATTTGAGTTTAGTTTATAATCTGATCACTTCTACACTATGTGGTGCTAAAAATTAAAGGGTGGTAGAATACAAGAAATATGCCACTTTATTATTGGGCATTCATATGAGTAGCATACATCCAAATGGTTATGCTATATAACTATTCTTGAAATTAGAGTTAGAAAGCCAGAATATGCAACAATACTATTGTTTCCAGTATTTAAGGAGTTAAAACTTCTATTTAACACACCATCCCCTAAAGAAAAAAAATGCTGAATGTACAGAGAAAGGTCAGTAACATTAAATGTATGCATACTATAAAAGAGCTCTCTCTATTTTAAGTAGTGATTATAACAATGACTGAGGAACAGAAGGGCCAGTCTACCCAGGATGCATCTGATTGAATCAGAGATGACATTTTGCTTTAGGAAGAACCTTTTAAGTTTGTTGAGGCATGCTGCAAATTTTGCTGTCACCATTATACAACTGATATTGTTGCAGAAAGTGGACCATAGCGGTTAATAAATTTCAGAATGTCATGCTTTGAAATTCTTTAGGTGACATATCGTGTCATATAAAATGTTGTACATTCACTCGTACAACTTCATTGTTTTTACTGCAGCTTACCTTTTGGGGCAGTCTGTGCTTAACTTCATTACTAGTTAGTTCTTGGTTGCTGTTTTTTACTCAAGTACTCTCTATCCATGGCCTTAGGGTCTTCCTCGGGGCGGGGTGGGGGGGAAGTTGTCATTCTCCTCCTCCAGGGAATAAAGAGTTGATTCAATATAGCTGAATGTTTCTAGCTTCTCTGCCTTTTCTCTGCTTGTTGAGGATGCTAGTACTTGCTATATTAAAGGCATGATGTGAGAGAATGCTTTATGGAAGGTAAAAGAGGGGACAGCCAGCTGATGCAATGCTGGCCAAACATCTCTTGTCAGCTGACAGTAAGGAAGAAGACAGTAATGGTGGTTGTCCTGGGTGCCAATCTACTCTGTCAGACTTTTATTAATAATAATAATTATTATTATTATTCTGTTATCATGGAGGGTGCTGAAAACATCTTTCATCTTGGCCAGCAAAAATGGCTCAGGCCATTCCTGATATCATAAGATCCTGACCATATCTCCTGTGGTGGGGTCAGATCAGGGGGATAGAAAAGAGTGCTAGAAGGAAAGTTATGTGAGCCCTAGATTAAGAAGGTCTCTGTTCCCTGGATAAACTGGCAGGGGCTGGCCTAGAACCACAGGAATTTTTCAGAAGCAATCTGGACAATCAGGCAAGTTAGAACACCTGGAGCTAATTAGGAGCCTTCCAGAGCCAAGGAAGCCAAGTTAACCAAGGGCCAATCAGGAACCAGTTGAGGCTGGTTTAAAAGGGCTCCTCTTCTGTTAGTTAGGAGGCATGAGAGGAGGAAGGAAGGAGCCAAAGTATGGAGAGTGAAAGGAGTCTGGGTTTGAGCTGGGAAATGCAAGGTTAGGAAGAGTGTGTTAGAGGAGCAGGTACCCAAGGAAAGATACTGTGAGGAATCATTTGGGGAAGTGGCCCAAGGCCAGACAGGCAGGAGAACAAATCCCATCTGTTGCCATAGCCTTAGGATCCCTGGCCCAGTACCCAGAGTAATGAGTGAGTCAGGTTCCTCCCAACACTTCCACACCACTACAGGGTCTATCTCTGGATAGAGAGGCCAGGATTTTAGAGGGGTTTCACCCCCATATTACAGACTAGCCTGTGATGAGTATGGCTCAGTAGGCTGTGAACCCTGTCTCTAGTAAAGGAAGAGGCTGAGTGGTAAGACACAAGTGAGCCTCTGAGTCTGAACACTATGCACCAGAAACACAGGACCCATGGGGACAACTATAGCACTGTCATACTTCCTAGCATTCTCTCTGCTGCAGGCAGGGCCGGATTAAGGAGGGGAGGGTTAGCCGTGCAGGTGCCTGGGGCGCCAACCTATGGGGGGTGCCTGATGGCAGCTGTAAGGAGCGCCGCACACCTGGCCGCGCGCGCCCCTTAGTACTGCCATCAGGCGCCGCGCGCACAGGGCTGGGGGGCCACGTGGTACCCTTTAGAGCTGCCATCAGGCGCCGCACATCCGGGGCCGGGGGCCACACGGTGCCTCCTAGAGCTGCCATAAGGCACTGTACACCCGGGGCCGGGGGCTGCGTGGCACCCCTTAGAGCTGCCATCAGGCGCCATGTGCCCGGGGCCGGGGGCCGCGCGGCACCTGATGGCAGCTCTTAGAGGCGCAGCGCACCGGGGTTGGGGCCGCGCATGTGCCGTGCGCCCTGGGGCGGAGTGCGCATGCATCACGCGCCCGCTGCCCGGGGTGTAGGAATGGCTCGAGCTGGCCCTGGCTGCAGGAGCAGTGCATTCCTTTCCAAGAAGGGATGAGGCAATATGGGTCAATTCAAATTCCTCTAGACCAGTGGTGAGCACCCTGGGGCCCATCAGGGTTCCATGAGTGGCCCGCAAATCACCTCTCCGTCTCTTTCCCCCACGCTTCTCATGCACTGAGGCCTCGCATTTACCTACTCTTCCCCTTCCCTCCCAACACTTCCAGAGTGCCATGAATTGCTGATTCGTCCCCCATCCCTGCTTTTCCCCCTTCCTCCCAGAGCTTGCATGCCAGGAATCAACTGATTCACTATTTTGCAGTGTTCAAGCTGGGAGATAGGGGGAGGATAGGGGACAGGTCATGAATCAACCATTTCCTGGCATCTGGAAGTGCTGGGACTGAGGGGAGGAACAGGGACAGGAGGTGGGGAAGAGGTCAGGCAGAGATTTGATATTGTAAAATAAGTGTAAATATTATTTTATTATTTGAAGTTTATGACTATTTATTAATATATGAATGACTAGAGCATTTCTACTTGTTTTGAAATATTCAGCATGCCATGTATTAATATATTTCATCTTATTCTTGGGTTCACTATTAGTGCACATTACTAATTTCAATTTTGTAGCCAACCAAGACGAAGGAGGGCCACCCATGTGGCCCATTCACTAGCCCTAGTTGCCCATCGCTGCTCTAGATTGTCCCAAAAGAAACTGTGGCCCTCAGCCTTAGTGCCCTCACCCCACACCTGCTGCAGCATCTGCTGTTACTGCCCTTTTTGAGGAAGAAGATGCTGGCCATATCTTGGAATGACATGTCAAATGACTTTAGCCACCATGCCTCTGTCTATCTTTCAAGTAATGAATAGCTGCCTCCTTATTCCCTGAAAGGCAAGAAGAGATGGTCATCCTGAAGCAGGGATCTTGATATGTTGCCATCGAGTTACCTTCTACCTTTGGTTTAAAGATGGCAATTTCCCACAAGTGTTGACTGCATACTTCCTAACAGGGATTCCCCACTGTTGTTACTTTGTTGCTGGAAGAGAGGATCTTCATGTGTGCCCATCTTTTCTCTGGCTGGCATAGCAAGGGAATTACTTCACTGTTCTTTGTATCATTCCTGCTGACCTATTCTGTGGCCCTACTGAAATGCCATATGATGTTAATTAGCTTCTTCATGGTTGTCAGAGCAGGGATGGAGGTGTCAAGTGGAAGCTGTTGCTGCACTTGCAGGGATTCCTGGTGGTAGAATTCTTACACTGTTTCTCTCTGCTCAGACATACACACTGGCATATAACAGGTGGAGTTCCACTCAGACACTGCCTACTTCTTCGCCTTGTGGCACACAGGATCTGAGCAAATGAAACTTGCAGCTCTAAGTATGCAGTATGCTGTACAGGACTGGCTAACCTGATTGTAGATCTTCCTGGCTCTTGAAAGCAGTACCTCTATTGGATTATCCCCCTATATGAATCTCCTCACAACCATACTCAGACATTGAGTAAAGCCAGGGGCATGTTGGAAGCCATCACTGCTCACTACCTTAGTGATATTTTGTCTGTTGCTACAACACTAGCAGAGAGTGCCAGAGGCCGCCTCTTCTCCTCTGAATGTCCATGGAAGTGTGCTATTTGTCAAAGCCATCCACTGACACTATGGTATTCTGTTAATTGATGGTGTCAATATTACACTGCTAAATATTATCTCTGCTAGTGATGTCGCTCACTTGCTATCTATATCAGACATGGAGTCAGTTTCCTGATCACTGGCTCACATAATCAATAGTCATGTGCACCTTCCCACATTCAGTTACCAGGGCAGGCCATACTGCAGCTTTCATAGTAGCACAAACATCTGGCACTGTCTTTTTGGAGGGGAATGGGGGAGGGAAGGGGGAGGGAAAACAGGAATAGCTATGGACCTACTACTGGGAGCAGCCACAAAAGTTCTGAAGGGTTCATCTTCCACCAAGGAGAGAGGAAATCTGACCATGGCCAGCATCTTTGGATTCTATATTAAGTGGTTGTGAGCTTAGTTTGTTTTCACTAAAAGGAAGGGACTCACCTTGTGCAGTAATGATGGTTCTCTACTGGTGGGTGCTCCACTGTTGATGTCGGGCTTGTCCCAGTGCCACAGATTGGAGATTTTTCTAGCAGTATCTGGCCGGGTCGCACATGCACAGCAGGAGGCACATGCCATTCACACCTTTGCAGTTTGTGCACATGCAACCCGCCTGCCCTCAATTTCTTCATGTATGCCCCATCTTATAAAGATGATCCGAAGAAGCTGGGAGGACAGGTGGGTCATGGAACACCCACAAGGACACACATCTCAAAGAACCATCATTATTGCAGAAGGTGAGTCATTTCCTTTTCTTCTGTGGTACACAGAGTTGGTAGGTGGGCTTCAGATTACTTCTTGTGAGCAGTCGAAAGGACTGCACTGGCAACACTGGAAGTTGTGCCCATCCTTGTAGAAATTGCATAATGTCTCATGAAGGTATGGTTAGATGGCCAAGTGGCTGCACAGAAAATGTCCTTAAGAAGAACCCCTCTAGGGAATGCCCAAAAGGCATTGAGTGAGCCCTGGAAGGCACAAGGAGGAATCTGCTTTGGAGGGAGTAGAACCAGACTATACACTATGTAGTCAACCTGGAAATGCTCTGAGATGAGAGAAAAGACCCATGAGAGCATTCGGCAAGCAAAACAAAGTGTGAGATTTGTGGGATGATCGCATGTGGTCTACAGTGAATAGTGTTTCTCAAACTGTGCTCCCTGGAGCCCCAGGGCTCCACGAGACATCTCCAGGGGCTCCGCAAGGTTGACAAACTGGAAAGCCTTCAAAAGCATAATTGAGAATCACCTCAAACTGACACAATTAACACACACTGCTGGGGAGCCACATAAATTTTTACGCATGTAAAGGGCTCCAGAGTCCAAAAAGTTTGAGAACCACTGACATAGAATAATAGAGCCCTCCATACATCAAGGGTGGATAGAATGGCATCTTCCCAGGAAGTATGAGGCTTTGGGTAGAAAGTCGGTAGGATGATGGGCTCATTTATATGAAAATCAGAGCAAATTTTCAGCACAAAGGAAGGGTAAAGTCGAAGGATTACTTTGTCTTTGTGAAATACAGTATAAGGCGGAGAGGCTGTGAAAGTGGCACTCTCTCTAACTTGCTTTGCCAATGTGATTGCTATTAAAAATACCATCTTCATTGTTAATAGAGATAGGGAGCATTTCACCAGGAGCTCAACAGTGGTCTAGCTAGAGCATTGAGCACCAGCTCCAAATCCCATGTTGGGGCTATAGGCCTACATGGGGGATGAGGTTATTCAGCTGCTTAAGGAACCCCTTGGAAATAGGATGTGCAAAGAACGAAACCCCATCAACTGGGGTGAGGAGGTGGAAGCGGAACATTGATAGCGCAGCTAGGTTAACTCTTAGAGAAGATACTGACAGTCCTTGTTGTTTCAGGTGCATGATATAGTTCAAGATTACATGAAGAGAAGTAACAGAAGATTGAATGCCATTGCTCACGCACCAGAGTGTGATGAGTTTTCACTTAGGGTATGTCTACACTACAGCATTAATTTGAGTTAACTTAATTCAAAATAGTTAATTCGAATTAAGCTAATTCGAAATAATGCATCTATACACAAAAACTATTTTGAAATAGTATTTTGCTATTTCGAAATAGCGCGTCCACATTGAGTGGACCCTGAACCGAAGTTAAGGCTGGCCAGAACCAGTGCCGGCAGGGCATCAGGTAAGGACATAGTGTGTGGGGCTGCTGCCTGAGGCTAACTGAGCTCCATGCTTAAAGGGATCCTACCCCCACCCCAGACACAGAGTTCTCAGGGTTCCCCGCTTGCTTGTCTATCTCGATGAGGGACAGCAAAGCAGTCCTGTCTTGGAGTGCCCTAAGTGCCCGCACTCGGACACCACAGCACTCGGCCATATGGAGCCAGAGCTGCCCCTGGGCATGCTGCTGCATCTAGTGGAGTCATTGCCATCAGCCCGGCTGCACTTGCTCCAGGCTGCCATCCGGGAGGTCCATCGGGGGGCTGTCAGGATCCAGGAGGCCCTGCGGGAGAGCGTCCACCCCGAGGAGCCCTCAGAGCCACCCCAGTCCTTCCCACTGGGGGCTTGTGCCCCATTCCTCCCTCACGTCCTTCCACTTACCCCTCTCTAGCCCCCCTTCCTGATGTCAAATAAAAGACACATATGTTCAAAAATAGAAACTGGGTTTATTGAACCCCTTTAATGGCTCCGGGGCTGGGGGAAAGGAGAGTAAGTTTTCCTGGTTGTGCCCAGAGAGGCCACCAGGGCTCACTAGTAAGGGCTGAGGCCCCCCTATTTCGAATAAAGTGTCTACACAGCACATAATTCGAAATAGCTATTTCGAATTTGGCATTACTCTCGTAGAATGAGGTTTACCAAATTCGAATTAAGCGCTCCTCTATTTCGAATTAATTTAGAAATAGCAGTTTGCATGTATAGATGCTATTAAAGTTAATTTGAAATAACGGCTGTTATTTTGAATTAACTTTGCAGTGTAGACATACTCTTATATAGGTAGGGACTATGAGTGGTCTGTCTCTTACTCTGGAATAGAATGGTCTATGACTATGTAAGCTAAAAAAAAAATTGCCTCTACAGGCTCTGCTTACAAAAACTCCCCAGAGTCACAGATTCCCTGGCTCTGAAAAAGAAACAAACAAATAAAACAAGCTGCCACTGTCAAGTGATTTTATCCGTAAAACCAGGGGTGAACACTTGAACCCACTCCCACAGGTACCCCAAGCTCTTTTTCCCCAAAAGAGCTTGAAAAAGAAAAGAGAAAAACAAGCTGCAGTCTCTGGTAGCTGATCTCTAAGTCTTGAGGCATGCAGACACACACTGTCAGATCTCCGGTACCTTCCAGGACACAAGAATCAAATCATCACCTTAAAGTGATTTTTATTACAAAACAAAAGATAAACTTGACAAAGTATACTTGGTTGCTAGATGTTACAGAGCAAATAAGGAGAACAATTTAAAAACAGAGAGAAAATTTCTGTGAACAATGCTTTGATGGTAAAAGGGAGGAGGAGGCATAGATTAACACAGAGCAGTTCAAACCAAACCACAAAATAAGAAGAAAAAAAAAACAACCCTGATCGCAACTAGATTCACTTTTTTCCTTTACTTTCTTCCAATCTTTTCTTGGTTCAGTCCACTTCCATGTCCCAAATTCCTTGGAGGCATGGTGGTCCTATCTGTGTTTAAATCATTCTGTCTCTCTCAACTAACTCTCCCACAAAAGGAAGCAGGCCAGGTGCCTTATACAATTCAAATTTCAGTACTTTATTCCTATTGGTTCTCCTGGTTTCCTACCAACCTGGCTAGCTATCTGAGTTTAACCTGTTAGTCACCGGTTGCTGCCCAGCACTCCTCTTGGTGAAGAAGTATTTTGTGAGAGGGGTCCCTGACGAGGAACAGTGAGGGTGGGGAGGTTGGCGGAATGGTGGTAAGAGGAAGGGAGTATCCACATTTGATGTTCTCTAAGGCCCAACGGTCCATGGTAACTGCTGCCCATTGGTTGAAAAAGGGCGGAAATGGTAGTGACACATCTGATGTTTGCATGGTACCGGTCGGTGTTTATGATCTGTTTATGGTCAGATGTTTATGATAGAGAGGTCGTGCTGGCCCCGTTGGCATTGATTTCTTGGCCTAGACTGGTGTTGGTCAAATGGCCTTTGCTGCTATCTGCCATAAGAGAAATCGCGTTGTTTCTGGTAGGATGTGTAACACCTCCTTCCGCATGGAGGTGTGTACATCCCTAATGTATGTAATGTTGTGAGCAAGTCCTTGCTGGAATGAAGGACCTTATTCATTTCGTCAACAAAAAGTTTTTCTTTGTCAAATGGGAGGTACTCAACCTTGGTTTGAATGTCCTTCAGGATTCTCGCCTCGTGAAGCCATGATGAACACCTCAACACAATGGAAGTTGCTAATGTTCTTGCAGCTGTATCAACCGAGTCAAGTGCCATTTGCAGGGCTGTGCATGACGTAGTGTAGCCCTCTTGTACTACTAACTTCAGGATAGGTCTTTTCTCATCTGGGAGGTGCTACATGAGTTCCATCAATTGTTTGTAGTTGTCAAAATCGTTATTCGCAAGTAATGCGATATAGTTGGCTATTTGAAGCTGCAGTGTGGAAGAGATATACATTTTCTGACTAAATACATCTGAACGTTTATGGTCCTTGTCCTGTTGAAAGGATTTGTATTGAAGGGTTTTGAACCTGTGTTCTGCTGCGGCCACCAATAGCGAATTTGGATGTGAGTAGAGAAAAAGTCCATGCCTTTGGATGGAACAAAATATTTTCTATCAGCCCTCTTGTTCATCGGGAAACTGAGGCTGGTGTTTGCCAGAACTTGTCCTCCCCTTCCAGGACTGCTTCATCCATTGGAAGTACAATCCTTGATTTTGTGGATGGCTGGAGATTCTTTAATAGCTTGTGCTGTTTCCCCTAGATTTCTGATAATAAGACCTCCTGGCTCATGGTGACCCTTTTAAATAAGTCCTGAAATTGGTTCAGGTCATCCAATGGCGATGAGCCATCTCGGATGACAGCCATGTCAGGTGAGGAACACGACTTATCAGTTGGGGACACATCGGGGTGTTCAGCAGCCACATTGTCAGTAATTTGGCCATCCTCTGTCTCTATGTCCTCAGTTGGTTGGAGAGAACTATAAGGATGAGAGACGGATATTGACCTAGGAGCTGGTGTTGACCATGCCATTGGTCAATGCCATGGAGGTGACCAATAGCGATATGGGAACCAGCGAGGAGAATAATAGTAGGACCAGTCCAGGTACCCCGGGGGATGATGGGCATGCCATGGTCAATGTCTGTCATAAGAGATATGTGCTCTAGTGGGAGAGGAGTGTTAGCATGAGAATACACTCCTAAGATAATCCTTATAGTCGCTGTATTGGGATGACACCAGTGATCGAGGCAGAAAGCTCCTTATAAGAAGAAGGAGATCAATGCCTCGATGCCAAGGGCTTTTAAGTTGTGGTGCCGCAATCAGTGCTGGCTCGTGGTTGTGACGTAGTGTGGGTATCTTGCTGGTTGTGCTTGTGTTGTGAGTGACCTCCTCTGGCTGCTGTCTGCAGCACGGCCCAGCAGGGCAGGGGATGAGTCATTATTCAAAAGGGGCTTCGTAACCTGTCTGACCAGCTACCCCCCAGGGAGAGAAACAAAGGAAGGTGGAATGCCACCCCTGGCTGCGGGGGCAGGGCTGGAAGAGAGTTAGTTTCTGTCTGGGTATCATGGAGGAAGCAGCCGAGCCAGGGGCTGGGATTTAAGGGCCCATCTCAAAGGGGGGCTGAGGCATCCTGGTGCCTGGCCCCTGTAATTGGATTGCATCTATGCTGTGCTGTATCATGGAGAAGCAGTAATACATTCTCCCTCTATTCTACTGGCTGGTGCAGTCTGTCCATGTCATTACGGGGGTGCAGGAGACAGGAGAACCCCAACGCGTCATCAGAGTGGTACCTTGGGGATTCAAGGCAGAATGGTGGTTGCCTGAGGAAAGATGGTGTGGCACCGTGGAACTTGGTGCCAATAGAGGGGGCAGCAATTCCAGGCTCAGCATGTGAGACAAGAGCTTAGCAGATTTTGATTTTGCCTTTACTGGCACCGAGGTCTTGTCTGGTGCCACGGGCTTATCTGGTTCCCAGATACTTGTTATTTTCGGTGCCGGAGGTGGCAGTGCCATCTTCTGATGTGGCGCATACCTTTGGGGCCACTACCAATGTGGCACAAGGGCATCCAGTGCTGGAGGTGCCCCGCTTATCTTCCGTACTCACTCTCGGAGGTAAGGAGTGAGCCAGGGTAACCCTCTTCTTTGCGGAATTGGATGGCGAGGATCCCGAGCCCTTACTGTCTGCTGGCACTCTCAGGGGGCTGCATTTGTTCCCAGTAGTCTGAGGCTCTAGAGCCTTGTCAAAAAGCAGCATATGCAGCCTCAGCTCCCGGTCTTTTCAGGCTCTGGTGGTGAGGCTGCGGCAGTCTATACATTTCTGGGGAACATGAGCCTCACCCAGGGAGTGTGTGCAAGACCCATGGCCATCTAAGGCAGGCATTGGGTTATGGTATTTCTCACATTTCTTGAAGCCTGGAGATCTAGGCATATTGATTGTTGATTCTTTGTCTCTTATTCTTGTGCACGTGGGAGGTTTTTTGTTTGTTTTTGGCTTTTTTGCCGGTCTGGTCTGCATGAGGCTTTTTTTTCTTTTCTTTTTTACGGTTCCAACCAAAGTCTTCTGAGAGGAATGCCTCCTGCTTCCTGGCAGGTTCCTAGTGTAGCCTGCCACTTACAATGCTACCAGTTTCAGAGAGAGCTGTGTGTGGAGCAATGCATTTTGCTTATGCAGGGGGCAGGTCAGAAAGATTGCTTCTGTGTGTCTGATAGACATCCTCAGCTTTTCACTCTGTCCACTGCCTCTTCTCCTCCTCTTGGAAAACCCTGGAGAGGTGAAATCCATTAATCTGCCTACTTCTCAGCACCAGTGCAGTGACCCAAGAGACTGCACTTGGCAGTGAGAAAAATAGTACTTGGAAAATCCCAAGTACTTCCCTAAAGACCCGGGGTGCCAATCACACAATGTATCCAGCCTAGTCTCAATCCCAGATACTGGCTTCAAACAGAGGAGCAGCTTGCTGGCTGTATCATGCAACTCAGCAGATTTAAGATTGCACTGGTACTTGGAGCCAGTACGCATATCATCGCAGACCTATTACATCCTTGGCCCCTTTAAAAGTAAGAATTCCTCTGAGTGGGCTAGGAATCCTCAGGGGAGATTATCTCTCAGAAAGATCAATGGTTAGGTGGATCATTCCATTATCCCCTGCCATGTATCAGATCATTATTTCAGAGACCAAACTAAAGGAACAAGGAAAGAATGGCTCTCTCTAGCCAAGCTCAGGAAAAGGAAGAAGACTCCTTCCCCTCCCTCTCCGCACCCACTTCTCTCCCATTCTCAAAGTTCCTGTCCTCTTCAGAGTGAGATTTTGCTGCCAGACTGCTCCTAATTGTCCACGGCACTCCCTCCCTTACATGGCCCAATGCTGCCCCTATTTAATTCAACAGCAAAACTCCTGTTGGCTTAGATGGTAAGAAGATTGGTTTTATGCTATGCTGAGAGGGAAGAATTAATTTCCATTGCAACTGTCCTAAAATCCCTGCATAGACCATCTGCTAGCCAAAGGGCAGGATTAACCCCTACCCTGCCAAATGCAAAGTGCCAGATTCTTTTGGCAGAGCAGTGCTTCTCTAATACCACATCTATTACCTCTCCTTCTGACACCCACAGAGAAGAAATGTCCCAGGAAAAGGAAACATGGCTAGGGTATCTGTATGTCTTGGCAATCCCTAGCTGTTAGAATGACCCCTTTGGGACCATGAGCTGTTAACATAAATAGAGGAGCTTTAGACTACATTATGCCAGCACACAAGCCCACACCACCAACCCAGAGGCCAGACTGGAAAACATGGCACTGGGTTTTTTACTGGATGAGGCAAAAGAATGTTAGGTCAGTCCAGCATTAGAAGGGCAATGGTCTTACGGTTACTAAACAATGCTTGTCTTTTCCATTTTTAGATTTTGTAATTCTGGGAATGGGTTTCAGTGGGTCAGCAAGAAAAAAAAAAGATCCATAAATACTTGAGAAAGCATACATTTTCATTCAGCTGAGGACTGCTGTATACACACAGACAGAAAAGCCAGCTCATTACACTACAATTCATATTTTGACTATTTGTAATTTTGAATATAATAGTTTTCTGACAAAATATATTAATAGCTAAATGCTAGCTCAATCATCATTAATGCCTTTCTTACTGCTCAGTTTTCACACACTGCTTTTTTTAAAAACAGACACACTACATGACTGACACTCTAAATTTGTAAATAAATTACATTTTTATGTGTACCCTTGAGATACTATCCTCTTTTATTGCTGGTGGTTATATTGAAAGCAATCTGTAACTTCCTAAATCATTGTAAGAAAAGCAACCTTTGGCAGTAAATCAGAAGTTCTAGAAATGGATGACAACTATGTGGCAGGTAAACAGGGAGCATAAGTTTCAAGTGGTTTTCAGCATATGTGAAAAAAAGCATTTTGATCTTGAATGCATGCTAGGTATGCACAGTATTCCCATTCACAGTGATTAGCTAGCTTTCCAAACACAATTCAAGTATGATGAAACCAAATGGCTGTACCGACAAAAAAAAGTACACCAAAACAAGTTACTCACCACCCTCAATATGTTTCGGAGAATTTAACCTTTTATAAGTCAAATTAATGAACTATTTCTTGTGATAGGGACCCACTGACAGTCCTAGGGGTGGAGCCTGGTGTAAATTGTCACAACTCCACTGACTCAGGGTATGTCTACTCTAGCCACCTAGTTCGAACTATGGTGGCTAATTTAGTCATTCGAACTTGCAAATGAAGCCTGGGATTAAAATATCCCAGGCTTTATTTGCATGTTCCCGGGTGCTGCCATTTTTAAATGTCCGGTAAGTCGAACTCTCTGCCCACGGCTACACACAGCACGGGCTAGGTAGTTCGAACTAAAGCTCCTAATTCGAACTACTGTTACTCCTCATTGCATTGCCTCTAGATCAATCTCACAGCTTCCATTGTCTGTAAACTGGTCAATGGGAGCTTCCTGGGATATGCTTGCAGCAAAGGGGGCAGAGGGCCCATCTGTCCTCAAGGGGTGTGCCACATACAGAAATACACATGGCTGCCACAGCCAGCTACTTTGATCGGTACATGGGAGTCTGCAGGCAGGGAATCTGCCCAAAGCTCCTGCTGGGCTGATGGCTAGGAGCTACCTAAAGTAAGCATCTCCCAGCCAGAGCCTGCACCTGGCACCCCTCAAACTTCTGCTCCCCTTCTGCACTTTTGTCCCAGGTCACAGACCAAATCCTTTGCATCCTCATTCCTGCACCCATACACTATCCCAAACCCTGTATCCTAATACCCTGCACCCTCGCCTCAGGTCACAACCCCCTCCTGGACCCTGCATGCCAATCTCCTGCCCTAATCTGACTTCTGCACCCAACCGTCATCCTAGACCCAACATCTCCTCCATAAATATAATGGAAAAGCGGGGCCCTTGACCACTTACAAAATTCTTTGAGTGGCTCCTCATCAAAAATTATTGACCATCCATGAGATCTAGAGATTTAGTCTCCATAGCAGTGTTTGGACTCTTTATTAAGCTCACCAACCAGATGTTAATTAGCATATATTATGTTGATAAATTTGGGATGTACTATGGCTCCCCAACACTTACAAACCAGCCTGGAACAAATCAACAATCATAGTTGTGCCAATATTTGAATAAAAACAAACAGAATAACTCAGGAGGGGTCTGACACTGACCCCAGAATAATAATGGAACTGCTGAAACAAGGTGTATTTATGAAAGAATTAAAAAAGGATAATATAATTTATGACAATCATCCTGGGTTTATGGAAATTAGATCTTATAAAAAAAGGTATGTTCGTTTTGACAAGAGTTCAAGATTCATTGATAGAGTATAGAGTTGATGCAGTAGATTTGTGTAAGGGAGTTGACTACGTACCAAAATATAGTGATTAAGGATCTAGAAACAAAATAGTTCAACATGGCAAAAATTAAATGGCTTAAAATCTAACCAAATGATAGGTCTCAAAATGCAACTTTAAACAGTTAATTATCAAGTGGATGTATTTCCAGTGGTGTGTTTTTAGTCTTAAGTGATTTAATTTTTTATATCAGTGATCTAAAAGAAAAATACAAAACAGCATTTAGAAAATTTGCAGAGGACACAGTTTGGGAGAGTTGAAAATAATGATGGAACAGGTCATTTGTACAGAGCAATGTAGATCACATGCAAGCTGGATGGAAGCAAACAATGTGCACGTTTTGTTAATCAGGCACACCACAGGGGAAAACTGCTCCAGGACCCAGTGATTCAAAAGGGGCCAGGTACATGGCTGCCTCCACCTCTGCTACTGCGGCAGTGGCTGGAGCCCTTTAAATCACCACCAGAATGCTGCGCAGCATGCTCCAGTCTATACTGTGGGCTGAGAGGGGTGCATCATAGTCCAGCTGACACAGAGGGCTAGCTGCCCCAGCCCTACCCCTTCCACCTGAGGCCCTGCCCTTTCCGGGAATACAGGGTCAGCTCCCCCCACCTTGCCCAAAGGCTTGGCGAGAACCCTGATGTTAATACAACAAAACATGATGTCTATATCAATAGCCAAAGAATATAGGTCATACTTACTGGATGTGGACACTCTATTCTGAAAAGCAATGACTTGAAAGAGGACTTAGGAGTCATTGTGGCTAATCAGCTGAATAAGAGCTTCCAGTATGATGCTATGGCCTAAAAATGCTAATGTGATGCTTAAGAATGTATAAATAGGGGAATTTGTAACAGGATTAGAGAGGTTATTTCTGTGTGTTATGCTAGTGTGACTATTGCTGGAAGACTGTGTCCAGTTCTGGAGTCAAAAGGGATGTTGATAAATGGAGAGAGTAAAGAGAAGAGCTATGAGAATGATTAAAGGTTTAATCTATTTAGTTTAGCAAAGAGAATGTCAGGGAATTATTGATCAATCTATAAGCACCCATATGGGGAATAGAAATTTGGTAATAGAGGACTCTTCAGTTTAACAGACAAATAGATATAAACAAGACCCAATGGCTGCAAGCTGAAGATGGACACATTTAAACTAGCAAAGTATTGTTAATTAGGATAATTAAAAATGAAACAATATAACAAGGGCTATGGTGAACGCGTCATCACTGGAAATTTTAAAGTCAAAATGATGTTTTTCTAAAAGATATGCTCTCATTTAAACAGGAATTAATTCAAGTCAGTCCTGTGGTCTATGATATGCAGGAGGTCAGACGAGATTATCACCATGGTTTCTTCTGGCCTTATAATCATGAAAAGCAACAGTCAGTCTCATGAACACCTAATTGAAAACCTAATAAATCATCTTGAAGTAGGTTAACAATACTTTTCAATTTAACTTTCCAGGGAATGTGTAATCAGCTAGCTAGGAACATAAGGACAGGATGAATTGGAGCGATTAAAAGCATAATATGCAAAACCCAAAGGCAAACCTAGTAATGTTTATGCATAAAGAAGATTTAAACAAAATAATCAAGTAACTAAGGTAAATTGACATTAGCAAGTGAATAAAAAATAGCTCTAGAGGAATTGGAAATTAGTAAAAATAAATTAAGAGATGGAATAAGGTATTCAGCAAAAATGAAGGCTTAAAGAAGGGGTGAAATATAACAAATATTGTACATAATATTAGTACTAATAGTATTTTTAAATTAACTATTACTAGTTAAAATTAACTAATAGCAGTTAAAATTAACAAGGCACTCATTAAATGGAAAAAGTGGATAACTGGTAGCCATCCGTAATTAAACCTGTGGAATTATCATCAAGTGGGTATGTTTCCAGTAGGGTGCTGCAGGGGCTGGTTCTTGGCCCTACACTATTCAACATTTTTAATAACTACTGATGAAGTGAGTTTTACCCATGAAAGCTTATGACTTAATAAATCTGTTAGTTTTTAAAATTACAGACTAAACACAACTACCCCTCTGAGGGTACGTCTACACTGCCACTCTAGTTCGAACAAGGGTGGCTAATGTAGGAATTCGAACTTGCAAATGAAGCCCGGGATTTAAATAT
>JANRFK010004893.1:41394264-41408796 GCA_030068395.1 Apalone spinifera
TGTGGACAGAGTTTTTATTATCATTATATTGGCTTTGTTTTTGTATTTTTTGCTGCGCTGCGTTTAAGCAAATTAGAGATCGTGATTTAATATAATCGAATTATAATCACAAAGTTTGTAATCAGTTAAGTGCAGTTTGGTTCAGTTTTTCCCTCCGGTAAAAGCACTAGGCAATTACTTGTTAAAAACTCATTTTAAAGGCATTTGGTTTTAATAAAAGAATCGTTTTGCTTAATAAAAAAATCATTTGTTTCACCATCATCCAGTAGTTTTCACTGGGGAGTTGGCTTTAACCCCTGGGGGCTCCCATCACATCACCGAACCAAGTTGCGACATCTCAGACCATTTCTCCAATTTGTCCAGATCATTTTGAATTATGACTCTATCCTCCAATGCAGTTGCAACCCCTCCCAGCTTGGTATCATCTGCAAACTTAATAAGCGTACTCTCTATGCCAATATCTAAATCATTGAAGATATTGAACAGAACCGTTCCCAAAACAGACCCCTACGGAACCCCACTTGTTATACCTTTCCAGCAGGATTGTGAACCATTAATAACTACTCTGAGAATGGTTAACCAGCTAGTTATGCACCAACCTTATAATAGCCCCATCTAAGTTGTATTTGCCTAGTTTATTGATAAGAATATCATGCGAGACAGTATCAAATGCCTTACTAAAGTCTAGATATACCACATCCACCACTTCTCCCTTATCCACAAGACTCGTTATCCTATCAAAGAAAGCTATCAGATTGGTTTGACATGATTTGTTCTTTATAAATCAATGCTGGTTGTTCCCTATCACCTTATTATCTTCCAAGTGTTTGCAGATGATTTCCTTAATTACTTGTTCCAGTATCTTTCTTAGCACAAAAGTTAGACTGGTCTGTAGTTTCCTGGGTTGTTCTTATGTCCCTTTTTATAGATAGGCACTATATTTGCCCTTTTCCAGTCTTCTGGAATCTCTCCTGTCTTCCATGATTTTCCAAAGATGATAGCTAAAGGCTCATATATCTCCTCTATCAGCTCCTTGAGTATTCTAGGATACATTTCATCAGGTCCTGGTGACTTGCAGGCATCTAACTTTTCTAAGTGATTTTTAACTTGTTCTTTTTTAAATTTTATCTTCTAAACCTACCTCCTTCCCTAGCATTCACTATGTTAGGCATTCCTTTATCAGACTTCTCGGTGAAGACCGAAAAAGAGAAGTCATTAAACATCTCTGCCATTTCCAAATTTCCTGTTACTGTTTCTCCCTCCTCACTGAGCAATGGACCTACCCTGTCCTTGGTCTTCCTCTTGCTTCTTATTTCCCTTTATGCCTGTATCTAATTTGAGCTCATTTTGTGCCTTTGCCTTTCTAATCTTGCCCCTGCATTGTTTGCCTATATTCATCCTTTGTAATTTGTCCTAGTTTCCATACTGTGGTTCGTGAAACATCACTAGTTTCAGCTGCCCCTCTTGGTATCTTACATAATACATAAACCAAATTGTGTAAGGATCAGTACGTTGGAAGAGTAAGTACCAGAGAATTCCCTCAGATAAATTCTCTTACAAAGCAATCTATGAAATGCAGAGGTAGGAGAAGGCCAAAAAGATTTACTCACTAGCCCTAGCATATTAACTATGGACAGCTAACTACATGGTTGTTGGGTGCTTTGGTAAAAACTATTAGGCTACACTCTGTCCTCAGATCCTAAACAACAATGTATATATCTAAATGTAGAATTTGAGCCTTTAGGTCTAATCCTGAGAGTTTTACTTTGTGCTTTGATGAGACCAGAATTTATGTCTTGCCTACTGAACCTGGAAAGTAATGAACCCAGTTATGATCTCGTATTGGTTTTACTCCCAGCCTTTCCTAGAGCTATTTCCTCCTTGTGATTGAATTCAGAATCTAGCTCTCTGAATTGTAAGTAGCAGTCAGTTAATTGTAAAGCAATGGTAGAGCTGCATGTGGCCCATTGTGGCCCCACATGTGACCTATGAGACATTTTGCTTACAGTTGCTTACACACAGGGATGCCAGTTTTTGCTAGTTTTCATCCACATATTTTTTCCTAGCTGGTATAACAAAAGTAACATGTACATAAAGAAAGGGGCACATGAAGCAAGGTGTATGCGATTGCACACAACACTGAAAGCCATGAGCACCCTCTGCATCCAATCAAAGGTCAGTCATCACATCTTGCAAATTCTAGATACACAAGCACAGTTAGCAAAACTACTCTCTCCTGGAAAACCATCTTGGTTACAACAATCTTGTGACCCACTCACTAGCCTTGGTTGTCCCTCACTGTTCTATAGTATTTAGAAGAAATGATTTAATTTTATAAATATTGCTATGAAGCCTATTATACCACAATCCTCTCTTTTGTTAACATTGAATCTGCATGTACTTGACTTTATCATGATTCCATATATTACTGCACATCAGCAGTAACTCCAGTTAAATAAATGGACTTATACAAATAGAAAACCAGGGGTCAACAATGGGGTCAATAAATTATAATAAAATATTAATTCTTCTAATAATATACTCATGTTATACCACCAGAGTCAATAGAAATAACTTCAGAGTGTTTTTTGTACACAGTGTGCAATTTCATTACCTTTAATGAGGCTGCATGTAGCGCAAGCTGGGACATAACTTGGCCCTCTGTCTGGGACACTTCAATCAAAATTATCACTATTATTGGAGTCCTAAAGCAATTACAAATAAAACAATGTATACTGATCTTGTTAATGAGATCAAAAGCATACAGGAAACATCACAGAAACACAAAATGCTAACCATTGCGCTGCCAGGGTAATAAAGCACAAAGCTTGTTGATACTTGCCATACATAAGTAAAGTTTTGAGAAAACAGTATGGCAAACAAAAGGGCATCCTTCATCCACATTTTTCCACTTGAATCTGTTTTTTAAATACACTGGTACCAATGTGGAATTTACTGGCCCTTGTATGTAAGACACTGATCCAAAATGACTTTTGAGAACATTAAAAAGTCAAAGGGCTACACCAACTGCACTTAAAAAAAATATAGGAACAATGGTAGCCCTAATACTTAGAAACTGATTCTGACCTCATATTGGTGTAAATCAAGGTAACTCCTTTGACATTAAAATAGTGCTAAAAATATCTGAAGTCAGAATCAGACCCACTCAGTCTGTCCTGTTCAAACTGATGTTAATGACCAAGATCTTCAAGACCAGCCTTTTCACATGGCCCATACTCCTCTAACTGGAGAATGAAGACTAATCAGCCACCCCTTACAGGTGGCAAGTGACTGGGTGCCAGAGACTCCATGAGTAAGCAGAGGAGGTACCTGGTGTCCTTCACTGAGCATTCTCTCCCTTGCCGTTTGCAGCTTGTCCCCTTTTGCTACCATATCATTTAACCTTCCCTCCATTTGTTGAGGCAGACAGATGGCATTTGAGCCCTTCATAGGCACTGGATGTAACTGTGGCTTTAAACTGGTCTAGTTCTGAAGTGCAACTTAGGTCATGTTTTTGCTCTATCTTGCCCTCTTTTTACACAATTATTACTGACAGCACTGAATACAGAAGAATGGACAGCCAGGCATTGTGTGTTATGGAATAAAGAACAAAATGAAGTGAATTCCAATACCTGAAGAAATATAACTATATGCTGTTTGAACCACTTGAAATGATAATGGCAAATGGATATACTGTGTTCACACAAAAAACAGGAAACAGTAAATTACACTTGTTATTAAATCATCTGGACATAGTCTTTCTACAGTACCCTATGCACCTAGGCCCAGCTCATCTATACATGCAGATATGGTACCAATCTCTTCCCTTGGACAGATAGGCTATGTTTAGACTGTGCTCTCTTGAGCAAGAGAATATGCAAATGAGGCAAAGTGGTGAATATTGCTGTGCCTCATTTGTATACTTAACGAGCTGCCATTTTGCACAAGAGGCTTTTGTGCAAGAAAGGAGCCATCTACACAGCTCCTTTTTGTGCAAAAGGCCTTTGTGCAAAAATGGTGGCTCATTAAGTACGTAAATGAGATACAGGGATATTCACTGCTTTGCCTCATTTGCATATTTTCTTGTGCAAGAGAGTTAATTCTATGGCTACGTCTAGACTGCATGGAGTCAAATAAGAACAGAAATTGATCCAATGCAATTTAGAAATATAAGCAAAAAGAAAAAAGAAACAGTCAGAATAAAGGAAATGAGGAAGAACCTTAAATTGTATTAATTTATAGATTTCCCCCTTCTTATGGAATAATTTTAATATCCGAACAGTTATCCTGTCTCAAAAGCAATGTCTCAATATAACTTGCTGTTAAGCTCCTTCCCCCCCCCCCCCCCCCCCCCCATGGTTAGCACTGAAATGTTAAGTTCATTAACATCTTCAGTTAAATTGTCTGCAGGTTGGTCTGGCACACTTGGGACCTGACCAGTCCCAAATGAGGGATTTTGCCGGACCATAGTAGGTCATATCTGACCCTCCCCTGCTACTAGCCTCACTAGCCCTGGACCAGCTCCCCACTTCCCTCTCCCCTCTGCCACCAGCCCCACTGCCAAGCCAGTATCCCCCTTCCCTGATAGAGCCAGGCAGCCCAGCTCCAACTGAGCTCCCTGTGCACCGGGCTCCTGGAGGCACCGGGCAGCTCTGCTGCAGCACGATGGACTCCTGGATGCGCTGGGCAGCCCTGCTGAAGAGCACCACGCTCCTGGCCCTGGAACAGCCTTCCTCCAGGACTCTCTGGTCCTCAAACATCCATTCTGGACCCTCTCTTAACAGCCCCAGTTAAGAGAGTGCCAACCTGTACTAATCTCCATTTAAATTCTACTAACTAAATTCTAGCCACTCTTGGTGAAATTATGAGTTTTTAAGATTAACAGTGTTAGGTGTCTGCATCCATTTGCTAATGTTAATTGAGTAGAATCCATTCATAGTTTCAAGAAGAAAAGGATTGCCTACTGGTGGACTCAGTTACCTTTGGATTTATTTTTTTTTTGTCTCAGTTACCCTTTTTAATAGCTTTCTTAATTCAACAATACATTTTCAAAGAGACGATTGTTTAATTTGAAATATACTTTTACAAAATACGCGTTTTATGATTTTTAAAAGATATTCAAATAGAATGCTACAATGTAGTCAGAAAATTGCATATTCAACCTCCTCATAATTACAATGTCATGTAAGGCAAATAAACACCAGTGCTGCAAAGCAAGAAGAAGAAATTAGCATTTAAATCTTGAAAGAATTATGCCACTCCACTAAATGCATAGTAAAGATGATGTTAAAAATGAAATAAAAATCTACTGATAGTGATTATGGGTTCATTTCATACTAAGGTTAAGGATTGACCATGCTTCCAGTGGAGTCAGTGGTAAAGCTCTCTGCTTGAATTGAAGTGTAATGGGATCCTTAAAATGGTTCTTCCCTTACTGTACTAGAGTGCTGTTAAGTGTTTTAGATTATACTACAGAAAATAGGATGGTATTATTGTCCACTTTCCTTTCAAATCTCTGGAAATTACTTTTAAAAGTTCTAATCTAGCAGGTCTTTCTGGAGATCAGAAAAAAACAACTATTGCTTTGATTTCTAATGAATATATTCTTGGTATAATTATGTTCTCAGTTACATTCACACACTCCTCTGACTTCAGTGAATCTGATGGAGTGTAATAGAGGAAAATTTGGCCTCCCATGTACAGCTACCTACTATGGGCAAGCAGTGGCCAGCTATGGAGCCTTTTAGCCTCAGATTTCAAGTTTATGGTCACCAATATTTTCCCCACAGATGAGTCATGTCTAGACTGAGCAGCAACAAAACATCAGAACATTGATGTTCTATTATTTCATGGTCAATCTCTTGCTGAAATGAGTCACACATAATGCATAGATATAAAATATTTTTTAAAAGGAACAATTTATGGTTCATAACTAGAAACAGTACAAAGTACTCAGTCCATCAACGGTGATTCTACCATCAAATTTCCAGCCTTCTAATAGAATATTGATGCTTGCAATGGGATGACTTATTGGCAATATTATGTTTCTAATGAGATGGATTCTTGAAATTAGATTTATGCACACTATAACTTACTAAGGAAAGGAAAATCACATTTGAGGTATGACCTTATCAAAGGTCACCAATATGTCAGTCTTTGTATTGAGAGCTTTTGTGCTACACTCTTGAAATATGATCTATTTGTTCATTCTCAGATGCTGAGTACATAAAAAAGTTTCAAATTGGCATTTCTGCCATAGAGTTCAGATTAACAATTTACAAAAGTTATCTTAATTTCTGCCATGAGGCTAACCTGGAATATGAGAAATTAGGGTAATCTGTAAATCATCTGCAGGTTACAATTACTGGGTTCAGCCAAGAAAATTGGGAAAAAACTGACAAAGGGCACTGCAGACTCTAGTGCTTCTAGCCAAACCCATGTGAAGGCTGAACTTCCACCTACAAGTATATAAAAATATTCCCAGGCTATGTTTGGAAGAGACCAATCAATTAGCTCTTTCTCCAAGAACAGACTAGGCAATGAAGCAGGTACCTTAAAAGCCAAGACAATAAAACGTGTTCACATATTTCATCATTCCTTTCAAGGGAAAAAGAGTGTGGATTAAAATGAAAACAGAAGAGGAAAAAAAAATCACTAACAGCTCTAATACCAAATCTGATTTGCACATTAGTTTGCAATTGACAATGTAATAGCCTGCAATTCAGTCAATAAAGTATCAAATGTATTGTTAAACACTGTAATTAAAAAAACAAAAGGTATTCTGGATAATTAAGCTACAGACAATGGAATACTGCAATGCAATAATTGCAGCCTTGTAAAATGTTTAATTTTTTTTTAAAAGGAATGCAGATAGGAAATCCATATAGATTCTAAAAATCCCATTCTATATTACACACAAAAAAAACTTTGTTAAAAGAACATTAAAGTTGCAAAATTAAGCTCCCAAAAGTTAGCAAATGTCACAATAAAGTGAGTCTATGCTGTCTCACTCCCTTGCCCTACCTGTCCCAGTTCCTCCCTCTCTTGACACTATCAGCATCTCTTCCTTCCACTTGCCCAACCTGGTCTCCAGTCACCAACCCCCAACCATGATCTCTGTCCCCACTGGCTCCGAGTCCAATGTTTCTTCCCCAGGCTCTTTGTCCAATCTCAGTGTCCATTCCTCTCAGATCACATTATGTCTGTTCACTCCTTGTTTCCCACCCTCCACCCCAGCTACGAGTCCAAGTTTCTCTCTCTTCCCACTGTCAGTCTCCAGTCTCATTTTCTATACTCCCCATTACCACAGGTATGGCTCTTGTCCCCTCTGTATTCTAATTAGGCAACTTCCTCCTCCATGCTGCCTAGATCCAGCATGGATTCATTGACAGCATAGGAGAATAAGCTTTCCATTTTCAAATACCTAGACGTAGATCCAGGAGAAGTGCAGGACAACTGCAAATGCCAGGGAAGTCCTGTTCAGTCCCAGGCCAGTGTAGACTCAATCTATGAGGAATTTTTTCTATAGAAATCTCATGTCTCTACTGAACATGTGCAAACTACAATTTTTAAAGGTTGCCATATTTGAACAGATTTTCACCAGGAGAGCAATGGACATAACAGCTAACCCCTCCAAATTCCTTTTCCAAAGTTTAGGGACATAGATCTTTTCCAGGAAAAGTTTGTTAGAATTTTTTAACCTGGGTAAAACATTTTTCAATAGCTTCATTCTTAGAAATGACCAAAATGTTGTTTTATCTGAAAATTAAAATAAAAAAATAATTACACAACATAGAAAAATTTAGTCAGAACAGTTATAGCGTGGCAAAGTTATAAGCATTTGAAAACACAAACTTCTGTTGGAAAGTATTGGGCAACCTTAGAAGACAGTCTATTTGTTATCTACATACAATAGAATTACCATATAGCATAGACAGTTATTGTAAGATGTTGCACCATTTTACCATACTAGACACTCACAAATAAGTCTTCAATAATTTTTGTATCACGTGCATAAACCTTGGAGGAAGAAGCACAGGTTTCAAAAGGAAAGAGATTGGAGGACACACCAGAAATTTAGACTATAGGCATATAGCTTGAAGGTTAGCTGAAGGTGAAGCAACTCTGTGAACTCTTAAAGAGCCAGTGTAGTTTTGCAGGCTTGGAGTTCTCATATTATCCACCAATGTTCTTTGCACATCTACAATGGAGTAAACAATAATCAGAATTGTCATGTTAATTGTGAAAGCACCTCCATTTCTGATAACAAATGGGAAGCTTTAAAAGCAATTGTTAGAATGATAGGATAGCCATTCTCCCCAGTGCTTTTACTAGTCCTTTGTGTGTAAGAGATTTATAATAATCAGTATTGGAGAGAAAAGGTGGGTGAAGTAATATCTTTTATTGGACCAACTTCAGTTAGAGAGAGGATCAGGCTTCCAAGCATTTATGAAAAAAGTCAGACCATGTAATTAGGATTTGTAAGTGACAGCAAAATTCTTCAGAAAAGCAGACTTTAAAGTGTTACTAATAAATACTGTGTTTAGAAGTAGCCAACCACCCTTTTCTGGGAGATCTTAGACAATTATCTGCTGAATATGCATCTCCAAAAGACTAGAAGTGGGGTTTAGTCCTTCTCTCCTCCAAGAAGAACAGAGAAGAAGTTATTTACCTTGTGCAGTAATGATAACTCTTCAAGATGTGTCCCCCTGATGGCTTCTCTACTGTCAGTGTGCTTGCATCCCAGCATTGCTGATTGGAGAACTTTGATAGCAGTGTCCATTCAGCCTACATATATGCTGTGTTCCATCTACACCTTTGCCCCTCAATGCTCTATCACAAAGCTAACCAGTTTTGCATAGGTGAACCCCCCTGAATTCCTTTTCTACCACGGAGTCCCTGACAAGAATTCCAAAGTAGAGAGGAAGAGAGTAGGTCACGGAGTACCCGTGGGGCACATATATCTTGAAGAACCATTGTTATCATACAAAGTAACTTCCTCATCTTTTATGAGTAGGGTCCCTATGGGCACTCCATTGAAGGTGACTCCTGAGCAGTATTCCCAATGAACGGCTGGGATTTCAGAGTCATGTATGTTATGGACAATACTGAGGTGCCAAAACCAGCATCAGAAGTAGAGTTGCCCATAATTGTGTAATGTTCAGTGAAGGTATGTACAGACAACCAGGTGGTTGCTCTTCTGGTTTCCAAAATAGGGACATTCCTGAGGAATGCAACTGAGGTGGAAAAATTGACCTTGAAGAGTGTGTACAGATTTCAGACAAAAGAATGGATCTCGTAGCATTGTTTAATGCAGTTCAAGAGTCTTTCTTCTGATATTGCTGTATCTTTTGATCTTTGTCTTTCCTAAATGTCAGAGCCTTTCTAACATCTAACAGGTGCAGGATGGTCTCTCTGTTATCCCAGTAAAGTTATGTTAAAAAAAATCAGAAAGTGAATCCATTGATAAATGTGAAAAAGTCACTTGGGGGGATGAATTTTGGGTGCAGTCTGAGAGTAACCTTGTCCCAAAATAATACTGTGGGAAGGGGAAGTGGAAGGTGCTATTAATGACTCTGTATTCTCTATTCTCCTTGCTAAGGTGATGGCAATCAAAAATGCTGTCTTCACCAATTGTGTGTGAGTGTATAAGTAGCAATACTTTCAAAGGGCAACCTAGTCAGGCTCTTTAACTATAAGTTTAGGCTCCAGGTTGGGGTGGAGTAAATTGGCTCATTATACCCTTGAGGAATCACTGTATAGTTGAGTATGAGAATACTGAGTATCCTACTTCTTTGTTGATGGAAGGTCAGCAGTCTGCAAGATTTACTTTGAGTGAACTAAGAGATAGTCCTAACTTCTTGAGACCAAGACCATTGAAGGTATGTCTACACTGCATTCCTCTTTTGAGAGAGGAATGCAAATGCAGCCGAGCAAAATTGCAAATGAAGCACGGATTTTGAAAGAAACCCCTTCTTTCAAAATAACTGTTAAACCTCATTTTTTAGGAGTAGGGGTGTAGCGGGGTATCCTTACCGCCATGTTGCCACCAGCCATCGATCCAGGAAATTAGCTCGGACGGCAGGTGGCAGGGTCCTTTCGGGATGTCCGGCAGTGTCAACAACAGCCTCTACACTTTCCCCTTCCGGGGGTCAATAGTTCACGGCCCCAGCCTTGCTTCAAGTCCGGGGTGGAAGGCAATAGTTCAGGGGCCCGGCCTTACTTCAGGTACGGGCCACGGGGAAAGAAGTCTATTGTGGACTCAGGTCTCTCAGCTTTTATGCAGTCCGGCCTGGATCTCAGCCGGCCCTAAAGCACAGTAGGTAAGCTGGGCCCTCGAGCAGGTCAGGGCAACAAATGGCGGCCAGGCTCTGGTGCAAGGCATGGTCGCAAACACACACACTGGTTTGTGGACACTCCTAGTTCAGGAACTGGGCAGGGGTTGCACCTGCTACAGGGGCGAGGGGGAGACTGGGGGGTGGAGGGCACAGGCCCACACCCCCAGTGGAGGGGGTGGAGGGGCACAGGCCCACACCCACAGGCCCATGCCCACCCACTCCACTGCGCCCCGGCCCAGGGGCCCTGGATGCAGCCGTGCAGCTGCTACTGGCTCAGCAGGGCTCCAGCCGGCAACTTGCTGGCCTAGGACTGCTATCAGTCCCGTGCTACCCCCGGGCCATATCTTGCCTCCCCCCCTCGCAGGTACCTGTGCTTCTTGCCAGTCTGTCAGGGAGTCGAGGCTCGTGTCGTCCCAGCAGGGTCCGGGCGGCCCAATCCAGGCTTCGGGGAATTGGAGCTCTGCAGGGTCCCCGTCAGTCCGTAAGCTCACCAGGCCCCCACAGAGTCCTGGATTCCTCTGGATCAGAGAAGAGCTCCGCTGGCTGGCTTGGCCAGGCCTCAGCAGCCCTGGCAGGGAGGTCTTTGATGGCCTTAGGGGAGGCAGCTGTGGGAGGCCCAGGCCAGGTCCCAGCCTCCTCAGCCAGGAGCCCTGGCCAAGCCTCTGTCTCCCTCAGAGGCTGGCCCCCTACTGAGCTCCCTGGCTGGGTTCTTATAGTCCTAGCCATGCCCCCCTCCCCATCCCCCCCACCGGCTTCTGGTCAGGTGAGGGGGCGGGGCTAGGCTGTGCCCAAAATGGCTCCCAGAGGGGTTCCTCCACCTCAGGCTCAGCGGGCAGCCACTCTGCTCCGCTACAAAGGGTTATTTCGAAAGAAGGGGTTTCTTTCAGAATAACCGCATCTACACAGCATTTTTCATCTCAAAATAGGGTATTTCAAAATAGCGGCTGGATGTGATTATGCAAATGAAGCGTGGGAAATTCAAATCCGCGCTTCATTTGCAATTTCACTCGGCTGCATTTGCATTCCTCTCTTGAAAGAGGAATGCAGTGTAGACATACCCTGAGAGAGTACCTGATGTCAGGATAATCTGTCTCCAAACTTGAAATTTGGTACACTTTTGTAAGAAACTGTGACATTTTCCTTGGAGGAGAATCTTTCTGTGTATTGGAACCATGAAAGAGCTAGGCCTTGAGGTTGGGTATTCACAAGTGGGGGTAGAGAGTGCATTCTTCATTCTGCAAGAGGAGGTATGAAGTGGTTTGCAGAGGAATCAGCAGACACATCACTAGTAATGACTAGAAATGGAACCATGCCTATCTCGGGCAGGTGGAAGCAATTAGTATGATGTTTGTTCTCTTATTTTTAACAGGACTTTCAATAGTAGGAGGAGAAAGGCATATAAAAAACCCTGTCCCATGAAAGAGGGAGGGCATCCCCTAAGGAGCGTTGTACAAAGCTTGCACTGGAGTGTACAATGGACATTTCTTGTTCAGGAAAGTGAAAATAAATCTACAGCTGGTGTTCCAAAGTGAATACATCTAAATACATCATGCAGTACTGTTGGGTCCATCTCTCATTCATGGTTATGCAGGAACTTGCAGCTGACACTATCCACTGTCATCTTCTGTACTCCTGTAAGGTGGGCTGCTGATAGAGTAACAATGTGGGAAATGCACCAGTTCCATAGCTTTAACATTTCTGCACAAAGGCAGGGCAATCTGGCATCTCCTTGATGACTTATGTACTACACATGTTGGGCCCAGAAAAACAAGACTTGGTCAACATTATGCTAAGAGAAGTTAACAAAGGCTAATTTCATAGGCCTCTGAGTATTCTTGACCAGAACCAGGAATGTGGTTCAAGCAGAGGCGCACTTAGGTTATAAAGTAAGATAAGTGATAAATTACATATTTGTACATACTGTAAGTAGAACAGCTTGCTTTGGGACCTGGTCAGTAACTCCCTGTTTCTGTTCCTCTTCGCTAATCTTACCTCCCTATTTTTGCTCTTTGTTTGTGCCCAACTCCCTTGTCTCCTGGTTCCTGGTACCTGCCTTTTGTGATTGATAAGAAAGTTGCTGATACATTATGAAGCGCTTCTGGCCACAATGAATGGTTGGCCAAGATATGCATAGATATTAAAAGTTTTAGAAAGGGGGGTGAGTTGCTTGGGTGAAGAGCTTATGACGCGACGGAACTGTCTTTATAAGCCTACCTGCTACTAAAATTGCGACTGGTTCTCTTTGGAGACGGGCCACTCTCTATTGTTGCGTGCACCCTTCAATAAAGAGCTTGTGATTGGACTTTGCTGGTGTTGCCTATCTCTTTGTGGTCAGACAACGAACCGAGCCATCTGGGCTAGAGTCCCTGACACATATATGCTGTGTCACAACTCCTGTGTGCACCTCTCATCAGCAGAAGGAAATCAGCACAAGCATTCCTGAGCATCCTGAGTTCAAGAAAGTTGTCCTGTCATGAGGTTGTTGAGATGTGCATTCTGCCCAATGAAGGACGCGTCTGTGGTGAGAAGTAATGATGGGGGAGGTTCAGAGAAGGGGATCACCATGCAGACATTTGTTGGATCCTTCAACCAGGCCTGGTAGTATTTGACTTCACGCAGATATCTGGGAAACCTGAAGAGTCTCTTCAAGGGAGTGAGCTCTGAGGAGATAATCATTCAGACCATGATCGCTGGGCGTGTATTGTGCCACCACTATGGAGAGGACCTTTGTGAATACTTTGCAATCAATTAGAGGCCGAAAGGGAGTACTTTATAATGATAATGATCCTGGAGCGGGGTAATTCTGAGCAATCATATATGGGAAGGTAAGATTGATATGTGGATATAAGCATGTTAGGCTGTGGGCTGAGAACAAATTTCCTTGTTCTAAAGATAGAATAATCACTGATAATGTGATTGTCACTGGGCAAACACTCACCCCCAGGACAACTCCTCTGGTAACTCTAGGAGATCAGCACTATTGCCTCAGAGTGCTCTCTGCTGGTTGATGTTCCAGACTCTGCTGGAGGTCTTCTGCTGGTTGAGCTCCGTGTCCCCTTCTGGACACAGTGCCCTTCCCTCCTTAGACTGTCCTAGATCAGTGCTCCTGCACTTTTGGGCCCCCTCCCAGGGAACCCCCAATTCCCTATACCCACCTTGCCTCAGTGACCCATTGCCAGTCATCATCTATCCCCTTACCTCAGGAGCAAACTGCAGTCTGAACTGATCACTCATCAATGGCAAGGAGGTGTGGAACTGCTACATTCTCCTATCCTGGCTGTCTCCCTGCCACCCTAGCACACTCAGGCCTTGCAGCCTGGGAGTGAGATCAGGCCAAAGTTCCCCAGTTTGCCTGCCTTTCCCCAGCACTGCTCTGTCTCAGGAAGCCTCTAGCTTCCCTGGCAGCCAGGTCCCTCCTACTCCCCAGCTAGAGCAAACTGTATCTGTTTTCCTCCCTCCAGGAGCCCTTATTTATACAGCCCCAGCTGGGCCCTAACAGGATGTAACTGCCTCAGCTGTGGGCTCCACTCAGCCTTCAACCAGGGCTGGGTTTTAAACCTTAAAAGGCCAGGGCAGGGCAGACTCCCCGTCACAGTGATCATCTTCACATTTTTGAGCCTTGATAAACTCATTCAGTGCTTTGGAGCCCAATATAGGTCTCCAACCTCCCTTCTTCGGTATCAGCAAATAACAAGAGTAGAAACTTTTGCCTCATAGCTGCTAGGTACAGGTTCTATGGCTCCTAAGAAAATGAGGTGATTTATTTCTTACCACAATACACTCTCATGAGAGCAGTCCCTGAAGAGGGACAGGGAAGGATGTTGGGGGAAGGAAAGTGTAAGTGGATTCAGTGCCCACTGCAGAGGATTTCCTCTGGACGCTATTGGCCAGGTATTATCTGTTCCCAGCTGTTGTGGAACGGAACAAGGTGACATCCTTAGTTAGCTGGAATTGAAGGGGGTGGTCTCTTGGAACTATGACCAAGGCATCAGAACTGATGTTTTGAGGTGGACAATTCTGAGGAGGAAAGATTACAGTTCAAAAACATGGATTTTTTTTCTTTTTTGGCTATAGAAACACTTTGTTAAAGTGTGCTATGTGTGATTTATGTTGAGGTTGAGGACTAAATTTACTTTTATTGTCCAAGGCTGTGTCTACACAGGCCCCCTTTGCCGGAAAAGGGATGCAGATGAGA
>JANRFK010004893.1:41408896-41420723 GCA_030068395.1 Apalone spinifera
TTTTCCGTTAAAAGTATTTCCGCAAAATCATGCCAGTCTAGACGTAGCCCTAGGTTGGTTGTCTCAAGTGCAGACTAGAATGCTGTGTTAGCCACCAGTTGTCCTTCAGTAACAATGGCACAAAACTGTGGGCTGTATGACTCCAGGAGCTGATTAATAAATGCTTTGATCTTGAAGTAACTGATAATCATATTTTGCTGTCAGGATCTGATAATTTGCAATGCTGAACTACAGTGTGGTAGATGAAAATGCCTTTCTCCCAAAATGGTCAAGGCACCTTCAATCTCTGCTATAGGGAGTGTACTTCACCCGGTGTTGACAACCAGGGAAGTTCATTTCATTCACAACAATCAAATTATAGAGGGGATGGGAAAAGAGAAAATCCTAATCCTGAGCCAGGACATAATATTTCTTTTTGGGCCATTTTTTGGTAGGCTTGACAGATGCTGGAGTTTGCCATACAAGATTGTCTGGATCCAGAAGGGCCTTGTTGATGAGAAGAGCTATTCTGGAGGGATAGGAGAAATGTAAGAGTTTATGAAGGGTGGCTTTTACCTCCTCAAGTGGTGTTTGCAATGTGTCTGCCACCTATTTATCCAGATCCTGAAACAGCCTGAAGTCATTGGCCATAGATGGTGGGGTGAGTATCACTGCCCCATCTGGAGAGGAAGAAAAGATGTTGATCTATGGTGTGATCTGCTCCTCAAATCCGACCTCTTGTTCCTCCATGATTTCTTTGGGAAGTTCAGAGTCTCTTGATACTTTACTGATGGAGAGCCCCTCAAAGGCTCACAGTGGGCCACATGGATATTCAAAGGGAGGTGGAGTCTGTATGCCACAAGGGATCCCAATAGAACCATGGGGGCAGCAGAAAGGATCCCAGTGGTTGGGCTCATGGTTGGCCATACTACCCTGGTGATTTGGAAACAGATGAAGGGTATGACTGAGGGGGCCTTGGTTGATAACAAGCTATATAAAGAATATGGGAAGAGTGCTGGGAGATTATTTCTCCCATTCACTATCTGATTCTGCATTAGAAAATGAACATGCATAACACGGTACCAGTGGAGAGTCTAGTATTTGAGGTAAACTCTGGAGTTTCAGATATTGTGAGGACCTTTGAGTATCTGAATTATTGTGGTGCCAATGCCAATCCCATATTGGCAAATCTTCCTGGAGGTGGTGCAGTCCCTGTCCTTGTCTTTCCCCATTGGTATCCTGCTTCAGGTTTAGGGTTTTTTTTTTCTGTTTTAAAAGAACTAGAGGAACTGTAAGATTAAGAAAAGGACTTATATTTGAATTCTAGCAGAGCTAACAATCCAATATCTAGATACTGCTAATATCTTAAACTCTAGCCAAGGTGGCTGAGAAGGAACTAGGAAAGTTCACCTGAAGAATACTAGTTAGCCTTATGGCAGACCATGGAGGTGAAGGAAACAGCATATGGGTGTGGAAAAGTTCTACCAAAGTTCTCTGATTGCTAGTATAAGGACACAAGCGCATCTACAGTGAAGCACCCATAGAACATGAAGAAGAATGCTCATTTGTTTTCCCAGTAAAGATTATGGAGGCACAAGACTGGAACAGACACCTTCTAAGTTGTCAGTCTGCACAAGACAATTATGTTGTATGATTTCATCAGTGTGTTCATTAGCTTTCACATGTTGTGCAAGCACTTACCACCCACAACAGCATGTGCCAAGTTTACACTAGCACCCTAAAATGTTATTAATTAGGCTGACATGAAAATACAAACTTTATGCAGTTTCACAACACCAGTCTACTGCACAGCATCCTTATATTTCAGACAGAACTGAGAAACCACAAGGGAAAAAAATGAGTTCCTAGATCACAGTGTGCTGAAAGTTTTTAAAAAGATGCTTTAACTCATACTGATCATCTTGCTTGCTGCTGGAAACTGAGACCTGGCATACAATACTAATTGTCAGTCTCTATAAATGTGAATTCAATTTTGTGTGTGTTTATTTTGTTTTACTATTGAGGATGACTACACAGATTGCTACACTGAATGCTAATGTGGATTTCTCCTGTACCTAGAAGAAGTCTTGCATCAAAAGACATGACAGCAAATCATATAAAAGAGGACAAACTACATAAGGATGGTAAGAAAAAGGATGGGAGGATTTTTGTTTAAAAAGGACAATTTTTTAGATAACTTTTGTGGTTTGAGATTTATCTATTCTTAGGCCAGGGCTACTCAACTTTGGAAGTCCTGGGGGTCACAATGATACTCACAGCACATGCCAAGGGCTGCAACTTAAGTGTGGTTGCATATACATGCAAATATATATGCAAATATATGCAAAAACTTTCTTTCACACAATACCCCAGTGCTCCTGGCATTTCCTCCCTGGGGGCTAGAAACGCCGACATCCTGTACCCGTCTGTTCCAGCCAGCCCATCCACTTGCATCTTTCAATGCTCACCCCGCCTAGGAGATGCCTCGCCGTTGTAGAGCGTGTTCCCAGGAGAAGCCATGTTCACAGGATTCCAGCTGTGGGCCGCGTGTTGAGTAGCCCTGGGTTAGGCTATGCTTTATCCTTTTAGTGCATTAAAAAGTTTCTTAAAATAGATGTTATATTGCAGTGTAAGTATTTATTGCAAAGAAAAAAATTCTTAACTAGAACATATTTTTGTTAGCATTAGTGGCTTTGAGTTGTTTTTTTTAATTTAGTAACTTTGATGTAAAAAGCCATTAAGTTAATGCTACCAAAGTTAGTGTACTGAGACTAAGGGTATGTCTACACTTTATTCCTCTCTCAAGAGAGGAATGCAAATGCAGACACCCGAAATTGCAAATGAAGTGGGGATTTAAATATCCCATGCTTCACTTGCATAATCGCGTTATGGCAAATCCTGAGTAAGGGTTATTTCAAGGGAAGAATTTTATCTCGAAATAACCCCGTTTTTTCTCCCGATATAGCGCTGTTTCGAAATAGTGCCATAACGCGATTATGGAAATGAAGCACAGGATATTTAAATCCCCTCTTCATTTGCAATTTCGGGTGTCTGCTTTTGCATTCCTCTCGAGAGAAAGGAATGAAGTGTAGAAATACCTTAAGGAATTAGCAGAAAACCAGGTGGAACAAAAAAACCATTTTCAGTAGCCACATACTCCCATTCACACCTCTAACTGAAATTATCAAACTATGGAATGAGGTGTGGTTCTCTTAAATGAGGTGTTTGCTAAACACCAGACAGGTATGCAGGCAGATCTGGCTCTTGACAACATACTGATGGACTTCCATCTTGGGTACGTTTAGAGAAGATTGAATCTGCTGCTGTCAATCTTCCAGGGTTTGAATTAGCAAATCTAGTGAAGAAACTCTAATTTGAACTGAGAGGGACACTCCAGTAGATGCCAGTAGTCCTGCTTCCACAAGGAGTAAGCGAAGTTGAAGGGAGAGTGTTCTCCCTTCGACTTCCTTCAGTGTGGACAGTACCAAAAGTCAAATTAAGGTACTTTGACTTCAGCCACGCACTTAACGTAGATGAAGTCGTGTATCTTAATTCAACCTTATCCTGTAGTGTACACATACCCTTACAGTTCTATGCTAGTGAAAGCTTCATGCTTGACTATTCCCACTGTTACTCTTGCTCTGTCCAATGTGCCCTATTTCCTACTGGAACTCTCCCTATGTCTAGACTGCAGGCTTCTTTCAGAAGAAGCTTTTCCAGAAGAGAGTGTCCACACAGCAAAACCACATAAAAAAAGCGACCTGCTTTTTTGAAAGATAGCGTCCACATTGATTGGATGCTATCTCGCATTTAAGTTGTGATTATGGACAGAGTGGCTACCAGGGCACCTATGCTTTTTCCTGAAGGCCTCTTCTTTCGAAAAAAGCCCTCTTCTTCCCCATCCATAAATGCCTTTTTCCGAAAGAACTCTTTTAGAAAAAAGGCTTCTTCCTCATAGAACGAAGTTTACTACTGTTGGAAAAATCCCTGCGTTCTTTCAAGTAACTGCAGTGTGGACGTAAGTGTAGTTTTTCCGGAAAAATGGCCGTTTTTCCAGAAAAACTCTGCAGTGTAGACATACCCTCTGTGTTGTAACTCTTCCTGTATAAATAGAAATGATCCTGAGTTAACACTACTTTTACACCAGACCTGAACACTGTAAAAAGGAAAAGTTGGGATCCAAAACATGTAGCTTTAGCCCATATCTATTGCCATAATTATATAAAACAGATAGCCTGCCAAATTCTGCCAAACTATTTAAATAAATGTTATGTACCCTCTTGGCATCAGAAGAATTAAAGATCCCCTTTCTTTCTGTGACCAAAAAAAAAATGGTAAAATGAATATAAAATTTTTCTTGATCTCTGTGACACTCCCTTTTCACTTTCAAATAACTTGTGCCTCGTATAACAACTTGTCTTTAAGATAAGTGACATAAGAAAAAATGAAAGAGTTTAATTTGCATAACTTACCTGAGAGAAAAACTAAAAGGGGGGGATACAGTCAGCAAATATATGAAAAATGTAAAAACATCATCAAGGAGAAAAAATAATTTAAGATGGCACAAAAACAGTTATTAACTAAAAGAATGAATATCAAGAACTGCATGCTTAGAAAGAAAGTATTGGCAGACTGTTGAACAGTTTCCGCAAGCAAAGGGATAGAAGCCTCTTATTTGGACCATTTAAAACTAGACAGAAAACAAGAGAAATTATATTACAAAGGGATGGAAAGATGACTGAATAGATATTTGCCTTCTCAATTAAAACGATTAAATACACTGTTAGATACTGGATCAAATAGGCTTAGAATTCCCTGTGTACGTAGTACAGTTAGGAAAGCTGTCTTTACTGCTATGTGAAAGAAATAAAGGATGCAATAGTTCAATTGTGCTTTGGGTGGTATCCAAATTCCGCTTTCATGAGGGAACTCTAGATTTCTATCTGGAAGTAAAATCCTTGTTGATGTAAAAAAAATTAAGCACATCAAGACAACACCAAATAGTTTGACTGTGACAGTTACCTCAGACTTACCATGTGAACATGAGTCTTCCTTGACCTGGTACATTTTTTCTAACATCAGTTATCAAAAACTGCCTTGAGGTTACAGTAGGATTTTAGTGCAGGTTTTCTAGACTTTAGGAATTAAAATTATAGATCAAACTTGAGCAAAGCTGAGAGGAAGTGTCTCTCTAGTTTGGGAAGGAAGTTGGGACCTTGCAGTGGAAGAAATATGAAAGCCAAATTCTCCATCACAGATGAGAGAACAATATCCCTATCACACCATTGGATCTGATTATGGTTTGGGTTTTTACATTGATCTGGAGAGGACTAACCCAGCTCTGAGGGCTGAGAAAGCCACTCCCTTTCTGTCTTACTGGGCATGCTCTAACTGCATGAGTGCAGCTCAGCTCAGTTGTGGCTGGAGGGAGAGGATGTACATTGCTTGCTCCAGGCAAGCCACAGCAGCAACCCAGATGCTAAGGCACTGCAACCCAGGCTGAAGACCAGAAGCTCCCAGAGACCTCAGAAGGGCTAGGCTGCGCTGCCCTCCAAATATGGGCACACTTATTGACTCTGGCCAGAAAGCTACATGACCAAGGGCAGGCCTAGAGACACAGGTTGAGGGAGAACAAAACAGGGCATTATTCATGAACTCCACTAGGAGATACAGGTACACTCACCTTGCACTGGGTGTGATCATCCCCAATTGCGTCACTTTCCTGCAATTCTTTAATAGTGCATCTAACCAAAATGTGTTCAACAGCTTTGGCAAAATCTAACCAAAAGAATGCCTCTATCCTGGCATCTATAACTTCACACTACCTTTTACCACTAAGTACTATCCTAATGCAGATAGGAATGACTCATTCTCTATCACCAGTGGCCTGATTACTATCTTTGTCCCTTTACAAAATGGTTAATGCAATTTTTTTGAAAATGAATGTCTATGTAAAATCAAGAGGAAAGGGAGGTAGAAACCATGTGTGGGTGTATTTTTGAAGTGTGTAATCGCACACCCTGTGGAGTAATTGACCAAATTGCCATTAACAATGGGAGTAGAAGCAGGCTCAAAATGTATGTATCTGTACTTGTAAAACTCAGCATTCTCTGTATAGGGAAGGAATACCTTTCAAACAGAAGAAGTATTTTATTTTCGCTATAGAGGTGATATGAATGAATGGATAAAAAACAGAGGTATTGAGTAGCTGATGAGCAACTGCGCATCCTACTGAAGTCAGTGAAGGATTATAGGTACTCATCACTAAGACTTTGACCAAAAATAGACAGATCACACTAGAGTACTCCACATCTCCCCAGTAAATCTTACAACAGAAGGTGTGTTGTGGGCACAAAAGCAACTGGCTCAAAATGGCATGTAAGAAGAGGAACTATCCATTTTGTATGCCTTTCACCCATTCTACGGCTTACAATAAAAACCTGGACCAGGTCCATAGGCATCAAAACACATTGGAATAAGGACTCTGACAGCAACAGAGGAACTTACTTTCAGCTGGTTTCTACTCCATGTGAAGGATTGTACCCTAAATAATTACATACAGTTCAGTGGTTCTCCTACTATGGTACATAGGCTATTGGTGTTCTGCTTAGCACTTCCCAGTGGCCTATGGGCAGAAGATTAAAGCACCTACCAGTCAAGTGAGTTTTCATGATACCAGTCTAGAATTCCATTGGTGTTTCCAGAGGAATTTCTGATCTCCACACTCTAAACAACAAATTCCTCTATACCCTTTGCAGTTACTTCATAACCAAGAAAACATGGTAGCATATATTCTACTTTGATAAGATTTGCTGATGATACTAAAACTGGAAGAGCAATATTGCACAGGAGGCCAGAATAAAATTACAAAATCAACTAGAGAGAAGAAAATAGTGGAAGCTTCAGGAATTGAGAGTCCTAAAAACCATCAAATTCTCCACCCTATGAATGCATCTACACAGCAGGGCTTAACTCGAAATAAGATAAGGAGATTCAACTATGTCAATTGTGTAGTTTATGTAGAAATTTGGAGCATCTACACAGCACTTATTTCGAAATAGAGCACTCTTCCTCCGACTTCCCTTATTCCTTGTACAATGAGGGTTAAGAGGGGTCAGAGTAAGAAGTTCTCCAGCTTGACAGTATCTTGACATTATTTTGAAATAATTGCCTACTGTGTAGATGTGGACTACGTTATTTTGAAATAACTCTAGTTATTTTGAAATAATGTTGCTGTGTAGACATACACTATGGTACAAAATGCTAATATGTAAGCAAGATGCCAGACTCCTCGCCACAAAATGAGTTTATTTTCATTGTGTCTCATTATTGTCTTAGCGACAAGGAGTCCTGTGGCACCTTATAGACTAACAGATGTATTGGAGCGTAAGCTTTCACGGGAGCATCTGACAAAGTAGGTCTTTGCCCACGAAAGCTTATGCTCCAATACATCTGTTAGTCTGTAAGGTGCCACAGGACTCCTTGTTGCTTTTGCAGATCCAGACTAACACGGCTACCCTTCTGATACTTGATTATTGTCTTAAAATGTTATCAAATACCAAAATAATTTAGATAACACAGCATAGATATGGGATTTGAGTTGGGAGTGGAGGTGGTCATGAAAGGACCTCTCCTTTAAAAAAAATCCATAATATAAAAAAGTCTGAGCGCCACTGTATTAGCAAATCAATGTACTATAAACATATATTAAAGTGCTATCTGAATAGGGATCTGAGATATGATTAATGCTAACCAAGGCCTGGTCCAATTGCCACACTAAAATCAGTGGAAAGATTTCCATTTGTTTCAATGGACTTTAGATCAGACCCTAGCATTAGATCAAGTGCTTATACACTGTGCAACCCTTTAAACTGTTATACAGACATGAACCTGAGAAACAGGGCTAATTAAATGCAAAACATACAGCTGTTTACAAAGACACCTCATACAAATGCAGTTGAACTGCATATAAAATGCGGGAGAAGATGCAAATTGTACAGTGAATTGTTTTTGTTTGTTTTCTCCCCACAAACTGTAGCTGTATAAAATTAAAAATAAGAAATTCAGAGAGAGAAGAGAGAGATTTTCTAAAAATTAAGATATAATGGACAATGCCTAAATATGGGATGACAGTTTGTATTGCATATATTTATATTAAATCTGGTCCGCATAAAAATAGCACTGATGATTACAGCATGCCACAGTTCTCTGTCTGAGAGACAGTCCCATGACTAATCTTTTAAACTTGTCAAAGTTTATACATTATCACTATTATAAATGGAAATAATCACTTAACAGAAGTGTATTAATGCCTATTTTTAAATTAAATATATTTCCCTATAAATTTGCTAAGGAGCATGAATGGAAATGTTTATTCTAAAAGGGCTTCCAGAGCACAGATTTTGAAGCTGCATGAGGTAGCAAGTCAAGCCTTTTGAGATTTTTATATTTATATTTGATACTTAAAATATATATATACATACATTTGCCATCATGACTTAGGAAAACTCCCATAGGAATATTAAACATGGTTTTGCCGGGAAAATGTTCAGTATTTATAAAACTTACTGCAAGGTCAAGTGTAATCCCAGAAAAAACAAAAATAGCTGCATTTTGCAACACAAAAATCCTCCTTACAGAATACATACTATTGATTTAAAAGTGATAAATATTATTGACATTAAAAAGGCACAGTAAAGAAGTGCTTACTTAGTCTGAAGTCCATGACACTCTTATGAAATTTACCTTCATGCTGGCAGTGGTTCTAAATCACACATATTGCTCAATGGTTGACATTTACGAACCAGTTTACGCATATATGTGGTTTTACATACAACATGACTGTGCTCTATTATTTAATGCTGTGGTGTCCAACCAGTTCTGAAGTAGTATAATGGCTATTGCTATAGTGAACTAACCTCACTCAACTGGCCAATCACCCACATGTGGCTAGTGCTTTGGACACCATGGGTTATGTGTGTTGAATAAATAAAATACATATGCTCTTAAATATACAATATATACTATCATTAGACAGTGTGGACATTTAAAATTCATCACTGAAAGTTCCATGGTTTGTTCCTTTCAGAAAGTAATGGATTTGGCTATTGCATGAGATCTTTCTAACTGGGAATATATTAGTACTGCAAGTGAAAAAAATATTACAAGTGAGATGCCTTTTGAGGATTTTTTTTTATCTGATTAGCCTCCTTTATACTTCAACAATAATCTAATGAAAATTGCAAGCATTTTATTATGTGAATTAAAATCTAATTGAGCTACACGGTAATTATTTAAAAAATGAATAAACCTTGGAAAAATAAAATTAGATAAACTAATAGATAAAAATTGTAGATAAAATTAGTAGAATTCAAAAAGTAACTCCTTTCAATGGCATACCTATAGATATGTAATTTTAGAAAATTCACAGGAGAGCAAATACCTCTTTATTTATACTGAAACTCATCCCAGGTTGCAATATGCTCCCATTTAAATAAGAAAGAGCTGTTCCCAAGTGCAGCAAGGAAAAGAATTTGCCCCTACACATTATCTATGAGATCTTAGGGAGACTGACAGACTGGGAGCATGTGTAATAGGGTCTAGTACTGATCAACATTTTCATTAATGATTGGGATAATGGAGCAGATAGTAGAATACAATTTGCAAGTGACACCAAGCTTGCAGGGTCTACAAGCATGTTGAAAGACAGAATTAGAATTTCAAAGACTCGTGATAAATTGGAGAATTGGTCTGAAATCAACAGGATAAAATGCAATAAAATGCAAAATACTACATTTTGGAAGAAAAAACGCAAATGCATGAATACTAAATGAGGAAAAGCTGACTAGGCAGTAGTATTGCTGTAAAGGATCAGGGGATTATAATGGATCACAAATTGAACATAAACCAATAATGTAATCCAGCACTGAAAAAGGCTAACATACTGGGGCATATTAATAGAAGTATTTTATGTAAGACATGGGAGGTAACTGTCCTGCTCTACTCAACACTAGAGTACTAAACTTGGTCTAGGTTTACTTGACCCTACCTCAGCATGTTGTGGGGAGAGGTATGACCTTACAGCCATCCATTTTTATGATTCTGTAACTGTGTCCCTCATGTAAATCAGACTGGATTCTGTAATCCCAGAATGATCATGAGAATTTTATGTCCTGAATATTTTAGGCCCAGAGACCCAACACATTCCTCTTAGGCTACATCCAGACTGCAGTACTCTTCTGGGATACCTCAAATACACAAAACAGATACACAAAAGCAATGCCATGTCCAAGGAGCTCATCTGCTTTTTGGGAAAAATTTTCGAAAAAGCAGACGCGCTCTTTCGCCATCCCTGTAAATCTTGTTTTATGAGGAAGAAGAGAACTTTTTTCCAAAATTTGGTGCCGTGTAGACATGCCAAATTTCAGAAAAGCCTCTTTCGACAGTAAAGCGGAAAAAGATATGCAATTTGCATTTCTTTTTCGATTTATCTTTGCAGTGTAGACCTAGCCTTAGTGAACCTGAGGGACCAAAATGCTTTCCTACATGTGGGGCAGAAAAGATGGATGGAGGAGTAGCGGAGGGAAGAAAGTAGTTAGGAGACCACTAGGGAGACACAGGCTTTGGTTTTCAAAACAAGTAAATTCATTAAATCCAGAAGGAATTCTAGATTCAACCTTGCTGGTTGTCCCCCTTAAGTACCTTTCTACTTTACTAGCTGTATCTTCCAGTCCCACAGTAGATCTCAATATTAATATTTCCAATTACATCTGTGCAAACTCTCCTTCTGTCAAAAGTGCAGATGTGTAACAGAAGTTGAAAGACATCATTAACTTTTATACAGATACACATCTAATCCCCAGGGAAGCATCCTATTGCGAGCAGTAGCCTCCTCATGTCCTAGTAGTGCAGCCTTCCACTCAAGAGTTCTCACTACACAGTAAACTTCCATCAGTTTTCAGTAACATCATCCAGGCCTCACTTGCAAGTACCACCGACTAGATCATCGGGGCGGCCCATTCATATAGGCTAACTAGGAGGTCGCCTAGGGTGCCAAGTTAAATGGGGCCTCAAATGGTGGCTCAATATCATTGAGGGGTTTGGAGGTGGGGATGCCGATTGCATGGTTCGCCTAGGGTGCCAGTTGCTGGCAGCTAGTCTAGGGCTGCCCCGTGGTATCATTTACACATTTAGAATGCAACAGAGTGCTGACCTTTAAAATTCCTCCCGTGTACAAGATGGAAGTGCTTTTAGAGATGAAATCCATGTCAATCACGGGAATTCATCCTGTGAGATGAGAGGTCAAGACTGTTATGCTGTCTTTACATTGATAGCCTATCCCTGCAACAATGCCAACTCTGTTCACGTTTCTATACAAGCAACACTCTCACATGACCTAAACACATAAGCCGTACCATCAGAGGCTCATCCACCTGTACATCCACTAACCTGATCTATGCCATCATGTGTCAGCAATGCCACTCTGCCATGTATATTGGCCAAACATGACAGTCTGGCTACATCTACATTGGCAAGATTTTGCGCCAATACTTTTAACGCAAGAGTTTTTGCGTCTACACTGGCATGTGCTTTTGCACAAGAGATGTGCTTTTGCACAAAAGCATCCGTGCCAGTGTAGATGATCTCTTGCGCAAGAAAGCTCCAGTGGCCATTTTAGCCATTGGACTTTCTTGCGCAAGAAATTCATGTTGCCTGTCTACACTGGCCACTTGCGCAAGAACAGTTGCGCAAGAGGGCTTATTCTTGAACAGGAGCATCATAGTTCTTGTGCAAAAAGCACTGATTTCACACATTAGAACATCAGTGTTCTTGCACAAGAACTCCCCGC
>JANRFK010004893.1:41420823-41432631 GCA_030068395.1 Apalone spinifera
AGTGTAGACAGGCAGCATGTTTTTGCGCAAAAGTGGCCGCTTTTGCGCAAAATCTTGCCAATGTAGACACAGCCTCTAGGTGTGTCTAAATTACATGGCTCTGTCAACGGAGGCATAAAGGATCTGACTACAAAGGGTTCTGGGGTCAGCAGATCCCCATCTAGACTGCTGCGCTGTGCCGACAAACAGCTGATCGGCACAGAGCGGTGGCCATTTTGATTTAAATGAAGCAGCGATTATTTAAATCACAGCTTCATTTCCCTTTGTCGTCCTGCCTCATCTACATGGCTCTGTCGATGGAGCCATATAGTTTAGACGCACCCTCTCTGTGCCAAAGGCTAAATGGACACAAATCAGATATCAAGAAAGGTAACATACATAAACCTGTAGAACACTTTAACCTCACTGGATATTTAGTAATGCATTTCAAAGTAGCCATCCTTCTGCAAAAAAACTTCAAAACAAGATTACAAAGGGAAACAGCTGAACTGCAATTCATTTGCAAATGCAATACAATTCAATTAGGACTGAATAAGGATTTAGATTGTTTGTCTCACTACAAAAGCAATTTCCCCTCTGTTGATATTCAATAGGGATGTGAAATCCCATTTAAAATGTTAATCGGTTAAACTGTATGTTTAACTGGCTCATTATATTGTGCCTCAGGCACAGTGGGCCCAGCTGGACTAGAGTAGCCCCCTGCCAGGCAAAGCACATCACACCATACTGTGGCCAGATGGCTGCTCTGACCAGGCCAGGCAGGACCTGCCACAGCTCACCATGGGTGGGGGACTGCTCTCGCCAAGCTGGGTTGGAATGCCCCTTCCCTGTGGTGTGGTGCGGTGTAGGCAGAAGCAGCACCCCCACCAGTCAGGGTACACAATACCACATTGTGAGCGGGGGGGGCTGCTCCAGATGGGCTGAGCTTTAGGGATGTAATAATGTAGTTGATTAACTGATAAGCAAAAGCTTATAGTGTAATGCTATAGACTACACACATTCCACTCACCGCCAATTGCTAGTACATTTTTTAGCAGGCTGGCCAGAAGCCCAGCTCATTCCTGTTTCGCACTGGGTCTGAGACCTACCCCCGCTACGGCTCTGCATTTAAAGTGTATTAGGAGCCAGGCAGGCAGGCAGCCCAGCTCAGTTCAGCTTGCAAAGGGTCTGGGAGCTCGGCCTCCACCCTCCGGACAGAGGCTGCTACAATCCTATGCTGCTGCCTCTGTATCAGAGGCAGCAGCACAGAGCAATGGGCAGCTGAACTGTGACGGGAGCTGGTTTTTAAACTGGCTCCCCTCATGGGCCAGCTCCCACCTGGCACCCCACGCTGCAGCCTATGCTACAGAGGCAGCAGCACAGAATGGCAGAGGGCTCCTTGAGAGTGGGGCTGAAGCACATTGGCTACTTGTCCCATCTTTGGGGACTATAGAATAATCAAGTAACTGATGAGAATTCATGAGTTTAATTGATTATTCAATTAACCGATATTTAACATCCCTACCGGGTTTGCTAAACTTTTCCACAGGTGGGGGGAGGGGGGAAGGGGCGTGCACTCCAGCTGGGCTAGGTGCTGATTAACTGGGTAAGCATGCAGGTAAGCAATGCTTACTGGGTAACTGGCTAACCATGTACCCCTTTGCATCCATATTATTCACCTACTCATCAGCTGTTGTGAGTGAACCATATCTACCCTGACTTAATTGGCCTCATTAACATTGGTCTTACACTTGATAAATAACTTCCTCCTTTTCTTACATATATATCCTTGCCTCTGTAATTTCCACTCCTATTCATCTGATGAATTGGGTTTTACCACAAAAGCTTATTCCCTAATAAATCTGTTAGGGTACGTCTACACAGCAACATTATTTCGAAATAACTAGCATTATTTCGAAATAACTTAGTTCGCATCTACATAGCAGGCAATTATTTTGAAATAATATAGAAATAATGTCAAGCTGGAGGACTTCTTACTCTGACTCCTGTAACCCTCATTATACGAGGAGTAAGGGAAGTCGGAGGAAGAGTACTCTATTTCGAAATAAGATACATACTCCAAATTTTGTGTAGCTACTCCAAATTTTGAAATAAGCTATGCAATTGACATAGCTCAACTTGCGTAGCTTATTTCAAGTTAAGCCCTGCTGTGTAAACATGACTTTACTCTCAAATGTGCCACCAGACTCTTTTTTTGTGTAGATATAGACTAACATGGTTACCTCCGAGACTTGTCATGTGAAAACCTGCTTTAATTATTATAACATGTAAGAAGTTATAAAAATCATAGAAAGAAAGGATAAAATCACCGTAGAATCACATCATTTAGTGCATCCCCTGCAGTTCCAGTGTTTTGTCCATATTCTAGTTATAATGTCTCAAATACCTAGACATAATTTAGACAACTTCTGTACATCTCAACATCAGGGGTTTTTTTCTGACATACAACATATACTTTTCTCTTGTTAGTCTCAACTCTTTACTCTTGATTATTTCCCCATGAAAAAACCTAAAGAATGCTTCATTCTCAGTGATATGCTCTTCATATTCCTACAGTCAATTATCTCTTTCTTGAGTCAGTGCTCACTATATATCATCTCAAAACACTAGTTGGTCCAATAAAAGATACAACTTCACCTATCGGGTCTCTCTAACATATCAGTCATTTACTTCACCAGACATACTGTCTGACATGACAACAAAGTTTCTGGTATTACACAAGGCAACAAGTCATGCAATATGTCACTTTATCAAGATGTACACAAATCTTAGTTTGTCTTCCAGTACTCAATTGGCTGTATGGTCAAGAGACCACAATTTTGAAATGTCAAAGAGGCTGGACCTCCGAGCTAGAAAGAAAAAAGTAGATGAGATTCACAATTCAAGACCAATTGGTAAATAGAGGGCTCCCTTAGTGATTTAAATTTAGGTGGCAATGTGTATTGGTATCTGAGCATCATTTCTCCCAATGACAGTAGTCTGTACAATATATATGATTAAGTACATTATATTGTAAGCTATTTTCTACAGCAAAAACACAAAGAACATTTCACATCTTATTCATAACAAACATATAACACACAGCTGAACAGGAATATTAAACTGCAAAGTAGCTGCAGTAGAGAACATTCATAGACATGAAAAAAACCCTCTTACCATATAAGGAATGTGAAAAAAAATAAAAAATGTGTGGGATCATATTCACAGACACAGAAATATGTTCTGTTCCCTAACACCCACAAGCCTTAGAACATTAGGCTGAAATGCTGGCATGAATAAAAACCTTTCATTAAGCAAAAAACACCTCACAGATTGGAAAACTGTTGAAAACCACCAATTTAATACTCAGCTTCTTTTCAAATTTAATCATTTTTATTGTAATGAAAGTTACATTTTGATTATGCTCAAAAGAGTGGAAATGCATATTACAGGAACAATAGAGATTATCAGGCAGAGTCAAAATTAAATACAAAGGGGACAAATAAAATTCTGTCACCTGATTCATAACATCAGCAGATTCCATGCTAACTATAATATGAAATCGACTTACCATGAAGTAAAAAGACAAGTTTCTCCCTTTTCATTATTCTTAACTTAAGCAATCAGTACTTTCAACTACTCCAGCCTCCAAGACTGTCTTTATAACTAGGTAGGCACCTATGTCTTTCTTCTATAATACAACAAACTCCCCTTTTATTATTTAATTGTTAAATAGGTCAATAATTAAATAAGGTACGCTGAAGCTTGGTGGCATCCATACTGCGAGAGACTGACCGGAGCAAACACTCCAGTCAGCTTCCTTTACTCCTTGTAAAAGGAGGAATACTTGATAACAGTGGGTGTTGCTCTCAGCATTCAATTTAGAGGTCTATACTAGAACCACTAAATTGAACGCCAGAAGACCGACCTCCAGAGCATTGATCTTCCAGTAAGTATAGACATGCCCCTAATGTTTGCAAGGTCTTTTACACATGAAAATAGTCCCTGCCTGAAGAGCTTTCATTCTAAATTAGACAAACATAATGAAAACAGGAAAGCTGGGGTCAGGCAAGATATAGAATATATAGTTCTTGTAACTTCACTGATTTTTTTAAATTGAGAATAAACTGAGATAAGAAAAAGAGAGAACATTAGAGGTCAATTACAGTGAGGTAAAGAAGTAGGTTTGAACTAAGGACCATACATACAAAGAAAGGGAGAGAGCAATTTTTTGCAAAGGGAAATTGGTCATGGAGCTAAAAACTGAATTGAATATTATATGGGTTCTGTTCCTGCCTCTGGCGCACACTTCCTACATGACCTCAACAAGTCACTTAAGAGGCTGAGACAAAGTATACTGAGGTCAACAGGGAGAATCCCATCAACTTCAATGGGCTTGATCAGACCTTTAAACTGTGGTTCAGTTCATTTTCAAAAAGGGGATATTACATCCCCTCTCCCTCTCTTTATCTGTCTCACTTATTTAGAATATTAATTCTTTAAGCAGCTGCTCTCTCTTATTAAGAGTCCCTTTTGGTACCTTCAAAAATAGTAACCTACTCATCACTGGATTCTCTAGTTGCTAACATACCACAAGAATTTCTCTCACAGTACAGTTTTATTAAATGTTTGTAATAATATTTTGTTTCTTTAACATAATACTTGATTAAATAATATTCTTTAATAACTTCTGGCATGCAACATTTCTTCCAAATATCAAATACGCCATTTGAATTCACCAAAATGCTAATAAAATTAAAGATAGTAGTAGGAAAAAACACCCAAACCAAAAACATGTATTTAAGTAAATTTTTAACAGATCAGACTGTAAGCTGAAATATAGACAGATCAAAGTAGAATGAAGTTCTAAGTAAAATATTATCCTCTGCCTTGATTTTTGCCTCTGGTGGTATGTCTAGACTACGTGACTCCTTCGACGGAGCCACATAGATTAGTTTTCTAGACATAGGAAAATGAAGAAGCAATTTAAATAATCGCTGCTTCATTTACATCAAAATGGCTGCCACGCTGTGCCGATCAGCTGTTTGAAGGCACAGCGCAATAGTCTGGACGCTCCGCGGTCGACAAGAGAAGCCCTTGTCGACCGCCCCATTATGCCTCATGGAATGAGGTTTACTGGGGCGGTCGACAAGGGCTTCCCTTGTCGACTGCGGATCGTCCAGACTACCGTGCTGTGTTGCCAAACAGCTGATCAGCATAGCGCGGCAGCCATTTTGATGTAAATGAAGTGGCGATTATTTAAATCACCGCTTCATTTCCCTTTTTCAAGTACACTAATCTGTCGACACATGGCTCTGTCGACAGATGTACCCTGTGAGAAAAGTCTCAATTCCATGAGCTGAAGGCAGAAGGCAGAATAACTGCTACATAAATCAATGGAGTTATTCAGACTTTACATCAACTAGACAGAATGTAGTAATTCATATTTTCCTTTGAATTTCCAAGTTTGTGAATTTAAGTATTTAAAATGCATGTTTTAAAACCCCAAATTATACAGCTGCAGCAATCTAAGCAAGAATGATTTATTTGCATTTCACACCATATTTTCTGATACGAAACGAAGGGGGAAAAAAAGCACTGGAAATTTCATGAGCACCTTTTACAATTTGAGCACCTTAGGAAAATAATTAGCACTTTACATCAATCATACTGCTTTAGTTAAATTTTCAAGACAAGAGTCAGATATTTCCAGGCATTCACTCATTGCCCTTTCTTGAAAGAAAAAGCGTTCTCTTCTGACACTTTCTATAAGCACCACCCTATCTCTAACCTTCTCTTTTGCATCAAAATGCTGAAGCAGCCTTCTTCCCCAGTCATCTTTCATTCACACAATATTGTCCTTAGTTCAATTCAGCCAGGGTATTGCAATAATTAGAATATAGGAAATGCACTTCTCAGATGTAGTAAAAAAAAAAAATTTGCTGGTGATGGCTCCCTTCGTCGTGACTTTACCCACCAGTACTAAAATCTATGGGTTTTTACAACCATAATTCTGTTCCTACTTATAAAAAATTGCACATTTGCTTATGGTAGCTCCTCCTCAATGACGGGAGGCCTCATATATGAAGTTTCAGTCAGTACATTTCACCACTGTCTAGTCATTTCTCTCCACTTTACCCCTCCTGATCACTTTACTTCTATCTTTAACCTTTGCTCACACATTTAGATGGATGATACTCAAATACATGTAAGTACAACATCAACATGTACATTAAAACACTATGAATTTTCAGTTATCAGGAAGCTAATGCATAAGCAGAAAATGCAATTTTTACACAACTTACTGTTCTGAAAATTTTTTCAAAGGAACTGATCTAGTGCACCATGCCAATATACTGTGAAAGAAGGGCTGCCAAGTACCTTAAAATCCATGTGTGCATTCCCCACACGGGGATCCTATTGGCAACACTGGTGGTCTGATAGATTAAAACCACTGGTATAAAATGGCCTTACTCAAATTTTTAAGCAAATCTTAATACAATATCTATATGTCTAGTTTGGGCTTCAAAGACCCCAAAAAGTTTAAAGTGTCATTTAATACACATTTTAAAATCTATTACAATGTGTATGGCTACCAATATGCATATTAAAGACGACTTATATACTTAGACAACAACAGATCATCATGGTTTGTGGCTGTGATGGCCTACAGGATCAATAAAATGTTTTATTTAAAAGTAAAATCATATTTAATATTAATTAACATGGCAGACTCCAATGACCCATTGAGTTTTCAACCTTTGCTGACACTAGGCTTGTAAAACTTGTTTGTTTTTTATTATTATTATTATTTTCTTTTAAAACCATGCAAACATCCATTCTTAAGTGTGCAACATCTTAGATGATTTGTGTATGTGTCTTGTTTTAAACTTAACAGTCTTAACCTGAATTTAGTCACAAACTGAATTCATGTAAATGCTATCAAAGATTCACTGTTTGCCATGTGTTACCACAAAGATAACAGCTATCCTTTTAAAAAGAACAATGGAAGTGTGGTAGTCTCCGCAAAAACTATTGGCAAGTAACTTTGTAATGGCTTCCACACTATCTTTTCTACTAAAGGCCAAATTCTGCCATAGACAAGTGCATCAGTGTAGTGCTGCTACCAAATATGGAGAAGCCATGAAAAGGATGCACATCTTCTGTGTGGGATAGAGTCCTGCTAATGATGTTTACTCTGCTGTGGCATGTAGGATGGAGTTGGATTAGGGCAGGGCCAGCATCAAAGGACCTGTGATAGTCAACATCCTATATGCCCTTGTTGAAGGGTTCTGTCAACTTGATGAAGAAAGAGGGGATGACTGCTCTACCTATGTATTTATCCAACCACTTTGGCATTATTATAATCAATATACTGCAGTTCCTTCCTTTAACATAGTATTTTACCTCTCTAGCATGTGCACATGCACACTCTTGCTCTCTTCCCCCACTCCATTGTGCAGATAAGGCACTACAAGGTCTGTTAACTTCCCACTGGAGCTGAGATTGTGGTTTTAAACAGAAATGGAGGCTTCAAAGAGAACATGCACAGAAATGTCACACTTCATGTAAAGGTCTCATATAAATGGATCAGTACATTAATAGGTGTTCTACAAATAATTAGTTGTTCTAGATTTTTAGGGGTCAATGAGTCACAATGTTGCTTATTACCTTTACTCAAACATTGGTAATATCTTCTGATGGAATCATAACCATACATAATACAGACTAATTATTGTAACATGCTTAGAATAGTTCAGTTCTCTACAAGCAGAGCATGAAGTTAGAAGACAATCCATTATATTAGTCATTATTTGTTATATAATGGTTCACATTGTATGCCTACACTTTCTAAGAAGTTACCACAAACATCAACTGATGAAATAAATTATTCCAGAAAGAAGACACAAATGAAAATTCATGCACACTAAATTCAATTTAAGATTGTGCCCAGCTTAAAAAAGACACACAACCACCAATCATCCAAGATGTTGCACAGTTAAGAACAGATGATTGCATAGTTTAAAAACAAAAAACAAAACAAAACAAAAACAAGTTTTACGGTGTCAGCAAAGGTGAAAACTCAAATGGATCTACAAAGAGATTTCCAGTAATTGTTATAATTAGAAAAAGAACTATCTTTGTGCATATCAAGATTTTTGATTACGTGGTCAACAACTTAAATTCATTCAAATCTTAAAATAAAGGATATGTTTGAAAACAAAGTTGCTTCCTTTTGTTGGAATTGCATGAAGGAAAAATGCATTATCCCACTTTTCCCTTTCCTTTTCATCAAAAGAAAATTTAAAAAACTTATGAAATCAAATTTATTTATAAGAAAATTAAGCTTAACATTTGAGAAAACTGATCAGTTTTTCAAGATACTTTATTCCCTTAAATTTATTGATACATGTACAAAAATTAAGATATGTTAGTGTTTGTATTTCTTTAAGAAGGTACTGCTATTTCTGAAGCAGTATATATTTAAACATTTGATGTAGTGGTTACCATGGTAAGTATACATCTCTTGTTGAATTCCAGATGAATCGATGCATAAAGCTAATACTCACATAGCTAGCCTTTGCAAGTTACTTTCCTTGTCCGATCATGTTACAGTGACATTAAATGCAATTTATAGTTCAGATTACAATCTTATCCACATTAAAACTATTCAGAACAGCTCAGATTTAAAAAATAGGAATAAAATTGAGTAATGCTTTTTAGCCTGAAAGTCATAGGATAAGAGAACTAAGCATTTTGCTATGGGAACAGGCATGTTAAAATTCCCAAGATAAAAATGCTACCTATCTCCCTGACCTCAGGAAACTAAACAATACCTTCACTGGTGTTAATACCTTTCAGTAGACTGACCTCACAGAAAAATAACCAACTCAATCTGACTACTCCTTAAAATACAACAAAGGTCTGATTCTGCTTTCACTTACCCCAGGGTAATATAGGAATCCTCCCTCTGCCTCATTGAAGCCAGTGGAGTTATGCCAGTATTAGAGAGCTAGGCCCATTGAACCAACATTAGGGTTATTCTGCTCCAGAGAAATCAGTGGTGTTTTGCTACAGATTTTAATAGTAATAAGATTTGGTACATACTTATTTTCAACCTCTTGGAATTATAAGAAACCAATCAACTAATATCCTGAACACATCGAGCTTCCCCAAACTGGTTACTGTTTAAAGGTACTATTGCTTTAAAATAGAGATGAGAAAAGTCAAGCCATATAGGAAATAAATGAAGCCTATCTTTCTCAAAAGACAGTAATATTAGTATTTCAAAAAGGACTTCATCACAATTTGTTTCTAATCATTAGAGCTTCAGCAGGAGATAAGAAGTGAAGATTGGAAAGGGCACACACCTTTTCAGGGGGATTGTTGAGCATAATATCTTATTTCATAAGGGCAAGAGGTGATGACAATGAAAACACACCATCAGCACAAAAATACATTTATTTACCCTTTTAAAATGCACAGTGGGTAAGAAAAAAAGATATGTACACTGTATATTCATAGGTTTGGTCAGAAACAAAATAATTCCCAGTGTCTTCCCTGATTCAGGTACCAAGTGGTTTGCTTTCATCATCATACACTCAATAATGCATCTAACTGCGTCCAGAAAGTTGGCTTTAATAGCCCTTTACCCTTAATTCCTTAGTACGAACACTGGGAATACTGAACCAATTATTACAGACTGTGGTAAAGGCCTACAGAGATCTTACAAGCCCCTCAGGGATTTATTTTGATCTTATTTAGCCAGGTGTACCTTAGGACTAACTCATGGGCCAAATTCTTCCCTGATGTTACAGTATTCACTGAGCCAAGTGCATTTCCCCAATGTGACTAACAGAGTTACACAGGGACATATTTGCCCTAATGAAGTTACAGTGATGTAAATTAGCCCTAGGTCAACCTCCTCCCCCCAGTATCTTTACCTAAATTTTGCACAACCACAAGCATACTGTTGTGAGCATTAGGTTAGAATGCTGATTCAGAAGGAATCAAGAAGTAAAGCTGGATTATATATCAATCTCTTTACTGATGTTCCTAAAGAAGATGTACCTGAATCAAGAATCATGTTGCTCTGATTTCAGAAAATGATTTAATTGGTGGAATGAGGAAAGATACGGGTGGGTGATAAAGATTTATTTCATTGTGACCAACTCAAAATATTGAAATGTCAATATACATTAAACAATTTTATATAAATTGTTTTCACCCCACATTTTCACCCCACATTTTCACCCCACAGCAACTACAAAAAGGGCTCTCTTTGAAATAGCACTTCAGACTCCTTGAGGTTCCTGACATCACATATGTGATTACCAATGTAAGGCAATTTCCTTATTTTAAAAAAAACACCTGATTGTGCTGTCATTTTTGCTTTTTCTCCTCCCACTCTATTCTTCTGGCATAGTACTAAAATAAATGCCCTGTCCTCTATCTAGGGGTGGAAATAGAAAGAAGCAGCAGTGAAATTTTACATGGAGCTCATCAGCTTTTGCCCATGGGACACACAGGCAGTTGGGATACATGAAATTTAGACACAACCAGCAGTTCTGTGGCACCTAGAGATGAACAAGTTATATATGTAAGTATCATGAGCTTTGGTGGGCGAAATCACAGATGGAATTTAGAATCACTGAAAATTGACCTTTTATGCCCTGAAAAATATAAAAATTCCCTTTCCTTCTCCAAACAAGAATGTGCTCAATAAATCTCGTCTCCCACACAGTCACGATCAAGCATGTTCTGAAGAAAAGAGGCTTGGAGAGCAGCAGCAAATTTCCCTCTCCACAAGTGTCAGTGGTGACTGCGGGTAGGGAAGAGATTCCATTGACGCCCCTCTTCGCCCCCGCCCCCCTCCTCTTCAAGAGACTGCCCAGCATTTTCTTTCCACATCTGAGCCCACAAGAGCAACCCCGCTCGGGAGCAGGACCGTCCCTTCAGTTCTCTCCCGGTTCCCTGCACATGTGTTTTGGGGCGGAGAGGAGTAAAGCGGTACAGGGGCTGCACTGAAGAGGTATTCACAGCCATTCTTTGCAGCCATAGAACTGCTCCTTTCCTGACACAATTTCATCTGGTACCATGGCCCCCAAAGGAAACCGCTTCCCTTCCATCCCACCATCCCCGCCGCCGGTAGCACATCCAGCGAGCAGCGAAGGGAGCTGCTCCCTCCAGGTTCCCCGCTGCCCATGCAAGAGCCTGGAGCGTAGCGCGCTGCTGCTGGCGCTTCCCTGGTACATCCACGCTCCCTCCCCTCCACCCCCAACCCACACACTCACTCACACGCCGTTACAAGGGGAGCACGGCGGCTGCCCCTTCCTCCAAGGCAGTCTCATACTCACATTGCAGAGCGGAGTAACTGTCCATCGGTCTCCGCTGCCCCGAGACAACCCGCGGGGATGGTTATTCCTAAGGTATCGGGGTCCACCGTTAGGGAGGGGCGGGGGGAAGGAGGTAGAGAAAAGGGAGGGGGCGCTTTGTCGCGGGAGATCCCCCGCTAGACCATGATGTACGTGCCCTTCAGATGAACAGCTGGGTATGTCTCCACGAGGCGAAGAGTCGCGCGCGGGAAGCGCTGAGGCACAGGCAGCGTGTCCGCTGGAGTCTCTCTCCTCTCCCGCCCCACAGACCGGCCAGCGACCAAAAAATAAATAAAATAACGAATAAAAATCTTCATCCAATAAATCCCTGGAAAGCGCAGAGGAGAGGCGGACTCACGGGGGGGGGCGCCCCCTCCCCACGGTACCTGTCAGTGGGGGGTGCGGACGCGGGCCTCCACAAGGGCGTGCGGGGAGATCCTCTCCGGCTCCCGCA
>JANRFK010004893.1:41432731-41444450 GCA_030068395.1 Apalone spinifera
TACGCTGCTCCCCCCATCATCCCACAGACACATCTCTCCTTCCCCACATAGGCTGCTTCCCGCCCTCTAGCTCCTCCTCACGCATACCTCCCTGCCTCAGTCCCCCACTCACTAGTGCCGCCTGTGCACTCCTCACATGGCCACTGCTTGCTTCCTCTCACTCTCCTTCACCACCACTCTTCATGGGTCCTACTCTCCACAAGCTGTTGCTTCTTCCTCTCACTGTATCCTCCAGCTTCCCATCTGACATCAATCTGTTTCCTTCACTACCTAATGAGCTCCTGGTCATCCTCCTCTCAGTGCTTCCTCCCTCCTTGTATCCCCATGGAGGCCCTTACTGCTCTCTCCCCACATTCCTCCAAACCCTACACCTTTGCTGCTGCCTCACTCCCTCCAGTCCCTCAAGAAAGGCTATAAATCCTCCTGAATCAGAACAACCTCTTACAGACAGCAGGCCTGTACAGAGGAATTTCTTTGTGGGGTGCTTTTTTTGTAAATGTGGACCTTGATTTTTTAAATATAAAGGAGTTCAAAATAGTCATGCAATGAGTACGCATCAGAGAGGTTAATGAAAACTTTCAGTGGAAGCAGTGATTGTTAAAATGATTTTATTATAATATACTAACAATTTATACAGTAATAAAGGTTTTATAGAAATTACCTTCTGGGATCATGGTGGGCAGTACAGCTGCCATGGTCCCTAGTCCCTTGCTGCTGCTCTACCTGCTTGGCAGGGCTAGTGCTAGGTGAGTTCAGGTGGGGCATCTAGCCAGCATGGCAGGGCTCAGGTTGCTCCTCATGGGTGGGTGCACTATTCCTCTGGTCATGCTGCAGTGCCATCAGCCCTGCCCACCCATCCCCCTACAACACAGCTCTCTCCCATCCCCCTAACACAGTGGTTCTAAAACTTTTTGGCCTGCAGCCTACCTGGCACAATGCAAATCTTTCTGCAGACCACCAGCTACTATTGGAAACTCGCCGTTGATTACATAATTATGCCTGAGCCATTTTGCTAGTTCTGCAGCTAGGGAGAGTGGTTTAATTTAACCAGTAAGAACGGACATATTAATTTAAGTTATTAAACAGACTAAGCAGTTCAATTTTCTCATGTTAGCTTATCAAACTTCGTTTTAAATAAAGTAAATAATTTATGTCCAACACAAAATGGGTTCCCATGTTTTCTTTATTTATGGCAGGGGTGAGAACCTTTTTTTGGGTCAGGGGCCACTCCTCCACAGAAAAAATCAGTTGGGGACCACACAAGTGAGAAGCAACAACAACAAAAAAACACCTCCAAAAATTCCCAACTCTCACTGATGTGGCCCCCAAGTGAGACACCTTACTCCCTTACTCCCCTGGTGCTCCAATCCCACCGAGGGAGGGAGTGGGACAGGGAGGACAGAGGTTCAGGGCTTCCCATAGGCCAAACTTACTCTTCTGGGGTTCCAGGGTTAGTGGATTTTGGGGACCCCCCCAGGCTCTGGGGTTGGGACAAAAATGTGGGTTCAATATGCTGGACAGGGCTGCCAGTTAGAAAAATGAGGGTGCAGGTTCTGGGAGGGAGATGAGGTGCAGGAGGGGGTGAGAGTGCTAGGTCTGAATGGGAGGTAGGGTGCAGGAGCAGGCTGGGAGTAGGATGTCTGGCCATGGTAAGGGGGGCCAGACCAAGGCAAGGTGCAATGTGTGGACAGGAGGGTGGGTGCAGGAGTGGGCTGAGGATAGGGAGTCTGGCCAGGGTGAGAGGGTGCAGGAGCATCTCAAAAACATTGGTCGCTGTCATTCAGAAAAAGGTTGTTCTCTACAGTATCATGGACAGTTCCACAGATAGTTTGAAGACTACAGCCAAGACTTCAAATCTGAAGAATTATTCTTTGTTGAGCCTGTACATCAAACAAATGTTATATTAATGGACAATATATCATCTCAGTGGTTGGTATTGCTGAGGACTAACAAACTCATTTAAAGGTGAAGCATTCATACCTATGTAAGCAGGGGCTGAACTGCTGCTTGCTATCAGCCAGCTAAAAGGAGGGGTGGGTGTGCCCGCTACAATTGTTTAGCTCTGCAAGGTAATTAACTGTTAACTGTTGATATGTAAATACAGCTCAGGAGAGAATACGAGGTGTGGCTAAGTAAATCCCATTCAGCCAGGGCTGATGGAGGGTCAGTGTTGGAATGTGAAGAAATGTAAATAATTTGGGACTGTTGTGGGGGTCACTAATCATGCTACCCCTAAATGTGGGAACTGTAAAACATGCCACCAGTGCTTGCAGGAGAGACACCACCATCATGGTAAGAGGTCTCGGAGGAACAAGCCTCCCCCCTTCCAGAGTTGAGTGAACTGAGATGGAGGGAAGGGTTAAAGGGCTTGAGTCAGCCTGTTTCCACACCTACCAGGCGTGAGCTGTAAGACTGGCCCAACCTTCCCCTTTGTTTTAAGGACAGACCTAAAGCAGACTCCCTGAGGAGTCTTTTCTTTTGCTAGTCTAGTAGAAGCTGGATTCCTTTGCCAGTCCAGCTGGTGCCTAAAGAGTTGAAATCACTGAGAGCTCAAATCACTAGTTGGGCTGAGAGCCAGACCCATTGCAGCCAATGAAGCGGCGGTAACCAGCAGAGTGGCTGATGGCGTAACGTGGCTGGTAGGAACGGCGGCAGGTGAGGAGTGGTGACCAGCGGCATGGCGTGGAGTGGCGGCAGCCGAGGAGTGGTGACCAGCGGCGGCAGCAGGCAAGGAGCGGTGGCAGGTGACCAGCGGAGCGTTTGGTGGCGTGGGAAGAGACAGCTGGTGGAGTGCGGCAGAGTGTTGTAAGGTGCCTCCTATCTATCCTCCCATCCCCATTTCTACCCAAGTTGGGAGGTGAAACCTGCGGGTGAACTTTGGGACTCTGGGTGGCACGGACCAGGGACAGAGACTTTTGGGGTGTCGGACTCTTTGGACTTCAGGTGATTCTTGGCTGGGGGGGGGCGCTTGGCTCATGTTTGGGTTATGAACTGTTTGTGGTGTTTTCTCCAAGCTAATGCCTTATGACTTCTCTCTCTGTTTCATTAAATGTTTCTTTCCTACACTCAGACTCAGTGCTTACAAGTGGGGAAGCATTGCCTTTCAGAAGCACCTAGGGGTGTGTGAATTTCCCAGATTACTGGGTGGGGGCTCGAGCTGGTTCTGTGTGAGATGGATCCCAAGATATTGAACCCAGCCCTGGTTACTGCCAGGCCTACTTGACAGAAGGGTTACACCTAGAATGGGTCACAATAGGTGTAAATCATACTGCCCATAATCCATGTTTATAAAATGTGTGGTCTCTTGGTAAGTCACATAGAGGTGATTGTTTTGGTTTTGTTTGTTTGTGTTTGTGTTTGTTTGTTTGTTGCAGCTCTTTTAATCTGAGTGTTCAGCAGCAATGAGGAGCCATTTGATAATCTGAGGGCAGATACCTTCAGGAGAGGGTGAGATTTTATGTTTTCAAACCATATTCTTCTTTCCACCCTTACCATCATCTCTTTTGCCTGAATTCAGTTTTAGCCACCCGGTTGTCTTGTCATTGTCACTGTAGAAGAATATCTGGGAGATGATGCCATCTGTGTTGGAGGAAAAAAGATGTATAGCAGTAGATTGTCTTCATACTGCTGGCATTTGAAACCATGCTGTCTCGTACCCCTCCCTCTCTCCCCCCCCCTTCCCTCCCCCCATGGTTTCATGTAGAACTTTAAAAGGATGGGGACAATGATTCTTATGGAACCTCCCAGGTGAGCATTCCTGATGTAGAGGAGTTGCCTATCAGCACCCCCCTACTGCACCTCTGATCAGGAGCTACTAGAGATAAGCCTCTGTCCAGAGAACCCTCTGTCTCAGCACTGAGCTCCCCCCTCCCCCAAACCCAGAGCCCCCTCTGCATTCCATACCCCTCATTCCTGGTCTCATAAGAACGGCCCCCTGTTCACCCTGTGTGTGTGACAAACTGACAGCACTCACCTGAAGATCCCTCCCCTGTGTCAGATGAGGCATGGAAGACATCCTGGCTGACAGGCAACAGGTCCAGGGACAGGGTGACAGTGTCCGTCTTCTCCTACTACTGTCCCTGGTCCGTCTCTTTCCCCTCCTCCTTTGAGACCTCCAGCCGGGCGATGATGGCGGTCTTGAGGCCAGAGTCCATGATGGCGGGTGGGGAAATGGATTCCCCACCCCTAAAGATCTGGGGGAGCTCCTGATAGTAGGGGCAGATGTGGGGTCCTGCCCCTGAGTGCAAGCTGTGCTCTCTGGCCCTGACGTGTCCCTGATGGAGTTCTTTGACCTTACTCTGTACCTGTTCTAAGTTCTGGGGTGGGTGTTCACGCTCCGCCAGGGACTTGGTCATGTGCTCAAAGATGTCTGCATTGCGGTGCTTGGAGCGGAGATCCTGCAAAGTCTCTTCCTCGCTCTACAGCTCAAGAAGGGACAGGATCTCCACTCCAGACCAAGAGGATGTACACCTCTTGGTCCCCCAGGTGGGCCCTGGGACCCCTGGGGTTGCTTCCTGTGAGGGCCAGAGGAGTCTCGGGGGCTTGTGGCTGTGCCATCAGAGAGCAGGCCTGTGACAGAGAGATCCACGTGGTCAGAATACTGCTCCAAGTCCGGCTTCCTGCCACAAGCTTGACTAGGGTGCCTGCAGCTTTAAGAGTAGCCAGAAGACAAGAACTATAGAGTTGTGATTACTTTGGAAAGAGTAGCCACCAGGGCACCTATGTTATTTCCTGGAGGCTTCTTCGAAATAAAACCCTCCTCCCTGTCCACACACGCCTGTTTCCAAAAGAGCTCTTTTGGAAAAGGCATTCTTCCTCGCAGAAAGAGGAGTACCACTGTCAGAAAAGCCCCTCTGTTCTTTCAATTTACTTTTGAAAGAATGTGATTGCAGTGTGGACATAATTCAAGTTTTGTCAGAAAAATGGCTGTTTTTCCAACAAAACTCAGTAGTGTAGACATACCCCCAGTGATATTTATTGTTCAGTTACTTTCCTAGTGTATAGAAAGGCTCTTTCTAGCTCACACCTGTGGGAGTCTTACATAATTTGGGGGCAGAGGCAACATATGTAAACAAAATGGTGGGAGGGAGAATCAGGAACTGTGGAATACCAGGTGCAATTTGTGCATTTGAGAAGGTTTTGAAGCATTTCAAAACAAATGTTACGATGGGCAGGGGTGGCAGAGAGGATTCATGTTTGCACAGAGCAGTGGCTTGCAAACTTTTTTTTCTTGCAACCCAGTTGAAGGGGGACCAAGAAGGGGAGCCAGGATAGGAATGGTGTCCCTAACCTCTGTTTGTCTGGAAATGGATGACAGGAGAGGGATCACATGATGATTACCTGTTGTGTTCACTCCCTCTGGGGCATCTGGCATTGGCCACTGTTGGCAGACAGGATACTGGGCTAGATGGACCTTTGGACTGATCCACTATGACCATTCTTATGTTCTTATGAGACCAGGAATGAGGGGTATGGGATGCAGAGGGGTAGAAAAGCTTTCAGGATTGACTATAGAAAGACTATTCAACTAATTATTCCACTGTGGCAGTCACATTACACCAGCAGCAGTTCTGAGAGCCATTTTTTCTTCAGAAGACAGTCAAAGGCAGATTCCCTCCAGAGATTATGAGAGCAAGTACACAAAGGAGCAGGAACAGACATTTTCATTAGGTGCAGAGTATCAACAATGCCTCTTTTGGAGTGATTAGAACCTCCAGGGGAATTAACCCCTTCCCATTATTGGTGTTCCTGGCAATCAAGCAGTTGAATTATGAAGACCTCCTACACCAGCACACATGGTATTATTATTATAATAACAATAAAGAGATCCCTCTGGTCTCTCCTCTCACACACCTGTGTGATAAGAGCCAGAATGTGGCCCACAATCACCTCATGCCAACCACATTCTGTGGGAAAAAAAAGAGTTTGGTCCTAGCAAACAGTTAGATGAGGAGGGGGGAGGTCTGAAAAAAATGACACCCGTGTCACCAAAAATTAGTAATTAACTAGCAGAGATAAAACCTCATAGAATCCGTTTCATGAGGTTATGTTAGGGTAGACCAACTAGTGTATGCTTGCCTCCATCAGACCACAGTCACTGATACAAAAACAATTACTGAATAGTCTACTACCTGACAAATGATGCTTCTCTAGGCAGCCTTCCATTCTGTCTGTACAGGAGAGACAGCCTTGATTCTGCACATGTCCTGGGATCCTACTAGTTACACATTGCGTAGATAAATAAATGACTGGCTATGCATAACATTTCTTTTCAGCAGCAGAGACCACTAAGGTGTGTCTAGACTTCATTGCTGCATTAGCGGAGCCAGGTAAAGTAGTTTACTTGACATAGTCAATGAAGCGGGGATTTAAATAATCCCCACTTCATTAACATAAAAATGGCCGCCGCGCTGTGCTGACAGTCAGCTGATCCAGCACAGCATGGCAGTCTAGACGCGGTGCGGTCGACAAGGGAAGCCTTTGTCAACTGCTCCAGTAAACCTTGTTTCACGAGCCATGTTGTCTAGACACACCCCTAAGAGAGGGAAACAAGCTTTTGCCTTGTATTCTGTTGTACATGATCTTCTAATGGCTATGTGGAGTCACTGATCCCCCCAACCACTGAGCCTGTGCCCTGAGATCTGGATAATTTAAGACTTCAACAGGGTAGGTGCAAGTTGCACCTGTTGAACTGCAGAAAACCATATCTGTGAAGCTTTATGTTTCCCTCACAAACTGGTGCAATACATTTTTTTTCAAAACTGCAATGGCAGAAACAAGGACCAAAAGATCTATGGAAGGAGGATAGAGACAACTTCACTTGGGACTACCATGGTAGAGTAGTTCTTTAACAAGCCATATAGTGGGATGGTTCATTTTTAAATGCTTACAGTAAATTCCTTTTATTTTTATTCAGACTCCAGCCATGGTATTCCTAGGATTACAACTCTGACTCTGCTTTAGAAATGTATGCCTTTATGGAGCTCTGCAGCACAGAGGCCTATGAAAGTTATAGCTTTTAATAAAATACACTGCAGAGAAGAAGCCCATTGATACCAAAAGTAATAAAAAAAAGAAGTCTGGGTTCATTATTGGGTCTGCTTTGTACCATATATAGGCAAAATAGGATTTAAGCAGATAGCCCTAGAGACGGACAAAATGAGTATGGTATTTGCTTGAACTTAGAATGCCATGGTTAAATGTAGAAGGGTGAGAAATGTATACTTCTGGTGTATCCAACTAGATTATACACCTACGTCCAAGGTAACCAGCTTCTGAATGTGTCTGATAATAAATATGGTAGCAAAGGATCTGCATAACAAAAAGTGATCTATATTAGTTCAGAAGTTTTCAGCACATCTCTACATAGTTCCCGTTATTTCACTTATGCTAAATAATAGTGATACTTTACTGCAGCAGTTCTCAAACTGTTGGTCGCCAGAGCTGATTTACGATTGGTGGGGCCCACGGCTGAAATCCCAGCCTAATCACTGAAGATGCCAGTTTTGGTTGGATGGATTCCTGGAGATTTCATCACATGATATAATCTTTAATTAGTAATTAATCTTTGATTCCTAGAGGCTCTGGGCCAATCCTGGAGGGTTGGCAACCCTACCCACCTCCAAGGGCCAAAGCAGAAACCTAAGCCTTCAGCCTTGGGCAGCAGGGCTCAGGTTGCAGACCTGCTGCCTGGGACATAGGCCCTTGGACTTTGGCCCCCCTTGCCAGTGACTGGCGGAACTCAGGTGGTCTCAGGCTTTGGTCCCCCTTCTGGGAGTCATGTAGTAATTTTTGTTGTCAGAAGGAGGTCGCAGTGCAATGAAATATGAGAACCCCTGCCTTACTGTATTGCTGTCCTTGGCAGCAAGAAGCAAATAAAAGAACAGTTACTGTAGCCTAGTGTATTTCTAATACTTTGCTGTGTCACAAACAGTTGCTGCATTACATTATGTCAAAGAGAAAAAGAATACATTTGCAACAAAACCATTCTTTTTCAGTCATTAATTGTACCCTGACTAGTACAAAAATGCATGAAAACACCATGCATTTGTTAAATCAATAGCACTGTATCTGTATTAGTACTTCTGCCAATGTATAACATTTGAAAGGCTGAATACCAATAAAGAGAAATGCTCAATCCTGAATCATTGTTAGAGTAGCATGTAGATACAAAAGTCTGATTTTTCTTGGTCTTTCGACTTCACGTTGGCTGCAATTCCACTATGGAGCCACTGCTCATTTACACTAGATAAACAGTAGATTCAAGCACTAAGCATATTTGCTTTAATGAAAAAAAGATTTAGGATACATATAACATAATTTTAAAAATTATAAAATAGATAGCTTGCCTTTGAAAAATGTGTTCAAATGTATTTCTCATCAGTACACATGTGTAAAATACACACATTTGTCAATTTGAGTACTCTTCTTTGGGGTATTTGGGCAGTGAACATTTTAAAGCCACGCAGCTTTTTGGTGTTTTTTATTAGAAAGCTAAATATATACATAAATAATTGAACTCTGGTTACATCCGTTTCTAATAGAGTAACACCAACCTATAATTGGTGTGACTATGCTGAACCAGAGCCTATGTTTGAAGAACTAATAGTGCTGACAAATTATTTTGTCTGAAGATTGAACACTTTAGAAATATGCAAAGAACGATTCAGAATGATGTTCTTAATGTACAGAAATAGCCATGCTATATTGTTTTGAATTTTCTTCTCTTTAAAGCTCATGTACACATCTATTGTGTTTGTCATATCACATTTCTCTCAATCTCTGCTTAACATGTATCTCTGAACAGTGATTTTTTTAAAATTAACATATTAAAGTTAAGGGACTGGATATTGCAGGGGACTAAAGTGGAGTATGCAAACATTCACTTCTAGATCATTGGCTCTGACATAGCCACGGTTGATAGTAACTAAAAAACCATGGCCTCTTTGATGTCAGGTTGGGGCATACGACAAAGAAGATCTCAGTATAATAAAAAGCACCACAACAGTTGTCATTAATGTGCAGTCCTCTTAGCAGAGTTAGAAGAGAAGGAAAGGTTTGGAGGAGTCTGACCCATGTAGATGGTTTTCTAGATTGTGACTACAATATCCAGTAGATTTTCAGGAAGCCTTTGACAAGGTCTCTCGCCAAAGGCTCTTAAGCAAAGTAAACTGTCATGGGATGACAGGAAAGGTTCTCCCCTAGACTGGTAATTGGTTAAAAGATAGGAAACAAAGGATAGAACTAAATGATCAGTTTTCCAAATGGAAAGAAGTAAATAGTGGTCTGTATTGGAGCCAGGCCTATTCAGCATATTCATAAATGATTTGGAAAAAAGGGTAAACAATGAGGTGGCAAAATTTGCAGAAGATACAAAGCTATTCAATATAGTTAAGTCTCAAGCAGACTGCGAAGAGCTTCAAAAGGGTCTCACAAACCTGGGTGAGTGGACAAAAAAATGGCAAATGAAATTCAGTGTTGATAAATGCAAATTATAATCCCAACTATAAATGATTGGGTCTACATTAGCTATTACCACTCAAGAATTTGATCTTGGAATCATTGTGATAGTTTTCTGGAAAAAATACCCACTCAACGTTCAGCAGGTTCCAATTCTGCAATGAGTGACTGGCAGACAGGCAATCCTGAGCCTACATGCAATGCAATAACCCTGAGCCTACATGCAATGCCATTCACTCAGTTGAGGATTCATCTATTTTGAGCTCATTGCAGGATCAAGACCTAAGATCTTTTGATCAGTCTGCTCAGTAAGGGCCTCGTTCAACTCCCTTAACAGTCAACAGAACTATCTCCGTTGACTTTGAAGGGAGTGGACAGGGGCCCAAGTGAATTCCAGAATCCCTCAATTCAATAGATACTAACTATTGAATTTGATAGGGGTATGAATCTTTTGTAACCTTGACTCAGATCATGTGATCAATGCCATGAAAAAAAGATTGCTTTCTTATCAGCGCTCCAAAGTGTCACATTCTTATGAAACCCACAAACTCAAATCTTGATTGTAGCCTTAAGGCCCTTCTGTAAGATAACGATTAGTAATGACTAGAATAAACCAAAGCCACAATATTTTACTAATGTCATTCCCCCAAGTTGTATCCAGTGTCTTCTCAGCATTTAAATCTATAATTCCTATTAAGCAATGCTATAGTTCTTATTAGAAAGGTCAGCAAATTAAGAAGATGCTGTGAGTGGGTACATTTCATAGAATTATAGAACTGGAAGAAACCTTAAGAGATCATCAAGTCCTGTCCCCTGTACTCATAGAAGAATCAAGAACCATCAGATTATCAGTTTAATCATTATTCTTTCTCTAACCTGCTCTAATCCAATCCAACTGCTCCAATGATGGAGATTCTACAACCTCCTTAGGCAATTTATTCCAACGTTTAACCACCCTGATGCGAAGGTTTTCCTAATGTTCAACCTTGCTGCAATGTATGCCCATTGCATCTTGTTTTATCATCAGATGTTAAGGAGAATAATGTTCCTCCCTCCTCCTTGTAACAACATTTTAGATACTTAAATGCTGTCATCATGTTCCCTCTCACTCTTCTCTTTTCCAGACTAAACAAAGCCAATTATTTCAATCTTATATTGTAGATCATGTTTTCTAGATCTTTAATCATTTTTGTTGCCTTCTCCAATTTCTCTACATCTTTCCGGAAATGTGGTCCAAAACTGAACACAATACTCCACTTGAGTGGATGAATTACTTCTTGTGTCTTGCTTACAACACTCGTGATAATACATGACAGAATGATGTTTGCTTCTTTTGAAGCAGCGTCACAGTGTTGACTGATATTTAGCTTGTGGTCCACTGAGACACCTAGATCACATTCCATAGTACTCCTTCACAGTAGTCATTTCCCATTTTGTGTGTACAACTGATTATTCATTCCTAAGTGGAGTAATTTGCATTTGTCCTTATTGAATTTAATGCTATTTACCTCAGACCATTTCTCCAGTTTGTCTAGATTGTTTTGAATTGTAATCCTATCCTTCAAAGCACTTACAATCCCTTCTAGCTTGGCATTATCCGCAAACTTTATAACCATACTCTCTATGCCATTATCTAATTCATTGATGAAGATATTAAATAGACCCAGTCCTAAAACTGATCCCTGCAGAAACCCACTCATTATGACCTTCTAGCATGACAGTGAACCATTGATAACTACTCTTTGGGAATGGTTAGCCAACTGGTAATGGAGCCACCTTATAGTAGCTCCATCTAGGTCATATTTCTCCTGTTTGTTAATGATATACCACATCTACCCCATTATCCACAAAGCTTGTTATCCTGTCTCAAGTTTTCCAACACCAATCCCAAGCATTCACAAAACATGAATCAAGACCTCAAAAATCATGAAGTTGTCTTACAACTGCACCCACTGCTCGCCATGTGTGCCAACCCCCCTCTCTCTGGGGGTAGGCAGATCCGGCTCTCCTGCAGCTGCCGGGCCAAAGCTGGCCCAGGCCCAGCTTTCCTCTCCTTTCCCCTGGCCACCAGGTAGGGACGAGGCTGCCCCAGATCTCCCCCACCTCCCCTGACCATCGAGCAAGGCGGTGATCACCCCAGCCACAGCTCTCCCCCACCTCCCTGGCCGCTGGGGAGGGCCGAGGCCTCACCAGCCCTGGCTCTCTCCTCCCCTCCCCGCAGCTGCCCTGAAGCCACACCAGCCTCGGCTCTCCCTCCCCC
>JANRFK010004893.1:41477846-41495592 GCA_030068395.1 Apalone spinifera
TAAGAGGGAAGATCCTTTCATGGACTGAGAACTGGTTAAAAGATAGGAAACAAAAGGTAAGAATAAATGGGTAAATTTTCAGAATGAGGAAGTGTAACTAGTGGTGTCCCCCAAGGGTCAGTCCTAGGACCAATCCTATTCAACTTATTCACAAATGATCTAGAGAAAGGGGCAAGCAGTGAGGTAGTAAAGTTTGCGGATGATACTAAACTGTTCAAGATAGTCAAGACAGAAGCAGACTGTGAAGAACTTCAAAAAGATCTCACAAAACTGAGTGATTGGGTAACAAAATGGCAAAGGAAGTTTAATGTGAATAAGTGTAAAGTAATGCACGTTGGAAAAAATAACCCCAACTATACATATAGTATGATGGAGGCTAATTTGGCTACGACAAATCAGGAAAGAGATCTTGGAGTTATTGTCGATAGTTCTCTGAAAACTTCCACACAGTGTGCAGCGGTGGTCAAAAAGGCAAATAGAATGTTAGGAATTATTAAGAAAGGGATAGAAAATAAGACACAGAATATCTTACTGCCCCTGTATAAAACTATGGTACGCCCACATCTTGAGTACTGTGTACAGATGTGGTCTCCTCACCTCAAAAAACATATTTTGGCCTTGGAAAGGGTTCAGAAAAAGGCAACTAAAAAGATCAAGGGTTTGGAAGAGGTCCCATATGAGGAGAGACTAAAGTGACTGGAACTTTTCAGTTTGGAAAAGAGGAGACTGAGAGTGGATATGATAGAGGTATATAAAATTATGAGTAGTGTGGAGAGGGTGAATAAAGAAAAGTTATTTATTAGTTCCCATAACAGAAGAACTAGAGGACACCACATGAAATTAATGGGTAGCAGGTTTAAAACTAATAAGAAAAAGTTCTTCTTCACACAGCGCATAGTCAACCTGTGGAACTCCTTGCCAGAGGAAGCTGTGAAGGCTAGAGCTATAAAAGAGTTTAAAGAGAAGCTAGATAAATTCATGGAGGTTAGTTCCATAAAAGGCTATTAGCCAGGGGGTAGGAATGGTGTCCCTGGCCTCTGTTTGTCAGAGGCTGGAGATGGATGGCACGAGACAAATCGCTTGATCATTGTCTTTGGTCCACCCCCTCTAGGGCTCCTGGCGCTGGCCACTGTTGGCAGACAGGCTACTGGGCTAGATGGACCTTTGGTCTGACCCAGTATAGCCATTCTTATGCCCTTAGCTACAAGCTGGGGACCAACTGGCTAAGCAGCACCAGTTCTGCAGAAAAGGACCTGGGGATTACATTAGATGAGAAATGTGCCCATATTGCCAAGATGGTTAAAGGCATATTGGGCTGCATTAGAAGGAGTATTGCCAGCAGAATAAGGGAAATGATTATTCCCCTTTATTTGACCATGGTGAGGCCACATCTGGAGTATTGCATACAGTTTTGGGGTCCCATTAGAGAAAGGATGTGGACAAATTGGAGAGAGTCCAGAGGAGGACATAAAAAATGATTAGGGGTCAAGAGCATGACTTATGAGAGGAAAGATGTGGGGCTCTGACCCTGGCCCCGCACAGCCAGGGGAAGCCACAGGGCTCTGGCCCTGGCCCCATGCAATCGGAGGCAGTTGAGAGGCGCCGGGCCCAGTCCCACACTCCGGGGGTTGCTGCAGGGACTCCGGTCCCATGCTGCCACAGGATTCTGGCCTCCCACCCACACTCTTGGGGACTGCGGGAGGCTGCTGTGGGGATTTGGCCCCGGACCCACACTGCTAGGGTTCCCAAGTGTCTAGTATTGTACTGGACAGTCCAGTATTTGTGCCTTCTGTCCAGTAAAGAAATTGAGAAAATACCAGACATATAAAATGTCTGGTATTTTCTGCCTTTTCCAGCTCAGCGGCCGATGAACACGTGGTGGGGGTGGGACCCAGCAATGAAAGGGGCCGCGCCTGCATTTTGGCAGCCCAGCACCTTTTTTTTTTTGGCTGTACAAAATTTTCCAGGTGCTTTTTTTTCCCCTGGGTCCAGTATTTTTGGTGAAACCATGTGGCAACCCTACAAACTGCCCCCAGTTGGGGTGTCAACCCTAATGCCCTGTCCAGTTGGCCTTCCTGCTCTTAAGCTCTGGTGTCTTTGATCCAGGAGCACTCATGGTCCGGCTAAAGGTATAACCTGTACTATGAGTGACGGTACCAGAAGAGCATTCTGACAGTTCTCTCCTTTTTAGATTCCAACACTGCTTACATGGCCATTCAACCTGTGACATTACACTCCCCCAGTAACAACATGTAAATCCTAAAAAAAATCTGACATTACAGGATTGAGGGTCTTTTCTGCAAGAGAAATATTTGTATTTTGATTTTTAGGCTGATCATATTCTGAACATTTTCAGACACCGAACACATTATGAGATGAGTAGTATAAGATATAGGATAAATTCATAATGAAAGGTTTTAAAACAAATGTTTAGCCTTTCACAGTGAATAGCAATGTATGTAAAATGGGCATTGTAACAGTCTATATTTGAGGGAATATTATCAAATTAAAGCTGTGGAGAATTCTCTGCAGCTGAAACATTTTTCTGTCCAAGCTTATATCTCAATTAAGGTCATACCCACATGTACGATAAGCAAAGGCTGCCAGGCACTGCCACTTGCTGGTTATCTATCTACATTATACTATGCCCATACGTGAAAGTGGACAGGGGGCTGCAGACAGGGGAGTTTGAGAGGGAGTTTGACAGAGGGAGGCCTACTATGGTCAGGAAGACCCGCAACACCTGTACCAGCACTGCTTCTGTCTCCTCCACCTGCGCTTGTAGCCAGACAGAGCGCCTGAGCATGGATGCCTCTACCCAGATCCTAGTGTGGTTTTGCAGGGACTGTGGCTTGCAATTCCCACTTACTGATATCCAGGCTGGGGAGATCATCCAGTGTGAAAGGTGCCTGCTGGTGAAATCTCTCAGGCAGCAGGTGGGAGACCTACAGGAGGAGATGGCTAGGTTGAGGAGCACCCAAATCCACGAGCAATTCCTGGACCATGTTCATGAGGAGACAGCTGAGCTAGCTGTTACACTACACAGGACTGCAGGCACATCACTGGTGGAGGAGGAGATGGCTCAGGGTGAACACTGGCACCTGGTTACTTCTGGCAGCAGGCACTGCTCCACCCCTGCTCCGAACCGTCCCGCCGTGGTACTAGGAAACCGTTATGCTCTTCTTTATACAGGAGATAAGGAATCACCCCCTACAACAGAGGAGGAGAAGCCTTGTACCCCCAAGGCTGGGAGGTCTGCTGCCACCACTGCAAATAGGAAATGTAGTGTAGTGGTGGTCGGAGACTCTCTTCTGAGGGGGACGGCGGTGCCTATCTGTCGCCCTGACATTTCATCTCGGGAGGTATGCTGTCTGCTGGGGGCCCGTATCCGAGATGTTATGGAGGCATTGTCGAGGATTATCCAGCCCTCTGACTACTACCCCATGCTACTCATCCATGTGGGCACAAATGATATTGCGAGGTGTGACACTGAGAGGATCAAGAGTGACTACAGAGCTCTGGGAGTATGGGTGAAGGAGTTTGGAGTGCAGGTGGTATTCTCTTCGATCCTTCCTGTCGAAGGTAGGGGCCCAGGCAGAGACAGGTGCATCCTGGAGGTGAATGCCTGGCTGCGTAAATGATGTCACCAGGAGGGCTTTGGCTTCCTCAACCACGGGATGCTATTCCAGGAAGGACTGCTGGGCACAGATGGTGTTCACCTTTCGAGGAGAGGGAAGACCCTATTGGATACAAACTGCCTAATCTACTGAAGAGGGCTTTAAACTAGGTTCGACAGGGACAGGTGAGCAAAGCCCACAGGTAAGTGCAGAACATAGAGACCTGGGAGATGGGTCGGAAATGGGAGGGAGCATGGGCTATAATGGCAGAGAGAAAGGAGGATCAGAGCAAAACTGGGAGGCAAGATCAAATCAGTATCTTAGATGCCTATATACAAATGCGAGAAGTATGGGTAATAAGCAGGAAGACCTGGAAGTGCTAATAAATAAGTACATTATGACATTGTTGGCATGACAGAAACTTGGTGGGATAATATTGCAATGTTTGTATAGAAGGCTACAGCTTGCTCAGGAAGGATAGACAGGGAAAAAAGGGAGGAGGTGTTGCTTTATATATTAAAAATGAACACACTTGGAGTGAGGTGCAGATGAACATAGGAGACGGAAGTGTTGAGAGTTTCTGGGTTAGGCTAAAAGAGATTAAAAACAAGGGTGATGTCATGCTAGGAGTCTACTACAGGCCACCTACCCAGGTGGAAGAAGTGGATGAGGCTTTTTTTAAACAATTAACAATATCATCCAAAGCCCAAGATTTGATAGTGATGGGAGACTTCAACTATCCAGATATATGTTGGAAAAATAGCACAGCGGGGCACAGACTATCCAATAAGTTCTTGGATTCCATTGGAGACAACTTTTTATTTCAGAAGGTAGAAAAAGCTACCAGGGGGAAGCTGTCCTAGATTTGATCCTAACAAATAGGGAGGAACTAGTTGAGAATTTGAAAGTGGAAGGCAGCTTGGGTGAAAATGATCATGAAATCATAGAGTTCACAATTCTAAGGAACGGTAGAAAGGAAAACAGCAAAATAGAGGCAATAGATTTCAGGAAGGCAGATTTTGGTAAGCTCAAAGAGCTGATAGGTAAAGTCCCATGGGAATCAAGACTGAGGGGAAAAACAGCTGAGGAGAGTTGGCAGTTTTTCAAAGGGCCCAAAAGCAAGCTATTCCGCTGTGTTGGAAAGATAGAAAATATGGCAAAAGACTGCCTTGGCTTAACCACAAGATCTTGCATGATCTAAAAATAAAAAAGGAGTCCTATAAAAAATGGAAAGTAGGACAAATTACAAAGGATGAATATAAGCAACAACACAGGAATGCAGGGGCAAGATTAGAAAGGCAAAGGCACAAAATGAGCTCAAACTAGCTAGGGAATAAAGGGAAACAAGAAGCTTTTTATAAATACATTAGAAGCAAGAGGAAGACCAAGGACAGAGCAGGCCCACTGGTCAGTGAGGAGGGAGAAACAGTAACAGGCAACTTGGAAATGGCAGAGATGTTTAATGACGTCTTTGTTTCGGTCTTCACAGAGAAATCTGAAGGAATGCCTAACATAGTGAATGCTAGTGGGAAGGGGGTAGGTTTAGAAGATAAAATAAAAAAAGAACAAGTTAAAAATCAGCTAGAAAAGTTATATGCCTGCAAGTCACCAGGGCCTGATGAAATGCATCCTAGAATACTCAAGGAGCTGATATAGGAGGTATCTGAGCCTCTAGCTCTCATCTTTGGAAAATCATGGGAGACAGGAGAGATTCCAGAAGACTGGAAAAGGGCAAATATAGTGTCCATTTATAAAAAGGGAAATAAGAACAACCCAGGAAACTACAGACCAGTTAGTTTAACTTCTGTGCCAGGGAAGATAATGGAGCAAGTAATTAAGGAAATCATCTGTAAACACTTGGAAGGTGGCAAGGTGATAGGGAACAGCCAGCATGGATTTGTAAAGAACAAATAATGTCAAACCAGTTTGATAGCTTTCTTTGATAGGATAAGTATCAGAGGGGTAGCCGTGTTAGTCTGAATCTGGAGAAGCGGCGAGGGGTCCTGTGGCACCTTATAGACTAACCGAAGTGTTTGGAGCATAAGCTTTCGTGGGCAAAGACCCACTTCGTCAGATGCATGTAGTGGAAATTTCCAGAGGCAGGTATAAATATGCAGGCCAGAATCAGGCTGGAGATGGCAGGTGGGTCCAATCAGGGAGGATGAGGCCCACTTCTAGTAGCTGATCTGGAGGTGTGTCAAAAAACCTAAGCAGTAGGTTTCAAAAATTAAAATGCCTAAGGGTTTTTGTATTAATCACTAGAGAATCAACTACAAAATAATCAGTTGTATATTATCCCAAATTCTGAAGATATGTTATGTCATACCATCTGCTGCTTGGTGACCACTATGTGTAGGCATAGAAAAGAACCCTGCTAAAGTTCTTCAAGACAATAGATTTGAGGGAAATCATCTCTCTCTCTCTCTCTCTCTCCTCTTTCATCCCCCCTCCCTCTTTCAAAGATGTCAACAGTCAAACTCTGTCTCCTGCCTCTGCTTGAATATATTAACTTTCTCTGCCAGAAGTAACATTTCTGTTTGTGCTTGGGAAAGGGTGGTGGGTAGAAAGAACTGAATTGATTGAAAAAGTTGAGTTGTGGAATAGAATTACTAAGATAAATGGTGGATTCTCCATAAAAAAGTCTTTAAATCAACTCTTTAAAGACTTCAGTAATTCAGACAGAGGTTTGGGGGTCTATTACAAAAGTGGGTGGTTGAGGTTCTATGGACTGCAATGTGCAAGTTGTTAGACCAGGTAATCATGATGATCCCTTTTGACCCTAAAGTCTATAAGTCTGATAGGTCAATCATTAAGTGCTTAGTCAGGCACAGTGCAGTAAATAATTATATTAAATATAACATGCCATAAACAAGCTTGATGCAGCAATTTCACTGGGTAAAATTTTATGGCCTATGTTATGCAGGTCAGACTAGGTGATCATCATGCTCTCTTGTGATCTTGCATCTAAAATGGTAAGCTCGTTGTTTGGATATCTAAGGCAGTGCTTCTCAACTAGTGGTACGAATACCCTGAGGGGTATTCAAGAGAAGTCTGGGGGGGTATGTCAACACAACCGAAATTTGGAGAAAACTGAATTTTTTGTTTTATGTTTTACACTATTATTTTTGTACTTTTTACACCCAAAAATTTAATCACCCGCCCAGCTACAATTAAGTTGTTTAAATAAATGTGTTGCAACGGTAGAAAAAAGAATTTGTCTGAAAACTGCAGGTACTGGGGGTAATTTTTTTTAAAAAGGGGTACTTTTTAAAAAAAGGTTGAGAAACACTGATCTAGGGTGTAATTGCTTGGTGATCAAGCATAATATACCTTGCAAGCACCTTTTTAAAACAGTATTTTCAGCTTTGAAAAAAACTCCCATCTTTTAGGTCTCTGGAGATGTGTTCAAATTTGAATATAGAGTGAAATAAATATTAAAAGATTAGAACACAAATACGCCTCCACTTTCCTCTGGCAAAATCCTGGCTACATAGAATGGCTTTGAAGTCAGTATTAATTATTAATAGTATTTATTATGTATATTACAATAGTGCCCAGAAGCTGCCCTCAGTCTCTGCACTACTTTACTAGGTGTGGCAGAAACATTTAGCAAGATATGGTCTCTTCTAAGAAGAGCTCACAATTTGAAACAAATATTTATTAGGAAAGGGTATATTAGATAGGCTCACTTTCCTTCAAAAACACTAAAAGAGAAATTCAAAGAAAAAGCATCTGGTAGACTAAACTATTAATAATAATAATACAGCTTATAGAATTCACCCCTCAATTTCAATTCTACTCTAAGCAAATACGTTTGGGTGGGAAGAAAAAAAAGGCAACATGGTTTTCTCTTAGAATTATATAAGGCACTTATCTATTATATATTTGAAAGAGTTTGTGTGTCTATCTGTCTGTCCGTCCATGAGTCTGTTCAAGAACTCCTCCTAAACGGTAAGTGCTAGGACCACCCGATTTCTTATGCTGCTTCCTCTTATCATAACTGAAATCAAGGTCAGAGTTTGATTGTGCTACAATGGGATGTTTCTGGAATGCAACTGTTTCTCATAAAGTGGAAAGGGAGACTCTGTTCACAGGATCGGTTATCACAGGGCAGCAAGAGGTCAGAGATAGGGGTCGGGACAGCTAAAACTACATTGGGGCAATAATGGAGAAAGGAACAGTTGTTTACTATATATTTGAGAGAGTTTGTCTGTTTGTGTGTCTGCCTGTTCCCCCAGCTACCGGACATGCACCCCTCCCCTGGCTGTACCTGCTGCATCTGCAGCAGTCATGGACAGGACCTTCTCATCTGGCCCCAAGCTGCTGCAGTGAGAGAGGACTTGGGTTGTCCTCTCTTTCTGGGGCAGCTGTCATACTGAATCCCTCATCCCCAGTTCAACCCCAGAGCAATGTTAAATGAATACAAACAAAACTTATTTCAGTTAAGGACCTGATCAGTGCCAGGTAAATCCTCTAGTATGAATATATATAACTATCAATTCTGTGCAAAATTATTATTTATTTGATTTACTGCAGCATCTCAGGACCCCAACTGAGATCCAGACCTCATTGTCATACATACAGATGGTCACTGGCCCAAAGAGTCTATAAGGTAAGAAATATTTTATTTATATTGCAGTATTGCCTAGCTGCCCCAATCAGAATTGGAGATCTAGGGGGTTTGTAGTACTTGACAGTAAAACAATAGATGTGTCTGAGAATCAGTCAGTTTATATTAGGCCAAATATAAATATTGTGTCAAGTGCCCCTTTTAACACATAAGTGCAAGTTGAGAAATTTCTTCATTAATCATGGCTAGATCCCATTAGTCTAAGCTAAATAAATACTCTATCACATAGTCATTGGGCCTACCTAGGATAGCATTTAATGGTGCAAGGCTCATTTGCTTTGCACTTGAATCCAAGCAGCTTTGTCTGTCGTTATTTCAAGCTCCACACGGAATTGTTAACTTCACCCTTTGGAAACTATCAGGGTGTGTGCCAAGAGGTTAATACAGCTTTAAGGTTAAATGGAGCATATGTGTGTTGTGGAAATTACTCCCTCCTCCAGTATAATGTGGTATCAGGCACAACTCTCATGGGGAGATGGAGAACTTCAGTGGTGAGGCAGAAGCTCTGATTTCCAAAAGATCTTAGGGATCCAAGCATTCCATCTTTTGGGAACTTCATAAGGGAAAACAGTTTTCTTTGCTGTTCGGTCACCTCTGTCAGGTGGCCCTATCTAATCTATAAACAAATATTTTTGTACATGTTCTAGCAGAAGTTCAGATAAAGTTAAAATTAAACAAAGTGAAATTTGTAAGAAAGGGCAAGGAAAAGTGAAAAGGCCATAAGCCATATTTCCATTAGTATGTTCTTGAGTCATATATCACTTTGTTCTTCTGGATCTTCAGCATTTACATTTACTACAGGGTTAGCTTTAGTGGGAAAGCCAGTCTTCTGAGTAATGAGCATTGAGTGGGAAGCCATTTTTATAATAATATCTTACAATTAAATGAAACCTTTCCTTCTGAAGAATCCTAATATTTACACACTGAAATTTCTGACTTTGCCTGATTAACAAGAGCAGAATACAGGGAAGTTGCTCAAAATACAGATACTAGAACTACTTCTTCCACTACTAAGACCCACTTCTGAGGGTCAAACACAACAGTGGTTTACCTGTTCACAACTATGATAAAAGTTAAGAATATCACATGTAATTGATAGTGGATAGGATAAGTTCAGGGGAGGGATTACGTGAGGATTACCTGTTGTGTTCCCTCCCTCTGGGGCATCTGGTATTGGCCACTGTCAGCAGACAGGATACAGAGCTAGATGGACCGTTGGTCTGACCCAATATGGCCCTTCTTATGTTCTTAAGTTTAGGTAGACAGAATGTTACTATCCATACTGGAATTTGGCCAGGATACTGGAGCTAATACCCCTGTAAAAAACACCACGAGATCTTTAACTCAATTTTATGACTTGTATTAAGCAACACTACTTAAGAGTATATATTGTCTCCTAAAGCCAATAAACCATGCTGCTATTTTGGTTGATAAGGTTGCTATTTGCTGAATCACCCCCTTTTTAAAGGGTTCTTCCCTGCAAGTACTGACTACTCCTGTCCTTAGCAAATGAGCTAACAAAAATATCCTAGTTAGATGTGATATTTGACTGTTGTCATATTTCTCTTTTCCTAAGAGGTGTGAACACAGCAATTGGGCAAAGGAGAAACATGGTATATAGGGAGAAATCCACAAGAGTCAATGTTTTCAAAAGGTCAGGGAGGAGCAAACTCTTCTTTGGGTGCCCATCTAGGGGTTCAATTTAAACTTGAAGACTTTTAAATTTGGTTTTTGGTTGCACCATGTTGTCTGAGCTCCCAGTGATATGAGCACCCTATGGCTACATCTACCCTGCAGGCTTATTGAGCAAGAACGGCCGTTTGTGATTAAGAAGATGGCGGGTTTGTGATTAAGGCACTATTCTGGGACTCAGAAGAGTTGGATTCAATTCCTAATTCTGCTACAGATCGCCTGTGCAACTTTAAACAAGTCACCTCATCTCACAAAGCTTCAATTCCCCATCTCTAAATTGGGTATATACTGCTTTGCTCTCAATTCTGGTAGTGTGACAGACCCAGATCAGCCATCTGCCATTCATGGGTGGAGGAAATACATGCTGGAGCTTGGGTAAACAGCTTTCTACTACTACTGATGAGAGAAAGCAAAAAAAGTCCCAACTAAACTCATTCTTGAGCACACACATTCAAGAGTGTATGTTTTCCTTTTGTCATCTAATTTCTTGTTTCCTTTGTATTATTAGTAGGTCAAATCATTTAAGAAATTTATGTTTTACTTTTATAGAAAATAAAAAAGTCTATTACAATTTTTTCCAGATTATTGATTCACTATTTTCTAATTGTCTGCCATAAGCAATCTTTGATAGTAAGCACTGTACAATACTAATGGGTAATTCATCATATGGAGCACTTTAAAGGAAGCAATTTTTCATTATTGGTAAGTAGAAGAGCATAAACCTCTGGAATATTTCAAACCACACATGTCTTTATTAACACACTTTGAAGAAATTATAGAACCCTACAGGCAGGGGCATCCCTGAAGAGGGTGCAGGTCTTGGGGTAAGTTCCCCTCCCAGTGCCCCAGGCACAGGACAACCTCTGCAAAAGAGGGTTTACAGGCTCTTGTGCAAAGGGTTTTTTCCTGACAAATGGCCCCATCTACACAGGGCTTTTTGTCGCAAAAACCTCTTCCGCAAAAAGGATGGGAAGAAGATATGTGAATGAGCGCACAAGATATGCAAATGAGCGCTCCATTTGCATTTCCTCTTCCACAAAACACCCGCAGTGTAGACATAGCCTAAGGGAAGTTAAGCACTTGAAACAAATTACTTAGGGAAATTGCAGAATCTCTTTCATTGGAAGTTTTGAATAACCGACCAGACAAACACCTGCTAGACACATTTTAGAAATCTGCTAATTGGCTGCTCCAGCATGTTTACTTACTGGAGCCATGGCACGGAGCCCTGCGGATCTCATTGACTCTGGTTTGCCATTTGCAGCCAAGGGCAGCTGGGAGAAGCAGTGTGGGCCAGGCTGCCACTTCCTGTGGCTCCCCGTGATTGCAAACAGTGAACTGGAGCCAATGGGAGTCACAAGGCTCCGTGGCCACAGCACTGGTAAGTAAACATACCGGAGTGACCAGTTAGCAGGTTTCTCAAAATGGTTTCGCGGACTACTTTGAGAAACATTGCTCTAGATAATATTTATCCTTGCCTAATTGCACTGGACTAGACAACCTATCAAGGTCTCTTCCAGTAACACCTTTCTATCATTTCTGTGTCTTTAAACTAGGTTTTAGAATCCAGTTGGAGAATTTTCTCAGTCTTTAATGTTCCTTTTTGAAGCATGCCCTGCATGCTGCATTATAAAGGGTGAAAATAGCTTTTAGTAACTTTACCCAGGGTTTATAGCCATTTATGGTATGCAAGATTGCCAACCTTTCCAATGCACAAAACCAAACACCCTAGTCTCCCTTTCCCAAGGTGCCAAGCCTCCACCTATTACATTCCTACTCCCTTAGTGTCTTGTTCTCCCCTATCCTCACTCACTTTCACAGGGCTGGACCCAGGGATGACGGATTCCTCTCTGCTATCCCTCTGTTTCCTGTCTTTCCTAGAATCCTTGCCTATCCCTCACAGGTGAACTTTTCTCTAATTAGATACCTCCTGCCAAAACTCCTCTGTTTGCAGCCTAATTAGCGGATTGGTCCCACCTGGCCTAATTCAGCTTTTGCAGAGCCTGTGGGGAAGAACAAACCCCATCACACTTGGCTGATTTGTGCCTAAGATTACATAAACACAAATTTTACATGAAGCTATCCACTAGAGAAACATGAAATCCATAACAACCGGGCCAAAATGGCATCCAAAAGGTTAGAATAGATTAAGACAGCACTCATCCATGAAAAATGTGTCCCTTGCTTAAGTATTGTAACACTAATTCTATTCATACTTTCACCAGTTCTTGTCATGATCATGCCAGCAGCCTGGGGACTACGGGGTTAACCTTACCTAAATCAGGTAGATTCAGCCAATAGGAATGCAGGTAGGAATTTCAAACTGGGACAAAGGAATTTTTGTTTTTTCCCTCTCCTTTGTCCTGGGCAGTTTCTCTCCATCTACTGAGGGGGACAGACAGAATGTCTCCCTCCAAGAGTAGACTCTTCACTCTTCTGTAAGGAGGGTAAAAGTTTAGATAAATCCATTAGGTTTTATTGGTTTATTGTTTGGGAAATGGGATCTGATATCTGTGCATTTAAAAATACTTTTTGCTTTCTTTTGTAACTAAGTTCTAGGCCCATGGTGGAGTTTCCCCATGAGTATTACTTGTGACTTTTCCAGCAAGTCATTATGCTTGCAACAGGAACATTGTGGTGATAATAAAAGTTCTTTCTCTTTTCTTTTTATTAACCTGGTATTGGTTAATTTTTGTGTCCTGGTTTGTACTTTAGGGGTGAGATTTCCCAAGTAGGCTCTCCCTGGTCTCTTTATCACTACTTGGGTGGTGGCAGCGGAGTTTTATCCCCAAAATCTAGGTTATTAAGATTTTTGGGGAAAGGTTTTTACCAAAGCCTGGGAAGATAAGGTTTTGGGGTACTTTTGTGGGCCCTCACTTCTGCATTCATCATGCTAGAGTGGGAAAAGAGCCTTAACAGTTCTGAACTGGTGTGACCAGATTTGCACCTGTGTAACTGAGCAGCATCAGTTTCTATGGCTAGACCCACTGACAGAGGGAGCAAAGGAGGCAACTGCCCCAGGGTCTGGCAATTCTCAAGGACCCAGGGCTCCCAGTCATCACCACTACTACTGTGGCAGCGGTGACAGCCAGAGCCAGAGCCCCTTTAGAAGTGCTATCATAGCACCACATCTCATTCTCTAGACCCACACACCATGCACTCCAGCCAACTTTGAGGGCCAGCGAGGGAGGGAGAGTGCCATCAGAGTGGAGCTGGATGCTGGTTGTTCCAGTACCACCCCTTCCAGCCAAGGCCCGGCTCTTTCCTGAAGTGCAGAGTCATCTCCCCCACCCAATTGACCAGGGGCCCAATGATCCTGCTGGTTCCCCTGCCTATGGCTTATCTGTTTGTTAGGCTATTTCTGAAGAAGACCATAGTTGTATATGCTACTGAAATACTAAGACTGGCCATTTTATGTGATATTCTATGGAAAGCTTTACATGAACTCTGCAGCTATCTCTCCAGTGTAGAAGACTAGAGATTCTGTAACAGTGCACATAAATTAAAACTAGAACTAGTTACATTGAATTATGCATGAAAAAAATGAAATGAAAAAAATAAAATAATGTAATCATCACAGAATTTAATGCCCCGTGCTAATCTTTCTATTACTGGTATGTATTTTCTGCTGTCCCTAAATTTTTAATTTAAAATGTGCTGAAGAATAAATAACAAATGGTAGGAGAAGCATTCAGAAAGAAGCTAGAAGGTTTGGGAGCTGGAGCTTTTGGCTCCTAAGAAAGCATGGGAGGAGACTTAGATGAGATTTTGACTCCATTAGAGTCAATGGCCAGACTAACATTGATTTCAGTAGAGCCAGAATGTAACTCTTGGTATTGTGGAATATGCGTATTTTCTTGGAATATCCACTAACTCTAACCAGCCATGAAATAGATCATCTAGTTCAGTGCAATAGTTAATGATGGCCTTAACATTGGATATTATTAGATTTCAGGATTAACACCCTAGAGATATTGGATGTCTGCAGACCCAGCCAAGCAACAATACATCAATTTACATTCTATTCACGTTCACATTTAGAAGAACTATTTGCAACTGTAAGGACTACAAACCTAAAAATTAAAATTAAAATTTCAATTAAATTAGAAGTTAAATGCTGTAGCACAATTCTGCAGTAAATTTTGAATTCTGTAGTAAATTTTGAATTCTGTAGGAAATTCTACAGCTACAGGAATGTGGTATATATTGGTTTCTTTTCATAGTCAATATAGAATAATTCAATTACATTTTGTATTATTTCACAAGTGGGATGCAAAAGGAATATGAATGGCTTAAAATAAAAATACAAAGTACTATCAGGGAAATAAGGAAATTGTGGTAGATTGCTATTTTACTATAATAATGCTTCTAGTAAGCTCTCATGAGATGATGATCATCCTAACTATGTTACTCTTAATGGAGATAAATTGATTTTTTTAAAGTGGCCTTCATAAAAAAATTCAATTTGTGCTTTTGCTCAATTTTGCTTGTTGTTGCTGAACAAGGCAGACCCAATAGCTTTTTGCAAATATTCTGTTTGTGTTTTACCCTAAAGTCTCAGGGATGTAAATTTGGTTTTCCCTACTTTCGTTGCTTTTACTACTTTTCCCTCCTGGGAATCTTAGCTCAGTAACTGAAAACCAACCAACCAAACATAACAAAACTGAACAAACAGACACACACTGCTAACACACCTCCAAGTTTTTCAATCCTTTAAACAAGCATAATGACCCAAAACAATTCTTTTTCCTAGGTTTCACCCTATTTGGGTGAAACTAACCAAACAATCAAAGGTCAGTACTGGTGGAACAATATCTACAACAACTTTTTATCTTCTGTGCCTGTGGCACACAGGAGACATTAAAAAGGTAGGAAATGATGCTTACTTACAAGGTTCACATCCTCAAGGTATAAGAGATCCATACACTTTTCTTTTTCTTAATTGATTAGAAAAGACCTTTCCACACCCTCTTTAGCAGGTAAATCCTCTCTGTAGAGCTGATAATAAACAATCCTCCAGACCTAGCCATACATCTTGAAACATTACCACAGATTCTTTGTACTCACTGTTATAAGTTTATCTCCTGTCCTTCATGCCCTTCAAATCCTCTTTTTATGACTCTCTTAGTAAGCCACAGATTATGGTCCTTATAGGGAAGGGCAGGTTCCTTCCCTCCTGTGAAGGAATTTAACTATTTTTCTGTCAGTAGGTCCTACTGTCATATAAAAAGCCTTCACTAACACTGAGAAGCCATCAAATGCACATGCTACTTGTGAACTCAGTGGGTATGGCTACCCATTTATTTGCATAAAATTGTAGTGACAATTTAGTGAAAAGGCAATATTTTAGATATCAGTTCAGTCAAGTGGAAAGATTTTTAACAAGTCAAATACTCTTAAAAATATAGTTTTCCAATGGAAATAGTCAATGTTATCTTAAAAGAATCAAAGACTATTCTTGAAAACCCCCCTTTTCTCATTCTCTTTTTGATACACAAAACATGTTAATAAATGCTGTGGTGCTCCAGCAGCATATCTTTTGTCCTCCACTGGGAATACATGACAGATTTAAACATAAGCCTACATACAAAAATAAGCAGACTACACAGCACTTCAGAGACCCCGGTCATTGTTAATTACTGTTATAAAGGTATAATCAAGTAGACGTGATTATGCTCAATTTTAAAATAACATAAAAATGGAAGAAAAGGAAATTGTTTTTCCTGTTTTACAGCATTTATCTATTTATTTATAGCTTTAGTGTATTCTTACATTTGGTTTCAGTTTAGCCAAATGGTGGACTTCCAATATGTCTTCTGGGAACATTAAATTGTATTTGCCCCGATTAAAAAGACATGTCTTGTGCTTTATTCTGTCAGTTGTTAGAAATCCAGGGAACTGCATCTGCATAGTACTATGGGTCTAATCATTTTTTAGAAGGCTCCACTGCACTCCATATTAATACATCACCAACATCTTACACAAGATTATACATAGCCATGTTCTCAGGAATTAATTTTGTCATCTATGAGATACCTAGAGCTAAGAAATAGGAGAATGTTTTACTTAAATCCTGAATTGTAATACTCAGCAATCTGTTTGCTATTTTATCTGTTGTGTTAAAGAATTTTGGTAGCCATGGAAACATGCTACAGTTCAATCTGTTTCCTTTTTTTTAAATGCCAACTTATTTTTTCTTTTATTACTCCATTTGTCCTTTTGCTACCAGTCAGAATGTATGTTTTCCATCAGTCAAAGAAACTTATTACCCACTGGATGAAATGTCAAATAAAAGGAATTTATAATAATGCAGCTCCAACCCCTTTCAGGAGAAATGTATGATTCTCTAGTAGGTCACTGCCTTTGTGTGCCTAGACATGTGACCTCACATGTTTGTCTTGAGTCTTTAAAATATCAGGCACATTTATTTCAGTTATTTGAAACAAGACAGGCAGACATTCACAAACCCACTCCCCTTTCCTGTTACAGAGAAGTTTTAACTAATATGACAATCAGTAAAATCACTATACACAGCAGTTTCTTTCAGAATTGTGGCACCAAGAAAGCCCATGTTACATGTTCTCAGGCTACTGTTCATTGCTTTGCAAAACCCCAATTCCTCAGTTTTACAGATGGGGACAGATCCTCAGTTGCCGTCAATCAGTTGACAACACTGACATCAATGGAGCATTGCTATTAAGTGAAAATCTGGTTCAGACATTTAGAAATTAATGATGATAATAAGTATATTAACCATTATCATCCACACAAATACCCTAACATTCACATGCTGGAAAGAAAAATAATGTTATATCGATAAGAACTATATAACTGACATTCACCTAAGGCACAATGCCATACCATTTATCTCTGTGTTTACTGCTTGCTAGGTTACTTGAAGAGTACCTGAAGTTTAAGTAAGAGCATTAGTATGAACACAGGAAAAAGACAGAAAATACAAAAAGAGAGACAGAAAGAAAGGTAGAGAGAAGAATGGAAATAGGAAAGTGGACAAGCAGAAAGATGTGGAAAGATTATATACCTATTCCTTGGCAGCTGATCATGTCCACTGCTTTTCCCATATTCATAAATCCAGTTATCTTACCATAGAAGGCAGTCATGTTGGTCAGACATGACTAGCCCTTAGTGAATCCATGCTGACTGTTTCTGACCATTTTTTTCTCTTCCAAATGTTTCAAAATGGATTCCTTGTGGACCTGCTCCATGATATTTCCAGGGACTGGAAATATGATAATTCCAGTGGAGGCTGATTAGTTGTAGTTCCCCATTTCTCCTTTTTTTCTTTTTTAAAGATGGGAACTATATTTTCCTTTTTCCAATTGTCTGGGACCTCCCTTAGGGTGTGTCTAGACTACAGGGTTTTGTCGACAAAAGTCCACTTTTGTCGACAAAACTATACCTGCGTCTACACTACCACCGAGTTCTGTCGACAGTAAGTCAACAGAACGCGATGGTAAACCTCATTCTACGAGGAATAATACCTTTTCTCATCAGAGTTATGTCAAAAAAAGGCACTATTACATCCACACTGTGCTTTTTCAAAAGTGAGTGTCTACACTCTTTGTTAATTACCACATATTTTGATAATGGCCAATGTCTCTGTAATCATATCAGCCAACTCTCTCAGCACCCGTAGATTATTTAAATCAGGCCTTGTGGACTGGTGCATGTCCAGCTTTTCAAGTAGCCCTAACCTGTTCTTTCACTACCGAGGTCTTCTCACCTCCTCCTGTTACTGTGCCGCTCAGTGCAGCAGTCTGGGAGTTGACCATGTCTGTGAAGACTG
>JANRFK010004893.1:41495602-41521838 GCA_030068395.1 Apalone spinifera
GGGAAAGCATTGAGTACTTCAGCTTCTTCCACATCCTCTGTTACTAGACTTCCTTCCCCATCCAGTTAGAGTCCCACACCTTCTATGACTTTCTTCTTATTGCTAATATGGCTCTCTAAACCCTTCTTGTTATCCTTCACATCCCGTGCTAACTGCAACTCCAGTTGAACTTTGGCTTTCCTGACTACACCACTGCCTGCTCAAGCAATATTTTTATACTCCTCCCTACTTGTTTGTCCAAGTTTCCACTTCTTGTAAACTTTCTTTTTGTGTTTAAGCTAACCAAAGATTTTTCTGGTAAGCCAAGTTAGTTAACAGAAGTGGAAGACATTCTATGGCCTGCAAATATGCAGGAGGTCAGACTAGATGATCACAATGGTCCCTTCTGAACTGAAAATCTAAAGAATGTATGCATCTATTCGAGTCTGAGAAAATATGTGAAAACTTATTTGCCTTACTTACAAAAACAGTCTCAGTTCCTTCAGTGGGACTTCTCATGGGGGTGAGAAAAGTGATCTATGTTAAAATTAAGATGTCATCCTCTCCTGATAACTAAAGGAGAAATCTGGGCTGAGAAATCCATAGGACTGAGTCATCACTAACCATTCTACCGTTGAGACATGCAAGTTTCTTCCAGCAAAAACAGACAAGACAACATTTTTGCATAAAGTAAAAAACAAAAAGTCACAGCCTATCTGCAGAACAAATATAATAAAGAAGCACGAAAGGGCATACACCCATTTTCCGGCAGGCAGGTCCCAACGAAATAGCAAGGCATGAATGATTTTAAGTTGTAAAAGGTAACCAGCGCAAAGAGCAGTTGGTACTTGGGCCCATTTCCAAAATTCATGAATTCATTGGGAATCTTTTTATCTATTTAAAGTGAACAGATCAGGCTACCGGACAGTGCACCAATGGAAAAAGGTATCTACAGAGCATGTGTACTTTGTGAAAGAGACTGCTCCTTTTAGGCCCCACATATTGTACAGCTGCTAACACAAAACAAAATCTCCTTTATCTTCATACAGAGCTCTGCTGCTTCAGATGAAGAAGTTGTCTATTCAATTTCTTGTTGGAATTAATTCTTTACCACTAAAGATTATTCCTCATTTGTGTTTGCTCGCTTGGATACCATCCTGTATTCTGCATTGTGCATATGAGACTTTATAATTTTGGTTTATTCTTGCCAGAATGCACTCATGCATTAGCTTTTTTATTATAACATTTTTATTCTACAAATCTATTTTCATTGTCTTATAGTTTTCCAAAGAAACTACCATTTGGGATGGAATGTCTCAGGCTTGTTCTTGCTCCAGAAGTAGTGGTTTTTTGTTACTGCAGTGGTTGTTTTGAGTGTTTACTTGGGGGCAGCAGGAAGTGTAGAAAGTCCATTGATAAGTCAGGAAATATACATGTAAGTGGTTTTCTAGCCAATATATTTTTAAATATATTACTTCTCCTCTTGGAAACTGATTTTTATCTTAAAAATAACCAAGGAAATGAAATGTAGGGGGAATATACCTTATGTAAAAAGACCTAATTCTACAATAGTTTTGAGTGCATAAGAAATATAGGAGCAGAACTCTGTGGATGAGATTTAAATCACATAGAAGTCATACCTTAACACTGCTCCTGGCATATTTTTGTTACTGTAAGGCCGTGGTGTCCAACCAGTTCTAAAGCAGTAGACACTATACTGGCTTCTGCTTCAGCGAACTAGTCACACTTAACTGGTCAAATAGCCACATATGGCTAGTGGCTAGCATTTTGGACACCACAGCTGTAAGATCTTTATAATACTGATGACATTACAAAAAGGCAACAATGAAGGAGTTCCTCTCTCCCTACACCTCACTGACACAGCTGTCGTCAGCCTGTTTGCCTGAGCTGGATCTAGCTCATAAGAAGGGGTGGGCAGGCAGAGTGTCCTTAGTAAGGACTTCAAGGTTCTGGAATTTGCTTTGAATCTTAGTATGAAATAGTTCAACCTTCAATACTTTATCTGCACACTGCAAAATACATTTGTTTCATAGGGTTTCTGGAGAGAGATGAGGGCATGATTCTTAAGTGATGAAAGAGAGAAAGGAGTATTTGTAGGTGGCAAGCTGAGTTCCTGTTGAACTGATCATGTAATGCTGTTGAGATTTAATGGTATTTTTAGTAATGTACTGAGACTTCAATGCTTAGATTTAGTTTCCTTGTAGTTATTTAAATGGAATAAAGCAAGGGTGGGCAATAATTTCTGATGTAAGGCTACTTCAAGAATTTGGAAAGTGGCCAAAGGCCATACTCTTCCATATTAATGGAGGAGGTACAGGTTCTGGGATTGTGAGTGGGTGCAGAAGGAAACTTGCAGTAAGGGACTGGGGTGCAGGAGATGGCGTAGGGTCTGGGAGAGAGTTTGGGTGAAGGAGACAGTTGTGACTTGGGTTAGGGGACTAGCGTGCAGGGGTTTGTGTTGTGACCTAGGACAAGAGGGGGTTGTGACCTAGGGAAGGGGACTAGAGTGAAGAAGGGGGTGGAGAGGTTTGGGATGTGACCTAAGGCAAAAGGGGGTTGTGATTTGGGGTAGGGGACTGGGGTGCTGGATTGTGGGTTGTGATCTTGGGCAGGGGATTGGGATGCAGGATTTGGGAGGTGATATGGGGGCAGGATGGAGCAGAGTTTTTGTTGTTACCTAGAACTGAAGCAGGGGATCGGAGTGCAGGAGAGGGGCAGTGGGTTTGGGTGCCAGAGGCAGGCTCTGGCTGGGAGACTTACCTGTTTCACTCCCAGCCAGCAGTCATCTCAAGCAGACTACCTGTCTGCCTCACTCCTGCACTGGCTGCAGGGGCCATGTGGATTCTGAACAGCTAAGAGCTTGAGGGAAGGGGGGAGGGTGTTTCACAAGCTAACTGTTCCCATTGGCTAACACATTCCCATTCCAGCCAATGGGATTGTGCTGGGGCAGGAGCAGCGCATGAAGCCTCTTTCCCCTCCCTCAGGCTCACAGCTGTTCAAACGGAACCCTGCAATGGCAGCTTTTCTCAGCAGAATGCAGGGGGCAGGCAGGGAGTCTGCCTGAGGGTCCCCACTGCATCTGTGGGCCAGATCTGGTGGTTTGGCAGGCCAGATTCAGCCCGCAGAAGGTATTTTGCCCAGGCCTGGAATAAAGTAAAATTATATAACATGACAAATTCATAATTAATCAAATTTTATTATAGATAAGAATGATTTTTTTTGTATTCTGCTAGATCAATAAGATTGTAAGTAAGATGAATTATGGGTTACTCTTCATCTTTTTTCTGTGATGCGTGTGTATTGTGATTAAAGAAAAAAATACGAAAAATAGCTTCAACATTTCTTCCTGCTTCCAGTTTTTAGTGTATATTTCAAAGACCCTTTTTAAACAGAACTCCAATAGCATAGACTAAGGAACTTTTGTTACATGTCAGCAGCATGCCCACAGGCAAGTTAGTGGGCAATACTCTAGCGTGGACTAGAATTTATAGTCCTCTGGTGCGAACTAATGCACAGAATGGGCAAACCCATAGTTACTTGCATGTAGACTAAACAACCAATACCATGAAGTCTTTGGCTGTATTTCCAAATCAGATTATGAGATTACAAAGTAGTTCATGTATTCTGGCATTTTTTTAAAAAGGCAATGTACTGAAAGGTTACTTAAATAGACTGAAGTACTGGATGAGTCATCTTTTTCCTTTTCACTAGTAAGTTGCTCCTGTCAGAAAGCAGTTTACAGCACTTCTTTTGCCCCATTTAAATCAGTGGGAGTTTCTCCATTTACTTCAGAGGGTGCTGGATTGGGTCATTAGAATCAAATGCCCTGGTTTATGTAAGGGCTGCCAAAGTCCCTGAATACAGAGGAGCAAAATTGTTGCCTCCACCAAACTGAAGATGGGGATGATATAGGACATGCAAATTGGAGAGAGGACTTTTTGCATGCCTCACAAATCAGTTACTACATAATTCAGCCATCTTTCTCCTGCATTACTGAGAGTAGCGAGGTGTTGCAGTCCATCCTCCAACCTTGTGATTGTACACTCCTACACCACACATTTGGCCGTCTGCATTATCACCCCATAGTCCCCACTGTGGTCACTGCAGCTAAACTAAATATCTGCATTATGGCAGCTACTCTGGCATGTCTCAGGTACAAGTCTGTTGCGCTCTCATGATGCCCTTGGTCATCAGAATAAAGAAAAATGAATGTAAATAAAATGGGGAACATATGCTCGCATTCTAAATGTCAATCATCCCAAAAGAGTCATCCTCCAATGGGGCCTCTTTAGGGCCAGTGCCACAAACCTAGTTCAATATTGACTGTGAAAAGGGATATCCTTCTCAACCTAGCTAGAAACATTGAGGCATTCATAATCTTGTTTCAAAAGACACACTTCACCACCAATGTGCAACCTTCTGTTCTAGACTACACTGTCATGGCTCATCAGCCTCTCCAGCTGTATCGGACACAGCTCACATTAGAAAAAGGCAGCTCTCTGTCACTATATCAACATTTGCTCTGAATGACATAGTAGAATGACAGGCAATAAATGTGAGTGAGGTTATTCTTATCAATGTCTATAAACATCCATCAGCTAAATGGGATTCCCCAATCTGCCTATCTTTCCAGGTCTTTTCATTTAGTATGGCAACTTCAGTTGCCACCATGTCAATTGGGAATACGGTGACAACAGTGTAGATAGAGAAAAAGTGGGGTTTAGTCACTAACCTACAAAGCAAAAGCCAAACTTTCACAGTCACAGAGGGGGAACAGGCTCTTCATCCAATATCACCTGTTCATTTTCTGGGCAACTATTGACAGTGTTCATAGCCAAAGGTACTTTAAGCGTCCCAAAAATCTCAGTATCAGTCATTTTTTACCACAACTGACCTGCAGATATGAAACAAACAGCTTTCAAAAGATCTGGTGGAATTTTCAGAAAGCTCGGTAAGAATTCTTTCAAGCAGAATTAGAGATATCAATAAGCAAAGAGGCTAAATTCCACGAGACATGTCCAGCTAATATACACGACTCCTACAAATTGGTGCGTGAATTTTGGCAAACATCTGCTAAGAAATTCATCCCAAAGCTATTGCCTGCAATAAGCCCTAGGGGTTGTCAGAGGCAATTAAGCTCTATCATGAATTCAAATCTTGTGGTAATGAACAAGAGGCAATCAATTAGAACAATGTTTTCATTCAACTGTTAGATCAAACCAGATGTGATCTATAGAGAATAAAGTCACAAAGATGGATTTTATTTATTCTAGCTGGAGAGCCTGGCAGACTATCTAAGGAAGATTCCAGCCTTGGCAAAAGAAATTTCCAACCACCATAAATATGGTTACATCCTACCTAGTGGCTAACACGGATGTGGACAGACTACAACTTGCAGGCCACATCAGGCTCATCAGCCGTTTTAATCCAGCTCTTGAGCTGGAACAGGCCATAAAGCTCATAGAAACAGGAAAGCCTGCAAGCCTGGATCATAGCCATATCCAAACAGTTCCAGTTTCCCCTAGATCCAAAAACTGTCTGCTTCACCTAACAGAGGCCATCAAATATACCTTTGAGAAGGGCAAGAAAGTTGGCACCAGTGTGGTGGATGTGTCTGATTTATATGATGCTATCTGGCATATGGAACGGACTGCCCAGTTGTTGCAGAATATTTTTTGTAAATCTACGATACAGTTCATCATGGAAATGAAAAGGATCCAGTGCTTTAATTTGCAAACTGGAATCTGTCGCTTAGCTCTGCAATGGACTCTCAAAAGGATCCATCTACTCTAGCTCCTCTTCTTGTCAAAACGCATAATTGAAACCTACCAACAATAAATGCTGATAGATGTGCGTGTGGATGACATCTGTCTCACTGATGTGGACAACAATTTTCACAGTATCAAAGGGTCACTCAGCCAGGACATGAATATTCTAGCCTCTCTCCTTCATCCATGGAGACTTATATTAAGTGAGCCTACCAGCATGGCCACAACATTTTGTCTGAACAATTACCAGGCCAATCAACCCCTTTGATTCAGAGCTGAGCATCATCCTCTCCCTTTCTAGCCAATTGCCACTTATTTAGGAGTCAAACTAGAACATAATCTAACATACCAGACCCATCAAGTTCACAAAGAAAAAGAGAATCTCCTGCATGGCCTTGATCCAGAAGCTAATAGGAACCTTTTGGGGAGCAGAGGCAAATGTTCTATGAACTGCTGACAAAGGCAGGGACAGAATTTAGCTTGTGCATCTAGTTGATTCAGTGCTAAATATTGCCCCCTGTGTCATTAACAGTTGTCTTAGCCACGTTTACATCTAATATATGTGGTGGAACCACAAAACTTCAGCACAATGCCATAACCCTTAAAACTGCTTAGTGATACGATAGCTGAAAACAACCTGCTGCACATGAGGTTGACAATGGCTCCAGCAAATAAACAACACACTTCCCACAAGATCCGCCTCCCTCCAGAAGAAAACACCTACATCTGCAGTTCATGCTGACTCGCCATAACTGATTTCACAACCTCTTTTTGCTGTAGCCATTTATGCAATCACGTGCTGTGCTGTCCATCGAGTGCCAGTTATGGATGAACATGCCATTAGGATATGAACAGTAGTATATCAGGGCCAACATCTGTGCTCTTGGAGAATGGCAGCAACTATGTAATGGGGGCCATCCACTGGGTTTATGGCTAAACAAATTTGCCACCCAATATTCTCACAGAGGGGGCACAATGGCTGTGGAAGCTAACTCAGCCTTATGCTTAATGGACCATAAGCACTGAGGAGCTCTGTTATTACCCTTCTCTTATGTCAGGGCTGGGACAGGTATAACGACCATACAGTGATCAGCAGCATAAAAGCCTGATCCCCTCTCCTGCTTTTTGAACCCCTTGGTCCCCGAACACTTCATTGGCATAGACAGGTCATCCAGGGATTCCCCTACAGTAGGAGAACTGCCTGCTGGTGATTGTGGCTGTATTACAGTTCCTTTGTGAAAGAAACCTAAATAACACATATGGACTAAAACTGTGGCTTTTGGCTCTACGTACACTATTAATGGAGCAATGTAAATCAAATATAATTAGGCTGGTCCAAAAATAAGCATTAGAAATTATTCAATGTGCTGAACAGTATTTTGTTTCCTCCTCACATGTTATCATAAAATTCTTTAATATATATTAATGTTATAAAAACCAGGCATATTTCTGCCTCTTGCAAAGGACCAAAGTATAGTCCATAAGGCAAATGTAGTTCTTTTAAATATTCTATTTTTTTCTGAGGACATACAGTCCTTAGTTGCCATGGTAAGTGTTCATTTCTCCCCCTTCAATTGCAGAGTAAGTAGTTTCTAAAAACCCACGTTAATTGCTGCCAGGCATTGTAAAGAGCTGAGCAATTCTTCCCAGGAGATAAGGCGCTTTCAGGCTGCAGAAAACTAAACCTTTCAGCAAGGAAGAGTTCAAGCACCAGAATTTGGATCCTAACTGATTTAAAAAATGGTGGTTGTTAAAATCCAGTGTTTTGGTTGGGGCCATTTTCTAACTTTACAATATATCTATTTTGTATTTTATATGTTAGGTCCTAATCTATTTTCCTCTATATTTCCAATACCACCAATGTGATGGGAAAGTACAGCAATATCAGTACTAGCAATGTCATAAGGCTGCATCCCGCAAACATGCGCTATTGAAAGTAGTGTTTGCTACTATGAATAGTTCAAGCAACTTCAGTAGGACTATGGGTTTAAGCCTGCACTACTGAAATCACCAGGAATTTTGCCATTGGCTTTAAAGGAAGTCAAATCAAGCTCAACATGCGATAGTGAGCAATTTGTACATTAGTACCTATTTCTTAATTATTTCTGGTGTTTTATACAGAGTCGAGCATACCATCAGAGCTCGACATAATACATAATAATATCACATGAATGAAGAAATAGAGAAACAGAGCCAAATAAAATAAGAATGAACGAAAAGCTTTCAAGAAATATACATGAAACCAAAGTGGATCTTCCCGAAAATTCTTAGTTTAACTTCTACACAATGTTGTTGTGGCAGTGTAGGTCCCAGGATATTAAAGAGATAAGATAGGTGAGAAAATATCTTGTATTGGACCAACTTCTGTTGGTGACAAACATGTTTCTGAGTTTACACAGTACTCTTCAGCTCTGTTTAAGTTCAAAATCCTGCCTCTCTCACCAACAGAAGTTGGTCCAATGAAAGATAGTACTTCGCCCACCTAATTTCTCTAGTTTAATTTCAATTTTCTATTTTCTGCACCTCTTCATTTAGTACTTTTAGCTAAGACAGGTGTTAATCAGCATGGCTCCATTAAGATATCCCACAATAACTGGCAAATTGCTGGAAGCAATTAGTACCAGAAATATCATGCAAAGGCCTGTTCCTATGACCTATCCTGCCTGATTTCCTGCCCAACCACACTTTGGATAAACTGGGATAATAAACACTCTGGACCATAATCTTTCATAATATAACTCCAGTGACTTCAGGGTATGTGCACCAGAGATGAATCTGGGACTTGCAAATCATAAGCCAAACCTCCTCTGGTTCTGAGACATCACTGATACCAATGATATGACATTTAGTGTTCTGCCTTTATGTACATATGGTGCACCACAGCAAAGTTTGTAACAGTATTTTCTCCCTCAATTGCAAGATTTGAGGTACAGGAATTGGGTGGCTGGGGCAAACCAGATTACAGTAAAACTATGGTGTGGTGGTTAAAACAGTGGACAGAGACACAGGTGATCTTGGCTCAGTTTCCAGATTTTAGTCATAGACATCCTCTGTAAGTGATAGGTTTCAAAATGCAACTGTAAATGGGGGATTGTCATGGAGAAGGTGTGATTCTATTGGGGAATCACAGGAATCTGTTCTTGGCGCTATACTATTTAACATTTTTATCAATGACCTTTAAGAAAACAAAACAATGGACTTAAAATCTGCAGATGACATGAAGTTTGGAACAGAGGTAAATAATGAAGAGGACAGAAATCAGTGTTACAGAGCAAACTGAATCATTTGCTAGGTACAAACAACAATATATGTTTCAATATTTCAAGTCAAATGTAAATGTTTACATTTATGAACACACAGCCTGTTGACTGTACTTACCAGATGAATGACTATCCTGGGAAGCTGTGACTCAGAAAAGGATTGGGGGCAGGGCCACGGGACAGTTTGGGGAGGTTGTCTAGGGCCCTGAGTTTTGGGGGCCCCCATACTTCCAGAGGACATGAGGCCTGGGTTGTGTGGGGGCCAGGAGCAGCATGACCATCTCCACTTCACCCTGACCACCCACTTCAGGGAAATGAGGGCCTGAGCACCATGGGGAACAGCAGCAGAACCACTGGTCCCAATCCACTTCTCTCCTCCCCACTGTTGTCGCTCAGGAGAGGAGGGGTTTGAGGTTTTGGGAAAGGAGCGCAATGGGTTTGGAAGCAGGAAGAGACAAGGAAGAGCAGGTATGAGGGTTTGGGAAAGGGGTGGAATGGGGGTGGAGTGAGGGCAGAGGGGGAAGTTATCACAGGACCCACTCGACTTAGGGATGGTCCTACCTGAGGGTCATGGTGGAAAACCATTTTAACATGAGCTTCCAGTATGACACAATGACTAATGATCTCTCTAGATGTATAAACAAGATAATTTTGAGTTGGAGTAGGGAAAATAGATTACTTCTGCACTGGGTACTGGTGCGACAACAACATGAATACAGTGTCCAGTTCTGGTGTCCACACTTCAAGAAGGATGGTGAAAAATTGGAGAGGAAAAGGATGGTGAAAAACAGGAGAATGACAAGAGCTGGTCCCTGATCTGCTAGTGTCACAACCTCTTTAATTTTCTCTGATAAGTTAAAAAATACAGCTCATTGAGTCAGTTACTACCAGCATATTTTCCAATTCTTTAATCATTCCTGTCAAAGTTGTCATGTTTCAATTGAACACCAACAAATACATAACTGGAAACAGTCCGTCCCACCTGTGTACTAGTATTGTTAAAATATATAAGAGTATGTTCAGACTTTATTGAATGTGTGTTAATTGCATGAATTAACTTTATTTATAATCTTTGTATCCCATATTGGTTGTTTTGTGAATCTCTGTGACTGTGTAAATTAACAGACAGGAGAGAGAAATTAACTAGTGTGAAGTGCTAATCTCCAAGACAAAGTGTTATATCTATCCCAACAGGTAAAGTCCGTCAACACCAGATGGACTATTGTGGGACACTGAAAGGGACAAATGGCATTGGTTGTTCTTCCATCTCTGCCACTTGAAGATGAGTCACGTAAATGGTTTCCGTAAGGGAAGGTGGAGGCAGGGTAAAAACAAGAAGGAACTTTCCGTGTCTCATGAACTGGGGAATGGGGGTGGTGACAAGGTTTTCTAGGCATAAGCAAGAGATTCCCAGCTGCTTAGCTGAAGTTAATCATAAAGAGCATACAGAGTTTATTAGAGAAGCTTCTATTATCTTTTTAAACTTAAGGCTGTGACTCATTTGCACATATATGTTTACCTGCTTTAACGTTTGAAATAACTCCCTGGCTTCCTTTTCCTGTTAATGACTTTAAATAGTTCATTATAGAATTGGCTTCAAGAATTGTCACTGGTGTCAGATCCAACATACAGTTGATGTGGGGTAAATGATTAGTTCTTTATGACTGAGAGTAAATTTCAATATTGCTGTGATTCTTGGTATAAGAGACCATCTCTCACAAAGATTGGCAGCAAGACAGATTTGGTTACCAACCAGTCTCCCAGTTAATCACAATCAACTCTCAACAGGCTCCCTGGTTGCCACAGTCCCATGCTGCCAGCCCATTCCAGGAGTGGCTAGCATGGCTCCATGGCCCCATGTGTGAGGAGGGAGAAGTGCTGGGGGAGGTGCAGGAGTCTCAGCGTGCTGCTCCTGCCCACATATGCACACACACACAGCTCCCAGTGGATAGGAACAGGGAATTGTGGCCAATGGGAGCTGATGGCAGAGAAAGGGTCGCTATATGCCCTCAGGGTCACAGGGGCATATTGGTGCCTTTCAGGACGGAAGCCTACTCCAGCTTCACTGGTCTGGCAGTTAAATACCACCTTGTGGGAGGCTGCATGCCAACCACAGCCCCTTCCTGTAGCCAGCACCCTAAGCCTCAGCCCTGATCCCCCTCCAATAGCTAGCCCCCCTTGCCCTCTGCTCTCACCTCCTGCCCAACTCTTAAACTCTATGTCCACTGTTGGTGATAAGAAATTAGAAAAAGATAAGAGCTAGTTCAACTTTACATTTGTGTTATGTAATCAATTTCCTTTGCAATCCAATGAATTAAAGAGAGAGGGAAATGCTAGCAAAGAGAGACAGTTCAACAGATAAACCCTCAAGGGAGTCCTACTTCCTATTAAGTCCTAACTATAAAGCTGTTTCATCTGAATGGTTTAAATGATTTATTACAGCTCAATGCTGTTATATTTAAGGTGATTCTTGGAAAGTCCAGTATTGTTTCAGTTGTGATATTCAGAGATCAGTGTTCCCAAGTTCTCTCTGATGATTTATTGGTCTCCTGACGTAAATGAAAGAGACAAACATGAGTAAATATAGATGTCACCCTTAACAAAATACCTCCTTCTCTGTAAGAAGATACTAAGATTGATCAGTTAAGTGGCTAGCCTAATAGCACAAGTGTGAGGCTTGCTGCTTACCCTGTAAAACAAATTCTTCAAAGCATTTTTGTATTTTAAATTCAGTTACTAGTTATGTCATCATTCTACATTCAACGCCCACTTTTTACATGTCATAAGAACTCAGCTCAGCACTGAAATTCCACTTCTGGAATTTCCACTTGGTCATTTACCAAATCTGCTTTTGAATTCCTTCACTCTTCAAGGCCTCAATACTATACTCTATATGCAACCAAAATTCTCATTGTTGCCAACGAGAGGGGAAGGTTGGCAAGCAATGCAAAATCAGGTTTCAGAGGGTCTATGGTCCTTCACTTATCAGTAGGATGGTGGGTTGTTATTATTTATTTGTATGTAGCCTAACCAAGACTACTAATAACCCATGCACTTCTTTTCTGGCCCCTTTTTCCATGCCTCTCACACACCAGAGTACTGAAACTCTGCACTTACCCACTTCTCCTCCTCCCTCTCCCCCCAGCATGTTTGGAGCACCTTGAATCAGCTAATTCACACTCCTCTCTCTCCCTATCAGAGCTTAAACACTGCCATCAGCTGATTCACAGCTCTCTGAAGGTGCTGGGAGGGAGAAGGAGTAGGAATGTGATGCTCCTCCCCATCCCAACACTTTCAAAGCACCATGAATCTGCTGCTTGATGGCATTTTAAACTCTGGGAGGGAGAGGAGTGAGGACAGAGTGCAAATAAGCTGATTCATGGCACTCTGAAAGTGTGTGTGTGTGTGGGGGGGGGGAGTAAATAAGCGTTGCTACAATGCCAAAGTGTGTGAGAGGCATGGGGGAAGGAGGCAAATAAAGGATGCGTAGACCACAGGTGGAACCCGAGTGGGTTATATATGGCCTGCAGGCCGCTGGTTGCCCACCACTGTGCTAGGGATTCAATATTACCAGTCCCAAGCACTCAAAAATCAGCACTCCAAATCCTCAAGGTTCAAATCCTGAAATTCTAAAAATAGTAGAACAGAAGATTAATAAGAATCCAAAAATGTGGATATGGAGTCATATTTTCCAGCTTTTCTCCAGAGCTATCAGGGACAGAAAGTTAAGAAAAGCTGAGCTTCTCAAGTAATTACTTGACTCCAGGAGCTGAGGCTTTAAGAAAAAACACCAAATACCAAAAGATTTGCAGTAAAATTGGTAATACGGGGCACTGTTCAGACACATAGTAAGGGTATGTCTACACTAGCCCCCTAGTTTGAACTAGGGAGGTTAATGTAGGCATTCAAAGTTGCAAATGAAGCCCGGGATTTAAATATCCCAGGCTTTATTTGCATCTTCCTGTCCGGTCGCTATTTTTAAATTCCACTAGTCCAAAGTAACTGCCCGCGGCTACAAGCGGCAGTGAAACGGCAATTCAAACTAAGTCCTTAGTTCGAATTAACTGTTACACCTCATTCCAATAGTTCCTAGTTTGAACTAGGGGACTAGTGTAGACATACCCTAAGAAAGAGTCTTGCCTTCATAGAATCTTAACAAAGACAGAAAAAGAAAACATTACAATCTCCCATATACAAATAGCGATTCACAGGGCCCATTGCTTTACATCAGATACCTTCTCAAAATCAGTGAAACAGGCACCTATACCCCAACCCTCACAGTTAAACACTGGGGCAACAATTTAATATGACACTCTAGTTGCAGCATCTTTCCAGCTACAGTATTTTCCTCATCAACTGCAGCTTCTGTCACGCCTTGAACAATATATTTGGGGAACCTGACAGGGATGGAGCCCAGATGTCACTCCAGTTGCTGCATATGCTCTGATTTTGCCCTCTATATCTTCTGCTAGGAACTCATCTTCCTTGGTTTCTCCCAGTCCCACAGGTTCATTTTTTACTTTAGCTTCCCCCAAACTTAACTGCTGAATGGTGTCTCTCAAGATCTCACACAGTTCTGGGCCATGATTACTTTGTTGGTTGATGTAGTACATCAGGTTCACCAACTGTATATTTTCCAGCAGTTAAGATGTTAGCTTCCTTTCTCTGCACAACTCTCTGCTGTTTTCCATGAACAATTTATACCTAATTCTTCCTATCTTTTCCTACTTTCTTAAAAAAACACCACTTTTTTTCTACTCCGCTTTTTACTGTGGTTGTTACTTACTGGAAATTATCATTGTCACATTCATTCCACTACAGTACCATTAATACTGTCATGAGTACAGGGTTAGCTTCATCTCTGACCCCTCTTCTGTTCTTACTGTATGCACATCATCAGGTATCAGGCCTCTTGCCTTTATTTGTTCTGGGAGTCTTCCATTCTTAGACCAACACCTGGGCTTTACTATCTGGGATTGCGTACTTGATAGGCCTGACTAGGTTCAACACTTGCAAGTCTCTCCTTCAGGATCTTAATACAGATGACCAGGTCACTTTCTCAAGCTAAATAACAGTTTAATCTTAACAGCAGAAGCAAAGAAAAATAGAGAAGTACTGTAATGTGAGGAAAGGCCAACGTGCTTGTCTGTCTTATCCCAAGCCACAGCACCCTATGTTAGGGTCAAGGTAAATTTTGCTTCTGCAAAATAAATGGATCTGTCTGTGTCTATTTATGAATGGCCCCCTCACAACTGTTTGTCCTCTCTGTAGAAGGGCTTTTGAACTATAGAGTGTTCTTTTGATCTTTTGGCTCCAGGTTTTGAACAAACAAGTCTTAACTTTGTGGAGCTCAGAATGATAGCTCAAACATTTCATAATGATCCCTGTTGTGCTTACTGGGAGCTTGTTACCCAGGAGCTATTGTGTTGCCTCCCTGAAAGTTTCCCAATAGCCTAGCTGTTAACTAGACCAACCTGCATGCCTTAAACTGTCCAATAACCCAGCAGATTGACTATTCTGATAGCCAGTTTATATCCAGTGTTCATCAGTTAGTAGAGCTTAGGCCCACATCATTTGCACAGAACTGAGGCAGGGTATGTATAAGCAGGGCTCGCCAAACCACGGCGAGCACTGCTCGCCAGCCGCGCTGTTTGGTGATCTGCGCATGCACAGATCGTTCTGCGCATGCGCAGATCTCCCGAACCCGGCTCTTCCAGGTTACAATCTACTCGCCACGGGCGAGTAGATTGTATAATTTGTCGAGCCCTGTGTATAAGTGACATTCCAAAGATTACACAGAAATATCTGTAGCCAAGAACTGAATCTACATTTGGAGACCAGTCCAAAGCCTTAACTACAAGATGGTCTTTCTTCACTAAGGGTATGCCTACACTACAGAGTTTTGTTGGAAAAATGGCCATTTTTCCAACAAAATCTGAGTTACATCCACCCTGCAATTGCATTCTTCTGAAAGTGAATCGAAAGAACAGAGGGGTTTTTTTGGCATTGGTAATCCTCTTTCTACGAGGAAGAAGCTTTTTTCTGAAAGACCTCTTTCAGAAAAAGGCGTGTGTGCACGGGGAAGAGGGAGTTCTTTCAACAGAAGAGGAAAGAGGAAAAAGCACAGGTGCCCTGGTGGCCACTCCATCCATAGTAATCATAGTTTAAATGTGAGATAGTGTCATTCAGTGTGGACACTATCTTTCAAAATAGCAGACCGCTTTTTTGATGCACTTTTGTGTGTGGACGCTCTCTTTCGGAAGAAGTTTTTTCGGAAGATCTCTTCCAAAAACAGGTTCTTTTGAATGAAGCCTGCAGTCTAGACATAGACATAGAGTCAATGCTGATGCTCTTTATGTGTCCCAGTTTGCTGAGGGACAACCTGTTTGCTCTTGGCATTATTTAACTCTACTATTTGATGGATTCATTACAACTATGAAGAGAGTACTATAATTTTTCATTAATTATTGTATGTTGAATGTAATGAGTAAATTGACAATTTCTTTTATCTGCTCAAAAGAGAAGAGTCCCAATAGGTGACAGTTTAGTGTTAAAGAAATGGATCTTGAATTAAACAGCTAAGTAGTGTAATTAAAGCTTTGGTAACAGAACACTACAAATATGATAAAACATTTACTTAAGTGAACAAAATGTATAGTAAGTGTGGTACCATGTAAAAGATATCTGAATATTGGGGGATGGGGGAGGGGGCTGAGGAAAGATGGTTAACAAGAGCACCTGATTGCATTTTTTTTACTTATTACCATACACAAGCAGGCAGGCCACCAATGTCCAAAATAGGGATGTTAGTGACTGGAGTATCAATTATTCACTTCATCCCACCCATTGCTCCCCTGAGATGCAGCAAGGGGGGGGTAAAACAGGAGCTGGTGCTGGGGGGAGCCAGCTTAAAAGCTAGTCGCCCCTGCCCCCCACTGCTGCCTCTATGAGGCATCCTTAGTCCAGAATGCTGCTGAAAAGTAACATCATTTATGACAACAGCAGTGTTTAGTCACAATTTCACAGATTAGAAACTTCTTTCCTTTTAGTTTAACTGAGAATGTCATGACACTTGTCTGTTCTCCATAGCCCTCAAACCGACTTAAAGTGTGTTTGCCCACCTCCAGAGATATGCTGTAAGACTTGAAAGCCCTCTCCCATATGGACACACTGTGTCCTCTCAGAGCTTATCCCATCATCCATGTACACCACTCTCTACAGAAAAGACACACAGAAGACAGCAGTGGTTTAGTCACAGTAGAGTGAATTGCTGTGGAGAAGCTAAGAGATGAATGACTACAGAATGAGAGAAAGAGATTGTTCATCGGATGAACCAGGCATATGTGCCGAGCACCAGCATCCTGGGAGAATTGGACATGACCAGCGTTGAAGTTATCGTCAGGGCTTGACAAATAATGTAATCTACTCGCTCATGGCGAGTAGATTACAACCCCGAAGAGCCGGCGCAGAGCACAGAACCGTGAGGCTGGCGAGCAGGGCTCGCCGCCACTTGGCAAGCCCTGGTTGCCATCATCTATCTACTAAGAACTTCATTGGACCGGTCACGTGGTCTGGATGCCAGATCAGCACCTCCCAAAACAGATTCTGTTTTCTGAGCTGAAGGAAGGACCGAGCAGTGTTGGGGGCCAGGGGAAGCAATTTAAGTGCATGTTGACGGCAAACATGAAAAAGTCCAGCATGGGTGTCGACAGTTGGGAGAACCTTGCTCAGGACTATCCCCAATGGAAAGTGGTAATCCATGAGGGGATGGCACAATTGAGAGGTCTCACCACAGACAAAGAGAGGCAGAGAAAGAGAAAAGAGTGGCAAAAACTGCCTTGTATCCCTCCAATAGACACCAGCACCTGCCCTTTCTGTGATAAGATCTGCAGTTCCAGAATTGGGCTGATCCACAAATAGGAGGGATCAACAGATCCACAAATAGGAGGGTGACAGGAACACGTCCTACTTGTTATCGAGTTCCACATGCTGGTATGCCATGTGGTGAGAGCACACAGAGCCAATCCAGGCTAGAGTTTTGAGGGAGCACAGCAATATACCAGATTCAGATTGTATCCTAGAGTTCCCAAAGCAATAATGTTATTTAAATCACTTTTGTTGATAAAAAGCCTGCAAGGCAATTGGCAGATTCTTTACATCTGGAACGGGTGAGGGGGCAGGACCTTGATCTTTATTTCCTTCTTCTTATCTGATTTTCAGTCCTATCACTAACTTTTCTCTTATTCTGAGATTTCATTGCCTCAGATCCAATATGAAACTGCCAGGCTTGCAGAAAATATAATTACATGGTACCACCATCTGTGGATCCTCCTTTGCCTACCGTGGATGGAATACCCACAAAGAACTTCAAGATTCAAAGATTTCCTTTTCCCTAAAACCACATTGGCTAACCTTGATCATACCTGTGCTTTGCTAGGTGCTCTCTCATTTGATGTTTTAACTAAGTTTCCAAAAGTTTTCTCAAGCCAAAATTTCAGCTCAATGCCCTGTAACACCTTGGTGATGTTTTAGCTTTATTCCCCTCCAATAATGGAACATACTGTGTTAAGTTTGCCCACCTGTGAGACTTCAGAAACATCCTCTGAACACTGCACATTTGTGAGAGTCTCTCTTGTATTCCCCAGTCTTTTTAAGAAATATTTTTCCCCCAATTCAAAAATCTTTATTGGGCTTTGAGAGCTGTCAATGGCCATTTAAAGCACAATGCTACTTCCCAGTTTTTCCATCTCTACTTTCTGACAATTCTGGTTTTGATTTAAGAAAGAGCCAAACATTTTTCTTTAATACCTTAATTATTTTCTCAACCCCTGCACTAATTCTCCACTTCCTTTCTGAAGAACTATCCTTCTGTATTTGTCTGTTGGTTTTTGTAAACACAAACCATTTCTTCTTTTCACTTCACTATTCAGGCTGATTTTTGACATTTATATAACTGATTCTGCTCAGATTGTGAGAATATGTAACACTTAAAAAGAATCTGAAGTTTAAAGTTAATGTTTCAACAACAGGCAGTGAGCAATAGTTGTTCAGATACAATAAATGTGAAAAGGTATGGACATTATTTTGGTTGCTTGCTTCTGCAACATCAAAGCTATTGGCAATTTCAGGGCCTATCTGAGAATGAGCAATGATAAAATGAAGTTGAGATAAAACTCTCCTTATCACCATCAATATTCTTCAGCCTGCCATCTCATTTTGCTTATAAGTTTCATTTTTTTTTTACCAAGTCTGTCTTTCACATCAATCCAAACCTCCAGTATATTTTGCTATTCCTATCTTCAGGTGTAATATTGTTCCTCATCCATATTGTAATACCCCTTCCTGTCTTGTTGAATCTCTTTTTATAGGCTTCATTTCTGCCCTTTAATGTCTCACTCATCATCCTGATTTAGACAAATTTCAACAACTCTGATCCATGTCTGCAGTCCTGACATCTCACTGCTTATTCTTTTTTGCCTTTGTCAGGCAAGGAGAGAAAGGATTTTAATTTCTCATTACTTTTGCACTTCTTGGTGAAATAATAATATTTTCCCATCTTTCCACTTATTGTCTTTTCGCCTTAGTAATTATCTCTAGTCAATACTCACCTATCAGAAGCTTTTTCTAGAGTAGCTGTCACTGTCTTTTGCATCCGCCTTTCATGCACATGTATTCAGTTCCATAATTATTGTCATGATATGTAATGGCAGCACCTCTTCTCTCATTTATTTTCCTGTTGTGATACAGATCTCTACCTTTTATTCCTTTGTTAAGACTACAGAACAGGCAGCTAAGCATTAACTGCAGCTTTTTAGTTTAGTTTTGTGTCCCTATCTTCCAGGTAGTAAATCCTATTCAGCTATAGCTCCTGTCCTCCCACTATGAAGATCACAAAATCAGTAAGCACAACTAGTCTTCTGGTTAACATACAGGATAGAGGCCCTGCACCTGCCAGTATCATGTCTCAGTTTCCTTTCCTCCAGTATGATCTAAGCCAAACTAGCTTTTTCTCAAGAAACCCACTGACCCATTGGCTTCCTTTACTGACAATGGAAATTAGCACAAGTAAAGCTTACATTTCAAACTATTCTTAGCCTCTAGTCAGTTCTTTCTGAACTCTTCTCTCCTCAAAAGCACCCACACATCCCTTGCCTTCCTGTCCCAGCTACTCTCCCTCATCTGAACTAGGTTACCAATCTCTTCTTCACAATTGTCTCAGCTTCTTCTACCCTAGGAGCATGCCCGGAGTGCCCTTTTAGTCTCTACTGCCTCCATAAGAGCTACTACTTCTTATCCTAGAGACACTGAATCCCTTCCTGCCTAACAAATCTTGCTTTAGATTGCTCAGAGAGGCGTGAACTGATGCCTATAAGTCAGCTAACTGGTTAATAAACCACCTGGAGTACCTATGAAACAATGTGTATATTGGGGGTGCTGATAGTCAAAGAACCAAACTCTAGACCTATATAGGACAGAATCTACTTCAAGCTGTCGGGTGTGGCAGCACCCCTATGATCAATTCTTCATATTAGTTTATCTTTAAATATAACCATTAGCACTGCCAGCAATTTCATCTGCTTCTCTTTGTTAGCCAATGCATCACAGCCTGGAGAGCAGAGCATTTGAGCTACTCTTCCATACATATTTTCCAGCTAAAAGAACCTAGTGCACTCTGATGCACTCCATCATCTTAAAGACACACAGTGGCTTTTGCCACTTACATTTCTTATCAGTATGCTCTTGTTTTAGAGTAACATTCAGCTACTTATGTTAAAGATAAATACGGTGTTAAATGGAATGCTGTGACCTACATTTTATGTATATCAAGTCTCTGATGCTGACAGTGAACTGAGAAACCCTGATATATTATCACTTACAGAGCATTACTTTTCACATCTTCAAATGTAAGCAGGTATATGTTATTGTAGGGCAGAAATATTTTCTCTTAATTTAGCTGGAACACCCATACCTCACAGAACAAATTAGTATTTTAATGTATCAGTTCACATTCTTTCCACTTATAGCTTATTTTATTTTAATTACAAGTGCTTAGAGCATTGCAGACATTCACATGAAATGCAGTTAGCATCAAATTGAGAGATAACATATTCAACAACGACAGATATGACCATGTGATCCCTCTATTATTTATAATATGGTAGTGTCAATGAGCCCCAGCCATGGATCACAACACTATTGTACTAGGTCAGTGGTGAGCAATAACCAGCCCGCACACCGGACATTGTTTGCCAGGGTTACCACTGGCAGGGCGCTACCTGGAGGTGTTTACTTGCATCTCCACAGGTATGGGCACTTACAGATCCCATTGGCTAAGCAACACTATTCCCAGCCAATGGGCACTCCGAGAAGTGGCGCAGACTGAGATACTGCTTAGCACTCGTCCTATTGGCCAGGAATGGTGATCCATAGCCAATGGGAACTACAAGCCCCCATACCTATGGAGGCTAATCCTGGCAAACCATTTCCATCTTATTGTCTACCCCTGTACTAAATGTTATACAAAGAAACACACACACAAAAGACAGTTCCTTCTTCAAAGAGCTTACAAATCTAATGGGAATAGTTAAAACCCTGCACAATGCTTTAAAATTTTACCTGGTCTGCTTTGGTCTCTTTTAAAATCTATCTAAAACTTGAGGGCCTGATTTTGCCAACTGTGCAACTGGGGCAAGGAGAAGTCCCCACATGGCAAGTATTCATAGACTCAGACTCAAACTGGTGTAGAACAATCACAGACCTGAGGAAAGAGAGAGGAGACACTTCCAATCCATTTATACACCTTCAAAACATTTCACCTTTTAACTAGGGGCAAACTATGAACTTCTTAGTACTCTTGCTGTTCCCCATACACAGGGAGGAGGCTAGGTCAAAATTTTACATAGAGCACTGGAATTCATTTTAGCTGCAGATGTAATTAACAGCACATTTAACAGAACTACTCAGACCACTTTAGCTGCCAGAATTTGTGCAGCTGCTATTTTGGCACCCCATACTACAGTGTGCACTAGATAGCCTAGAGCACAGAACCATGTCTCCAATGGATCTTTCATCTGGAAGAATAAATCTGTTCAGATTAGCACATTAATATAGCATGAATTTAAAAATAAAGGTAAAATAATTTTTTTTCCACTCATATTCTTTGAGTGCCCTAACGGCATAATATTAACTACTACTGAATGCATAGTCAGTTCCAAATTTGAAATGGAAAACAAAGTGCTTTCTCTCTATCTCTACCCTCTTTATGTAAACAGCCTCAGACTATAAATCGACATTCTGCTCGGTTGTTTTATATATATATATATATATATATATATATATATAAATAAAATCAAAGATATTAGGCCTTGACTTGCTGTTTTGCTGGAATAATTTAGAGAGGGTGAAATCTGGAGGACTTAAACAGTGATGTCATCATAAATCAGCTCTTCCTCTCCCATGTGAGCTTTGATGAGTGGAGTATCTAATATAGGTTGAACCTCTCTAGTCCAGCACCTTTGGGACCTGACTGATGCCAAAACAAAGAATTTGCTGAATCACAGATTGCTTACTGGTCTCTTAGAAGACAGTTAGGGGTAAATTAGAGCTAAATAACAGCACAGAACACAGAGCCAGGACTGGTGGCAGTAAACAAACTTCACGGGACCATGGGAAACCTGGCTACCCTTGATAAGTGGACATCATGCTGGACCATCCATGTTGCTGGACCAGAGAGTGGCAGACTACAGAGGTTCAACCTGTATTTATCATTCACTGAAACAAGGCTCACAATACTGATTAGAGAAATAGACTGAAAATAAAATAACGTAAGGAGGACTATTTGCAGTCTGGGTCTATAGAATTATAAATAGAAGAAAAATCAAATTAATAAAAAAATCAGCTTATCTGTACCTGTATTAATGCAGCTGCAGTCAGCATAAGATTCACATCTTTCTCTATTTTAGTAGGTGATCTTTCATTTGAGCTATGCCTTGACTGACACACTCAGTTTGGGAAAGTCTTTTATAATACAAAATAATTCTGAGAGTCAGCTTGTAGAATGATGGAAACAATGTCTTTCCATCTAAAGAGAGCAAACAGTATATGAAGTATGTCCCTGCAATCCCCAACAATCCACTTCCTTAGTCAAGAATTAGTTAATTAAGTTTATTTATTTATTTTATTCTGAGTTATATGGTGCCTATTCAAAATCTCATCCCTTGGTCACAAATGAATTAGTCTCGGTATTTGGATTTTACTATTTGGCTCTACATGTACTATCCCATGTGCTTTGTTTTCCTTTGTAATTTAATTTGAATAGTTATTCACCTGACTTTTGACCTTTTTATTAATTTTTTGGTGTACTTTTTATTAATTCCGGTAATCCGAAGAATGATTAACCCTATAGTTAATGGGTCCAATTTCTCTCTTTCTTTCCTTTAGAATCAGATTCATTAACAGTGTCTACATTAGCAATTTTCTTCATACTTCCCACCTTTGCCCATCAATGCTATTAATGATGGGAGAGTTAATGTAAGCTGGCTGTTGCCATTTGAACCATCATGTTACCTAGTCATAACTAGGTCTAGATAGACAAGGATTAAAATGCAATTGATCATGTACAACAGTGTTTTTATTGTCTTTCCATAATTTGTATTAATTACATTTTATCTTGAAATTCACTAGCATCAGTTTATTTCTTTTACTGTGGCAATAATGGGAGTGCTGATATAAATAGGACCCACAATGTCAATGAGGTTAAACTGCTACAGCAGCATGAATGAGAATAGAATCAAGATCAATAGGCAGTCATTTTGTGTAGCATTTATGTGTATTCTTGTCCATTTCTATTCCTATTGAATTCTGAAGGGGATGTAACTAGTACGTACTAGGTAAATGATCGACAATGCAGAAAATTCAAATTCCATATTCATTTCCCAATTCATTTTAAAAAATAAGTTATCCACTCACCTTTTTACACTCCCCCACCCCTCATGAAATACTTTATTTTTTTCCTTGTAGGTTAATGACCAGTCAAGGATCCAACAACTGTTTTAAAAGTTGGATTTTAACATCAACCATGATTACTGAAATGTCATCTACACTAAAAAAAACCCCAAACTATTCCTTGGAGATGAAAAGTTCCTTCATTCCTTGAAGTCACATGCTACAGGGTTTTTCTGTTCAAAATATTCAGTGCTGCTAAATGCCTTAGGATGTGCATTAGAATCAACTTCATCCTCACCATTCTCTCATTCATTTTCTCTCTGCATCCCAGAAGATGGGGGAGAAGGGGACACTTTTCAAAGGATAAAGCAGTATTAACATGCAGGAGTTAAATATCTTTTCCTCAGGGGGCTGATTATAAAAAATGTATTATACTCATCACCAGATCTATTTCTGCTCACATGAATGTTAATTAAGGAGACAGATTTCTTAAAACAGCAGTGTAGGAAGAAATACATTTTTAAAACAGCACATACATGAATACATATATTTTCCCTGGCTATAAGAAAAGCCAAAAGCTAATAGACAACTCACAAAAGCTGAGTCTAGAAGTACCTGCTGAAACCTAAGGGTATGTCTACACTGCATCCCTCTGTCGGCAGAGGGATGCAGATTAGGCAGGTTGACATTGCAAATGAGACAGGGATTTAAATATCCCATGCCTAATTTGCATAAAAATGACCGCTGTGTTTTGCTGACTCAGCACTCTGTCGGCAAAAAGCAGCAGTCTAGAGGGGGATCTGTCGAGAAAGAAAGCCTTTTTCAACAGATCCCTTATGCCTTCTGCAAGCGTGCAATGGGTTGTGACAGGCGGGGTCTGCCTTGCATTGAATGGCACTTGGAAATACAGAGGGTGATGAGTCTGGCAATTCGCTGGCTGGATAGTGCATTACCCTTGGAACGTTGTGCTATACTAATAGCCTGTCCGTTCGCCTCCATGGACGAGTTCTGTCTATATAGAAGGACAATGCTCGGCGAACATTGAGCGTGTGTAGCAAGGCATCTATAGTTGAAGAATGAGGTTTGGGATAAAACAAGATGAGAACAATGGGTTCATTAATATGAAAGGAGGAACAGATCGTGGGGGTGAACGCGGAGTGTAAACGTAATGTGACCGTGTCTGTAGAAAACAAAGTAAAAGGGGGTGTTTCAACTTAATTTACACTTGCAAGAGAGATAACTAAATTGTGAATACTGGACATTCTTTGCTGGGCGGAAGATTCCTCCCCCCGCGGACGGCTGTGTGTTTGTATCAATATGGGTTTCAGTCAAGGCCACTGTGAACTCACATGTCTGAGCCTTCTGTTCAAGGCTTTTCAAAGTCTGTACTGTTTTTTACTGCTCTGTGTGCCCTGCATGCTTCAAGCAAGTAAAAATGGATGTTACAGGGGGGGTTCCTGTCTGGCTACAATAGGGAGCGTGATCTTGCACCTCCCTGCCTGTTTATGTAGTACATCGCTATACATTGTCTGTCAGGACTCTGACAGACATGCCTTTCAGGTGCAGAAGAAAGTGTCTACATGCATGAAAGATGGCTCTTAGTTCTAACAGACTGATATGAAGACATCTTTCGCTGGGAAGCCACTTGACCTGTACATGCTCGTCATTCATATGAGCACCCCATCCAATAAGGGAAACGTCTGTTGTGATCTGGACTGAAGGCTGTGGCTGGTGAAATGGGACTCCCGTTGTGAGGTTTTGTGCCTTCGCCCACCATTGCAGGGACGTACGTACGTGAGGTGGAGAAGATACTATTTTGTGGATGCTGTGTTTTGCGGGTACATATACAGTTGCCAGTGTTGTAGAACTCTTAAGTGAAGGCGCGCATGAGGGACAACAAAGGTGGTCGCGGCCATGTGACCTAGGAGCTTTAGACAGTTGTGTACCGAGATTGTTGGCGCTTTGTTGAGTACATAGACTAGATCTTGAATTGTCTGGAATCTGTCTAGTGGTAGGTACAGCCTCGCCATGCGGGAGTCGAGGACTGCTCCTATGAATTTTATGATTTGTGTGGGGGTTTGTGTTGATTTCTGTTTGTTCAATATGAGGCCGAGAGAATTGAACGTCCGTCTGGCCACAGCAACAATGTGCGTGGTCTCTTGTTGAGACGCCGCTTTGATCAAACAATCGTCGAGATATGGAAAAATGATAACTCTGAGATGACGAAGATGTGCTGCAATGACAGCGAGAGTTTTTGAGAAAACTCTCGGAGCTGAGGCCAGCCAGAAGTGTAGGACGCGATATTGGAACTGCTCATCGTTTATTATGAACTGGAGAAAACGTCTGTATGCTGGATGTACAGCTATATGGAAACAGGCATCCTGCAAGTCAAGGGCAATGAACCAATCATTTGTGTCTAGAGATGGAATAATTGTAGTAAGGGTCACCATCTTGAAGCGCTGTTTTCAAAGGTAGCGATTCAGACCGCGAAGATCGAGGATGGGTCTCCAACCGCCTGTTTTCTTTTGGGTTAGGAAGTACCGCTAATAAAACCCTCTTCCTCTGAACTCTTTTGGAACCCTCTCTATCACCCGGATGGTAAGAAGGCGGTAGGCTTCTTGTTGTAAGAGGATTTCGTGAGATGGGTCCCTCACTACCTAAGAAACTATTATGCTGAGAAAACTAATATTTTTTAAACTTTTCTTTATAGAGCAGCCTTCCCTGTGAGGAGAGGCAACGGAGCTCTGCAAGCAACCAAGAACAGTTGAGAGGAACTGGCAAGGGGCTGGACCGCACTACGTTAGAAAGGGCGTGAACGGTGCGTGATGGTGACTGTGCATGCACGGCCCGGCTGACCACGGATACCGAAAAGTCTCCGACCAGTGGCGCCAGGATGGACCCAACACCTTGAGGGAGCACCCATGGGGGCCACTCGAAGAAGAACTGGTTGAGTAAATTGAGTAAATTCAGTTTCTTTGCAGGCAGTCCTTGAGCAAAAAGAAAAAAAAGTACGTTTTCCGTAAGTTATATCCTGTGAATTATTTACCCACTTCTATTTTAGATCCTTTTCAGGGGCTTCATTTAACTCCCACTTTCCATTTGATTAAGACCTCACTTAAAAAAGGAAGAAATAACTCAAAACTTTAAACTTCATAAAGGAGGGCCATTTTTTGGAAGTAAAGCCAGTTAGCTGCCCACTTGCCTTACAATTTATAGGGTATGTCTACACTAGCTCCCTAGTTCGAACTAGGGAGGCTAATGAGG
>JANRFK010004893.1:41535228-41551862 GCA_030068395.1 Apalone spinifera
CTAAACTCCGTTAGCACTCACCTGTTTCAAGCTCCTTGGTCGCTTGCGCACTGCTTTATAAAGCCCTGGACTGCCTGGAAGTCCCTCCCCATACCAAGGCTCAGCCAATCAGCAGAGGCTTCTAGAATTCAAACTTTAATTAGAAGCCAACAGTTTCCACCTGCCACTCACAGCACACACTCCATGAAGGAGAGGGGAAGGGAAAAAGGGAAGTGAAGAAAAAAGAAAAAAAAAAGTTCCTGAGCCTCATCTCCTTGTCACATCGTGCTCTAGCTGTAAGCTTAGAGCAGTGAGGGCACTTTTGTGGAACATGGCCCTCCCCGAAACAATGAATACAGGAGAAGTGGCCATCCAAGGCAGACACTGCCTCATGGCAAGTGTCGCATTTTTTGAGTTCTGGTGAACCAGGCATTACTATAATGTAACTTCAACTTACTAAATTTAACTATTAACTTCTTCTTTCTTTTCTTTTTTTTTTTTAAACAGGGAGAAGGTAATGAGTAACAGGGAAGATAACTGAAACATAGCAAGTAAGGGCAGTAAATGTATGGTAACTACTTTAACTGTAACTTTTAACTTTAAAATGTTTTTTTTAAACTAGGAAGGGAAAGGAGAAGGTAAGTATAAACTGTGAACCAGAGATAAGAACAAGCTTGAATTCCCCATGAACAGAAGAGATCCAAAGAGAGCAATTTCCTCTGTCTGCAGCCTGAGGCAGTTGAGAGGAACTGGCTCAGACTGGATGGAGCAGCATGAAAGAGCAAGAATGCCGCGACATGCTCCCCATGCATGCGCAGTCAGGATGGACTACTGCTGCGAAAAATCTCCATCCTGTGTCACCGGGGCAAGCACAGCACCTACAGTGGAGCACCCATGGGGACATCACTCAAAGAAGAATGAAATATACATATGAAGCTGTGGGTTACATGTGTATGTTTGAAAGTTTTATTTAGAACACTGTATATTATTTTTCACAGCTATAGATTCACCTTCAACAACAGCACTATGACAACCTGTGCTGATCCCCTGTTTTTATCTTTGCGTTCCTCCTTTATTATCATTAGTCGATGCATAAGTTCCTGACTCAGATAATAAGAAATTTCTATGAGCAGTGAAGAATAGGATGGAGGTAGAGGAGTATGGAAAAAGAGATAGAGCTGTGGCATCACTTCCTAACCTTGCTTCAGGGTCTTTAATCTTCTCTTTTATACTTACAGAGCCCAAGTTTATGATCTGGAACTGTGTTTCCTTTCTCCCCCACTCCTATAGTTCATCTCTTTTTGACCTTTTAAAATCTCCTCTTGGTTGTCCAACTTCATCCCCAAATCAAACATGGCTAAAAACGGAGTTTCTCATTTTTCCTTCACAACTATCTCCTCTTCTTTCACTGCCACTAATTCCACCCTTCTTATCTCACTTCCTGGGGCACCCAGAATTTTTTCACATAGCATGCACAATGGCCAGTGCCTCAGGAGGTGCATGTACATGCAACACTATTTTGGGATATCAGAGTATTCCAAATAACTATCCTGTGTCTTCACAGCAAGCCCATTATTTCAGGCTCACTATTCCAACGTCCCTGTAAACATCATTCTGTGAGGAGTAAGGGACATTTTGGAATAGCGCTTTATTTAGAAATAAGATAAGCAATTTGCATAGCTCAAAAATGCGTATCTTATTTCGAGTTATAGTGCTGTGTAAATGCACCCTGGGAGTTCCATCTCAAAGTTTCTTTTGTAACAAAATTCCCAATTACAGCAAGAAAACAAAATGGGGTTACCTGCTAAGAACGGAGTAGAATGGCAGCCACTGAGGCCAACACAAGGAGAATGTAGAAGATTCCAGGCATTATCACCAAAGCTGATGAAACAGATCCTGCCTCAGCCACTGGCCCTATCCCTAAGCTCCCCAGCAACCACTACCCATGCATAAGTGGGCTAAGCCTGTTCAGGAGCAGCTGAAGCTACTTCCCTCCTCCCAATGCTATGTATCACATGTAATGTGTGTATGGCTCTGGTCATCACTGGCCATTTTGACTCCTCACACTCCTCTCCGCAAATCCAGGTTGTTACCAAATCTTGACTTTTTTACTCTACTCTGTATTAACTATCTGACCCCCTTGTCACTCTCCCTTCAAACAAAAATTCTCTGTGCTTTGGTTATTTCTTTCCTGGATTAATAGAGTTTTCTCATCCCTGTTTCCCTATCTCAGTCTCCTCCAGTCTGTTCACAGTGGCATAGCCAAAATCATCTTCCTTGCCCTATCACACACTTCTAAACCATCCTACTCAAATATTTTACTGGCTTTCCTCACATATCAAAGCTTCAGCCAGCATCAACATTTCTTTTGTCTTGCTTTTGTGTCTTCTTCCATAACATGACCTATCTATTAGGTTCACCCCATCCTGACAAGCCAATTTTACCATGAGCTTGTCAACCACAAACACATGTGTTATATAACTGCTTTCATGTTTTTTAAAAAAACCAAATCTTTGGGTTGCCAATAGCTCCCGGACCCTAAGTTCATTCTTATTTCTCTTTTAGATCGTAAAGTCCTAAAGAAAGATTAGTCAAGCAAAATGTTGATGCTTAAATACCAATTTAAAAGAATTTCAATTTTGTCTTGCTTCCTGGTCTTTTTCATTCAGTTCATCATATGATTATGTTTAAACTAACCTCTACCCCCACAGTTCCACAAGAGTTCTTTGTGCTTTTACGAACATGACACTAAAAAACAAAAAGGAAGCAATTTTTGCTTATTGTTTTCTCCCATCTATCTTCTTTTCTAACTTCTCTGTTACATGTGCACTCAATATTAATTCTTATAAGATGGAAAAGACTGGCAAATATATATTACCTTCAGTAAATCTATACTGATTTACAGCTGAAAATCTCACTGGATAGATTTTGCAATCAAAAAGAGAAAAGCAAGCTTTTTGCAGGTAGAGTTTGCATGCGTGTGTGTGTGCTGACTTTGCCAAAATAGGACACTTCTCTTCTAGTACACTGATTGTGTTTAGTCTGGACATTGTTGACTGATAATAAGCCTGTAAGCTTACTATGCCATTTTTCAGAGACACTTCTCAGAGTTAAGCCACCTTTTTAAGCATCATTGATAAAAGACCTAAGCCAGATCTCTTCAGCCAGAAAAATGGTAGCTGTGATGCCTGGTCATGAAAGTGACAGAGTAGTGGGAAAAGGCAAAAATCCTCTGTTGTATTCTAACAAGGACATAAAAAGACCCTAAGAGGAAACAAAAGAACAAATAGAGTTTTTCTTGTTTATGTATAGTGTCTGCTGGGAGGTAAAAAAATGTTGCTGCATAACAAGATACACTGCTAAACAACAGATAATGGACATGATTAGGATGTCCAAGTACAAACAAATTGAAATCTGATTTTAAAAAATTAAGATTCGGAATTCCTTTTTGAACCTTACTGTTCCAATGATGTGTTCTGTATAGCTCATTGTGTACATCTGAAAGAAAGGGGGTTGCATTATGTCCTTTGTTATTATTTCATTTATTAAATCCCTCATTTACAGTCCCAGCTCCTAATCCCACATCACAATACCATTGGGATCATCTGGGACAATCCCAATCTCCACTGATAGACTGAAAAATACACAGCAGATTACAAGACATTTTGTATCAACATAAACATGTAACACGTATTCACCCACTGATTCAGCCAATATATATTCATAGCCTAGTGTAAAAATCAAGTGCCTCACCACACTTTTATCGGTTAAAGATAGCCACTGATATCAAGGGACACTTTTAAAGGCAAAATCTAGCCATTATCAGTTTTTGTTCCTTTGCTACATAGCAGATTATTCATAAACTTCTGGTAAACTGTGATTATATAGCACTACTGAAACACATGGGATGAGTTTAGTGGTCGAGGGACATCTACATATTGTCAATAATTGGGGGGGGGGGGGGAAATGAATGACAGTGCAGACAAGAATCATAGTGAGGAAGGTAACTCAGATACTTCCCTGATTGACTCTATTTTCTAATGGACAATGTATCCTAAATTATGATTTACTGAGAGACAATCTCGATTTATCAACATATTTGCTTCCCACAACCAACTCTCTATAAAATTTGCAAATATCTAAACTACATTGTTAAATTTATGCACCTATATTTGGGTTATTGCTGACTGGGTACTCTATGTATCATATACAGTTTGAAGCAAAACTTTTATCTGTAGATAATCCAAGCATGACTCTCAGATGTACAGAATCTCCTTTTCTTTAACTTGCGTACTATGTAAAAAAATTTAACATGAGTTTTAATAAAAATGTTGTTTGCACCCATAGAGTATGGCCTGCTTTCAACTGATCCTATGGATATTTACTTAGCTCTCACTAGTGGCTCCCAGTAGCTGCATTTACACTGCAGTGCTACACCCTGGAACTCTTCATCAGCTGACATGCTAAATCTAGAGAAGGTAGCTAGCAGCAATCTTAGTAAAGGCACCTACAGTTTTTCAAGTGCACGCCCACGAGTCGTGGTCAAACATATATTAGAATATTAGACCACAGAAACTGAATAAAGAATAGAAATACTTCTGACACCCTATTGTCATTGATGAGATTCTGGATGGGAATAAAAAACAACACTGTCTCACTTGCATTTATTCATTTACTTCTAAAATGAAGCAATGGGGTGTACGTATAGGCTCTAGCAATCAATTTCTTTCAACAATCACTAATTCATTTCAACTTGCGTCTTCTAGATTTATACAGCTTGATCCCCATTTTTCCAATAATAACTTTAGCTCTAGAAAAAAGTTTTACCACACTCTACTTAAGGATGTGAAAGGTTAATATAAATGTGTCTTTGGTGGACCATGTAGCCACCCTGCATATGTCTTTAAGAGGAACCCCGCGGAGAAAGGCTGTAGATGTTGCCATCACTCTTTTAGAATATGCTCTTAGTGTCTGAGGCAGTGGATTATTCCTTAAGGCATAGCATTGTGTGATGCATGAAACTATAAATTCAGAAATTCATTGTGATGATAGAGGATACCCTTTAGTATGCTCAGTTGAGGAAATGAGTAAATGGTCAGATTTACAAAAATATTGAGTTCTAGCTATGTAGAATGCCAGGGCCCTGCATATGTCCAGTGTGGTTTAGGGTAGAAGGTAGGAAGCACAACTGGTTCATTTAGGTGGAAGTCGAAACATACTTTAGGAATGAAGGAAGGATGAGGACATAGTACCACATTATCTCTGTTGAAGATGGTATACAGCAGAATTGCCATTAGGGCTGCCAGCTCACGCACTCTGCAGGCAGACATAATTTCCAATAGGAAGACTATCTTTAGTAACATCATGGAAAGTGAACAGGAGGCTAAGGGTTCAAAGGGGACGTGGGTAAGAGTGTCCAGCACCATTTCTAAATTCCACAGTGGCGGTGGTGGTTTGCATGGTGGGTATAGGTTGACAAGACCTTTTATGAACTTTCTTGTAATGGGGTGTGCGAAGACTGAAAACCCTTCTATTGGTTGATGGAAGGCGGTAATGTCAGATAAATGCACTTTTAGTGATTAAAGGGCCAATCTGGCATCCCTAAGTGACAGGATATAGTTTAGGATTTTTTGTAAGGGTACTGTTCTTGGATCTAAATTTTTGTTAGAACACCAGGAAAGGAAACTATGCCATTTCTGTAGGTAAGTGAATCAAGTAGATTGTTTCCTACTGTGTAATAGGACCTCTTTTACATGGTCTGAACATTGTAGTTCTTCCTGGTAGAACCAACAATGGGCCATGCGGTTAGACGTAGGACATGTGGTTTTGGGTGGAGTAAGGTTCCTGTGTTCTGAATCAAGAGATTGTGCTTAATCAGCAGGTGGTAAGGAGGTAGAGGAAACATCTGATACAGGTAAGGAAACCATATCTGCCATGGCCAAAACGGTGCTATGAGGATCACTGTGGCCTTGTCTCTGCTGACCTTCTCCAGAACTCTGGGGATGAATGGAGCAGGAGGGAATGCATTCAGGAGAGGACTCTCCCAACTAAGGAGAAAGGCATCCCCTAAAGATCCCGTCCCAATGCCTGCTCTCAAACAGTAATGATGACATTTCTTGTTTTTTGTTGGAAGCAAACAGATCTATGTCTGGGAAACCCCATTGTCGAAAGATGGTTTGGAGAATCTGAGAGTGCAGCTCCCATTCATGGTCCAGGATGAAGTGTCTGCTGAGAGCGTCCGTAGCTACGTTGTTTACTCCTGGTAAGTATGAGGCTACAAGGGTGGTTTTGTTCTGTATGCACCAGCTCCATAACCAAACTTCTTTGGCACATAGAATATGGGATTGAGTGCCTCTTTGACAGTTTATGTAGTACATTGTTATTATGTTGTCGGTCAATATTCTGACAGTTTTGCCATGAGTGTGTATCGTGAAATGCTTGCATGCATTGAAAACAGCTCTGAGCTCCAATAAATTGATGTGAAAAGTGGTCTCTCGAGTGTTCCATCAGCCTTGTACTGACATGGTGTTCATGTGGGCTCCCCATCCAATGAGGGACACATTGGTAGTTACGTGGACAGAGGGTTGATCCCAGAGGAATGGCATCCCTGCTAGAAGATTGTATGGTTTAGTCCACTATGTGAGGGATCGTACTACGTGGAGTAGAGGGGATACAAGCTTGTTTATCTGTTGTTTTTGATGGGTGTAAACAGAAGTAATCCAATGCTGAAGACAACAAAAGTGCAGGCGTGTTTGATTGACCATGTAAATTGTAGCAGCCATGTGACCCTTCAGTTGAAGGTATGTGAGTATTGGAACTGTGGGGCTGATGGTGAGAATAGTAACAAGATCTTGGATTGTGTGAAACCTTTGCAATGGTAAGTAAGCACTTGCTGCTACAGAATCTACCTGAGCACCTATAAACTCTAGGGACTGTGTTGGCTGTAGAGTCGACTTTTGTATATTGAGTATGAGGCCCAGGAGTTTGAATGTTTGCCTGATTGTTGCTATCATTCATTGTGTCTCTGCCTCCGATGGGCCTTTCACCAACCAAGTAGGAAAACTAATGACCACCTCTCTGCAAAGGTATGCCAAAACAATAGCCAGAGTCTTTGAAAATACTCTGGGTGCTCAAGAAAGGCCGAACGGTAGCACTTGATATTGGTAATGATCTGTTCCCACCACAAAGCGCAGGAATCATCTGTGTGCCAGGTGAATAGTTATGTGAAAGTAGGCATTCTGCAGGTCGAGGGCTGCAAACCAGTTTCCCTTTTCTAACGCTGGTATTATTGATCCTAAGGTAAACATTTTGAACCGCTGTTTTCGGAGATAGCGGTTCAGTCTGCGAAGGTGTAAGATAGGCCTCCATCCTCCCGTCTTCTTTGGGGTGAGAAAGTAATGTGAATAAAACCCCTTGCTCTCTAAACTTTTGGGCATGATCTCTACTTCTCCCAGATCAAGCAGGCATTGTACCTCTTGCCTGAGTAGGTCTTTGTGAGAGGGATCCCTGAAGAGGGAAGAGGAAGTTGGGGAAGTAGGAGGTAGTGTAGTAAAGGGGATGGTATACCCTGATGTTATGATTTCGAGGACCCAGCAGTCCAAAGTGATGTTGGAAGGGCCTCAGATGGTGGTGAAAGGCTGGACCGGGATGTGCTAGCTGTTGGGAATTAGGGAGATTTTGCAGACCCTCGACCAACAGGTCAAACTTGCTGCTTGTTGGCCTGGTTATTGGTATTATGATTGTTTTGTGGACATTTCTTCTGAGGGCGTTGCTTGGTCTTTGAATAATCAACCCCTTGCTAATTATATCTGGGGTATGAGAACTCCCGATGTTTTTGATATGGGGTGTATCGTTTGCAGTGGTATAGTGGTGTGTACATCCCCAGTGTACGCAAAGTTGTTCTCAAGTCTTTGATCGAGTGTAGGACCTTATCGGTCTTTTCCACTAATAGCTTTAGTTTGTCGAAAGGGGGATCCTTCACTTTCGATTTTAATTTGCAAGGGACTCTGGCAGATTGCAGCCAGGAGACTCTTCTCATAATCTCCGATGTTGCAGTAGCTCTGGCCGCTGTGTTGGCTATATCCAACGCTATTTGTAGGGCCATTCTGGAGGAAGCGTAACCCTCCTGAACAATAGATTTTAGAACGGGCCTCTTTGAATTCAGAAGGTGCTCCAAGAGGGCGGAAAGTTTCGAATAATTGTCAAAATTGTGGTTAGACAATAGTGCTGGATAACTGGCTATACCTAAAAGTTGTGTGGCTGAAGAGTAAAGCTTTCTATCAAACAAGTCCATGCGCTAGACTTGGTCTTATGTTGTGGAAATCTGGACCTGTGTTGGGTAGTGTCAACGATTAATGAATTTGGTTGTGGATGAGTAAATAAAAAGTTGGCCCCTTTTGGAGGAACAAAGTACCTCTTGTCAGCTCATTTATTAGTTGGGGGTACTGAGGCTGGGGTCTGCCATATCTCATCCACAGATTCCATAATAGCCTCGTCTATGGATATTGCAATTTTTCCGTTGTGAGGGCTGAAGGTTTTTGAGAAGTTTGTGTTGCTTCTCTGGTACCTCAGATAGTTGTATGTCCTGAGACGCAGCCACTCTCTTGAAGAGCTCTTGGAATTGCCTCAGGTCATCTGAGGGAGACTGGTCACCAGGTATAACTGCCTCATCAGGGGATGATAAGGATTGGTCTGTTGGTGAAACATCCGCTGGGTGTTCCTCCACTTTGGCCCCTCCTTGGCTCTCTTTAACTGGTTAAACATCACATTTAACCGGTTAACCAAATAAATGGGATTTTACATTTATTCTACTATTTATGCTAATTCTACTGTGAAAGAAGACTCCATGTTTACCTGACACCTCCATGTTTACCTGCATCCTCTCAGGTATCAGAGGATCGCAGCTCTCATTGACCATGAATTGCTATTTACGGTCAATGTGAGCAGCAGGAAGCAGCATTCTAGTCAGCATTGCATCCCGCCACTCACATTGACCGCGAACAGTAAATCACGGCTAACCAAAACTACGATCCTCCGATACGTGTGGAGATACAGATAAACATGGAGGTGTCGGCCCGCCAGGGACTAACCCTCCACGCTGCCAGTTTTTTATTGTCCATCCCTGTATCTAGTCACTAGTAGATAGGACTCTAGACTAGTGAGCCAAATGACTCATCATCGACACCCATCTGTGCCTCTGACATGTTGTATGCTGTTGGGCAAGGTGCTTTACCTCTGTGCCTCTGCTTCCTCATCTATCAAACATGGGACAGCTACTTCCCAATTAACCAGGATTTAGTGAAGCTTAATTCATTGTTTGAAAATCCACACAGACCCATTCATAGAAGATTCTAGAGAGGTGCAAATTATTATGATGAATTGCAAAGCAAGGGACTACAATGCTTATCAGCTCTGTTCCCATTCTGCTCCAGAAATCCCCTTTGTAATTTGCCACAATTAGCATATCTTTTTCTGCTTTTCTTTCAAAAGAGGCTTTTCTGAAATTTGGCCTCTCTACGTGACACCAAATTTTGGAAAAACCTTCTCTTTCAGCACATCCCTTCTTCCTCATAGAACGAGGATTACAGGGATGGTGAAAGAACACGTCCGCTTTTTTGGGAATTGTTTCGAAAAAGTGGATACGTTCCTTGGATGCGTTCCTTGAAAAGCTCTGAAGTCTAGACCAGGGCAGGGGTGGGCAAAAACCTCTCGGTGGGCTGGATCCAGCCTGCCTTGGACTATGATCCGGTCCATGAGGCAATTTCAGTCCATGCCTCCAATGGGCATGCATGGGGGGGGAAGGAGCTTGGCCCCGCCCCTCCACTCCCACGCAGCCGCTGCAAAGGAGGCAGTGCTAGGGCTGAGGCTCCTCAACAAGGCCAGCCCTGGAGGTGCCGCTACCATAGTCATGCAGCCTGGGGCCAGCCCCTAAGGCTGGAGGCGCTGCTGTCACAACACCTCCAGGGTGGCCCCGGGATGCCAGGCCATGATAGTAGCGCCTCTGGGCTGGCCCCAGGATGCCTGGCTGTGGCAGTGGCACCTCTGGGGCCAGCCCCAGGCTGCAGTAGCAGCACCTCTGGGGCCTGCCCCAGGCTGCGTAGCCATGTCAATGGTGCCTCTGGGGCTATCCCTGAGTCGTAGCACTTCTGGGGCAGCCTGTGGCTGCTGGCCCCAGAGGCAGGCCTGATGGCCACAGCAGTGGCTCCTCTGGCCTCCAGGGTGTCTTTGGCCACAGTGCCTTGGGGCCAGCCCTGCACCACATGGCAGTGGTGCCTCCAGCCTCCAAGACAGCCTGTGGCCACAGTGCCTCAGGGCTGGCCCTGGACCACGTGGCCGTGGCAGCAGGGCCTCCCTCTGGAGTAGGTGCAACAGCATGGCTGCAACTGTTGCTTCAAGGGAGCATAAAACCAAGTAAGGTTCCCCCTCATGCCCTGTCTGTGCTCTGTTTGGCAGTTACATGGCAGCAGTGAGCTGGAGAGAAACCTCAGGAACTGTGGCTAGAGCTGCATATGGAACTGGCTGTGACTGCTGAGTATCACAGCTGCAGCTCTCTGGGGGACTTATGAGGGAGCAGATGCAACTAGACAGGGAAAGTGTGTTCCAATGAGAGACACTAAGGGTATGTCTACACTACAGAGGAAGATCGAAGCTGCCGCCAGTGATCTTCCAGGGTTCAAATTAAGGGTCTAGTTAAGACAGTTAATTCAAACTGAGAGGGGCACTCTGGTCAATGCTGCTAACCCTGCTTTCATGAGGAGTAAGTGAAGTCAAAGGGAGAATGTTCTTCCTTCAACTTTCTGCTGTGTGGACAGAGCCAAAAGCAAAGTTAAGGTACTTCAACTTCAGTTGTGCACTTAATGTAGCTGAAGTTGCATATCTTCATTCAACTTTGTCCTATAGTGTAGACATATCCTAACTGAGCCTGGCTTGGAAACTCCACAAATGCTTATTTGCTTGACTAGAGACTGGACAGGAGAGGGCATCCTAGGCACTAGGCCTGAAGAGCCCTGACTCTCAGCTGGACAGCCCCAGGGGTTCAAACAGGAACTGCATTGTAACTGTTTAAGCGTCTGTGCCTAGAGCATTTGCAACCTTTTCCCCATTTCTGCCAACCCTAGTAAAAACCTTTCCTTAGTTATGTGCCGGAGTGGCTAGCTGCTGAACCACCTATATTGCTTGCCTCCAAGCTATGGTACACGTGACACACTACTGTTACCGTAGAGGTTTGGGGGCACAGAGTAACCTCAGGAATTACATAAGCCACTTTACCTATACAAATTATGAATTAAGAAAGATAAACAAGTGTTAGGCTCTGTTGGAAGTCCTACTAATACCAGACAGAATAAGGACCTCAAGATTTGTTCCTGTACGTGTTACAAATTACTTTGTTGCTTGATATTTTTTGTATACAAACTAGTGACTATGGCAAACTCTCGGCTATATTTCAATTGCCATTTGTAATGGAATGAGTCAACTGCTTCTTCCATGACTTTTTTGAACAAATAAGTTTCTTTTCACAGTTTCCCGGGAGGAGAGAAACAGAGAACAAACATTCTAAGGAAATAGTATTATATGCTTCTTCATAGAATCCACTCAGTTCAAAGTCAGTCTGTTTCTTTCTTCTAAGAATACGTAAAACGTTTCTTAGCTACAAAGATATAAAACTGCTTATCAGGTAATACATATTGAGCTGTAGCTTCTCACCTAATTTCACTGGTTTATCTAGAAAGCAGTCCTGAAGACCATTTTGATTCTGTTGAGTCTAACAAATGTCATTTCCCCCAGTGAAATTCCAACACATTTCAAAGTGAATATTTCCTACCCCCTTTCTCACACTGAGTAATGCCTTCCTCTGCCACTCACCTGTCATGAGTTCTTCCTGTTTTCTGGATGAAGCGCTGCAGTCTCTTTTTTTTCTCCTGGAGCCCCTATAGGCTGCTGATCTCTCTAAGCTGGTCGTCAGTTGCTCAACCCTCCAGCAAAGTCACACATACTCAATGGGCATATAATCATAGAATGATAGAACACTAGAACTGGAAGGGACCTCGAGAGGTCGAGTCCACTCCCTTGCCCTCACGGCAGGATCCATTACCATCTAGACCATCCCTGACAGATGTCTATCTAACCTGCTCTTAAATATCTCCAGAGATGGAGATTCCACAACCTCCTTAGGCAACTTATTCCAGTGTTTAACCACTCAGTTAGTTAGGAAGTTTTTCCTAATGTCCAACATAAACCTCCCTTGCTGTAGTTTAAGCTCATTGCTTCTTGTCCTATCCTCAGAGGCCAAGGAGAACAGTTTTTCTCCCTCCTCCTTGTGACACCTTTTAGATACCTGAAGACTGCTATCATGTTCCCTCTCACTTTTCTCCTTTCCAAACTAAACAAGCCTAATTCTTTCAGTCTTCCTTCACAGGTCATGTTCTCTAGACCTTTAATTATTCTTGTTGCTCTACTCTGGACCTTCTCCAATTTCTCCACAGCTTTCTGGAAATGTGGTGCCCCAATACAATACTCCAATTGAGGCCTAATCAATGCAGAGTAGAGTGGAAGAATGACTTCTCGTGTCTTGCTCACAACACTCCTGTTAATGCATTCCAGAATCATGAACCCTTTACAGGCTAATAAGGTTAAGCAAATGGCTGCCCCTCTCCAAGGTCTCCAGTCTTGTTTTCTGGGCCTGGTCAGCCCTCACCAGGGTCTTCAGCCCGATCTTTGGTCCAGTTTGAATTCCAGCCCCTTTCTTGGGCTCTTAATAAAGAATCTTGTCCCCTTTTTTGGGACTCGTGCCACTTCCCCAACTAACTGCTGGGAGGACCTGGGCTCACTCACTACCCTAGGTCCAAACCCTGAAACCCTGTATATAGCAGCCATGATCTGCTTCCCTTAATAGTTGCTGCGGCATTCCCTGGGCTGCTTCCTAAGCAGTCACATCACCTTAGAGTCCCAGTTCAGGGTCTCTGTGTCTTCTGGCCTTTCCTCATGTTTCTGGTTCCAGGCCCTGCAGTTCCTCTTATCTCATTCTGCTGCACTCTGACAGCCTGCTTTCCTGCAACCATTCTAGGCAGGCCTGGAGGACCAACCTTCACTGCTCCTTTCCTGGGATAGGGTGTGGTAGAAGCATGAGAACTCCAGTAGGGGGCCTCACAGGGCCTGGTATACGCCATCACAGTTACCTCAATATCTGCACTAGAATTAGACCCCCAAAATTGGTCAATTTTTTTTCCAAAGAAAAATGGCATTTCAAACATAATGAAAATTAGTATGGAAAATTTTCATTTTGGTCAATATTTGAATAATTTAACAAAAAAAAGTTTCTTTTTGGCAGGGAAATTACTCCCCTCAATTTTTCTTTTTTTCCCCTTAAAGGGTCTAAAAGTGAGAAAATCTTTTCCTCCACCAAAATGCATTTTTTCAAAATATTTTTGAAAAGTTTTGTTGAAAATTTGTTTGTAATTTGTTGAAAATACAAAAACAAAAAACATTTGAAACAAAACAACTTGTTATTCTTTTTTTTAAAATTACAAAACGTTTTCTTTTAAACCAGTTCCCTATATTCAGTATTCTCATCAAAATTCACAGATATTGTCAAAACCATCCAGCCCAAAAACTTGTGGCTGAATTGTCAAATAGTTTTTAGAAAGACATCAAGTTCTGATTTAAAGATTATAAACATGTTAATTAATTTGTCTAGTTAAACAAACTGGAAAGTGATACGGAGAGTTTCCTGTCTAAAATACAGGACACGTGCTGCTTACAGCAAACTAGTTACACTACTATATTTTTCCTTGTCTTTGTTCAGGAGGCAGGGAAGAATTCCATCGCCTGACCTACCCACTATATACCTTGCACATCAGTCCAAGACTGACCCTTCTCTAGCCTCAGGTTTTTTTTTAGTCCTGACTCAGACAAAAATCCTATTGATTTCAGTAGGTGTTTTGTCCAAGTAAGAGCTGAGTGTGGACCTCACGACTAGAACCCCAATTTTAATTACCTTTCTACTTAAGTGATGCATGCTTGAGTACTGCATAACTGCAAAAGCTGCTACAGTTAAGGGCACTTTAGATACTATTAGACAGATCATTACAGTTAGCTATGTATGTAGATATAAGACTGAAAATCCCTTAATTCCTTCTACAGTTGGAGGTAATATACATCTCTTTCTTAGATTCAGGATGAGTCTCACAGACAAACTCAGATGCAATGTACAGCAGTATCCCCTCTAATTTTTCCCACTCCTGAGTGGAATTAATTTTGTTATATGCACCAGTGTAGAGGTGGTATGTGACACGTCATTTTCATATTGGTGCACATAACAAAATTCATGTGATGGGGTGAGGCAAAGGGATTCTCAGTATGATAGGGGATTCAAGCCGGGGTAGAGGGTTGGGAGTGTGAAAGCTCTGGCTTGGGGTGTAGGCTGTGGGATAGGGCTGTGGTTGAGGGGCTCAGAGCTAGTACAGAGGGTTGGGTAGCAAGGGCTCTGGCTGGTATAGGCTATGGATAATGTGTGTTCAGGGCTAAGACAGAGGGTTGGGGTGCCAGGGTATAAGGGAGAGCATCAGGGCCAGGCCAGGACATGGGGGCTCTGGCTACAGCAGGGGCCAAGCCTCTTAGGCTGAAGTTGCACCTATGCTTGGGGAGAGGCACCTGGTTCAGGCCATCCCTCCCTCCGCCACCAGACTGGAGGCTAGGTTGGAGGCGGAACAGTAGTCCTCCCTGCCGTACACAGGTATCTTGAGTGCCTGTGCAGAACTAGGTAAGCAGCCATGCAGTTTACAGGGAAAGTAGGTCTGAGGCAATCTAAACTGGTGTGACTTACATGCCAGGGGCCCAGAACAGAAGTATATCAAGAAAATCAATTAACAGGAGAGTGTAGGAAAGCGTAAATTGGAGTTTGGCCCTGAGGGAACTGCAGAGAACTTGTTTTCACCTCCCCAGGCACAGCTGCCGTCTCTGCTGGACATGAGCCTAAGGGGTCCTGTGACACTGACAAACAGCTCAATGTACGTGAGCCGGTGCCATCAGTTTTAGTGTACAGTACAGTTCCTGTGCCCCCTGCACAGGAAGGAGCAAGAATCAAATATGAATTCCAGGACTACAAATGCCTAGTGCTGCTGCAAGTGTTTTTCTCCTCAAAGGGAGCAGGGAGTGAATTAGGCCTCTTCAAGCCTGCTACAGAGGCTGTACTGCCCCTCCACTACTGATGCTATGGTGCCTGTGTACAGTACAATTCCTCTATCTGGTGGATAGAGTGTGTCACATCATCTTCTGTCACAGAGAATGTAATAACTGAGCTACAACTATGTAATGATTCTGCCATAGTTAAGAGTACAGGCCTTCTCTGAGCAGTAACTACACAAAACAGCAGTTTCTTGCTCAACAGATCTGATCCCAGAGTCAGGTGTACTGACTTTAGTGAAAAAAACAACAAGTTTTTATTATGGTCTGCCCCTGTTGGCCATTTGGGGCCAGCATCTGCCTTGGTACATGCATCACCAAAAGAACTATTAATTCATTTTTTAGGGTGGGGCCCAAATGCTGCCTTAATTGACACCTGCACAGCTCCACTGGTGTCCACAGGGTAAAATGGCTTACACCCACTATACCTGACATCTCTATCATTCACTAATAAGTTGTCATCTCCCATCTCAGATAAGCCAGCATCATCAACCTTATCTACAACTTGTTCAATTTTTAAACAAGCACATTTGTGCTTTCCCCAGTACTGCCGCTCATGCTTTGGATGAGCTTCCTATAAACATCTGCAGAACTGAGGCATTATCCTCCTTCAAGACCTTTTCCACAAAAAACCAAAAATTAGGTCACAGGTGTGCTGAGACCTAACATAATGATCAGTACTATCTCATTGGGTTTTATTTATACTCCCTGCCATCTGCCACCTTAGTTTGAAAACTCTCTGGGGCAGGGACCATCTTTTTGTTCTGTATTTCTACAGAACCTGGCGCAATGGGATCATGGTCTATGATCAGGCTACATGGCACTACAGCAATACTATCAATTAGCTTAGATGCTCTTTCTATATGGGGGATAATGCACAACCAGGCAACTGTTCAATTAGGAAACCTAGTTCTGAAGCTGTTTCAGCTCTGCAACTCCCATCACTGTCACTGAGAGCTGTGTGCAGCAGCAGCAATAGTATGAGACTCAGGCCATCTGTCAAGGCAGAAGTGGCCCATGTCAGAGTCCAGTCAAGTTAGCTGTAAAAGGGGAATGTACAATGAGCCCTCCTACACCAAATGCTTGAGTCTTTGGCTTTTCTCTGCAGGAGGCTCATGCACTTCATCCATTCCTGGAACTGAATACCCCCTTGTTCTAGCCTCTGAAACTTCTTGGTTGAGGTATATATTCCTGCTGGATATTTGGCTAAAACCAGAGGATGCTGTACTCTGACCAGATATTGATCAGCACACCTGTATGCACATGAACAGACAAATAGATGCTCTTGGAGCTGGATACATTATTCCCTTTACTTACCTACAAAGAGTGTAACAGAAAGCTCTTTTGTGTTAGGTGTAACACATTCCTAGCAGTGCACAAGGAGACAGGGATCTTTTTAGATTGTGTAAGGGTTAGGAGGAACATGAGTTGTGGGAATGAGGGTGGAGAGAAATATTGAAACTTGAAACCTTGTA
>JANRFK010004893.1:41584256-41599335 GCA_030068395.1 Apalone spinifera
GATTACAGGCTATGAGGAACACCATCCCTGATGACAGCACTGCACATCTGATTACAGAGTTCTGCGACTTTGTCCTCACCCACAACTACTTCTCATTCAGAGACAATTTATATCTTCAAGTCAGCAGCACAGTCATGGGCAGCTGCATGGCCCAACAATATGCCAGCGTCTTTATGGCTGACCTTGACAACGTTTTCTCAGCTTTCGCCCCTCAGCACCCTTACTCTACTTATGCTACATCAATGACATCTGCATCATATGGACCCATGGGAAAGAGACCCTTGAAGAATTTCACAGGGATTTCAATAACTTCTACCCCACCATCAACCTCAGCCTGGATCAGTCCATACAAGAGATACATTTCCTTGACACTATAGTACAATTAAATGATAGACAAATTTCTACCATCCTACATCGGAAACCTACTGACCTCTACACTTACCTTCATGCATCTAGCTTCCATCCCAGACACATTTCTCAATCTATTGTACACAGTAAAGCCCTAAGATACAACCGGATTTGCTCCAATCCTACAGACAGAGACAAACACTTACAGGATCTATATAGAGCATTCATAAAACTGAAATACCCACCCGGAGAAGTGAAAAACAGATCAATAGAGTCAAAAAAGTACCCAGACATGAACTACTTCAAGGTAGGCCAAAAAGAGAAAACAACAGAATTCCATTTGTCATCCCCTACAGTCCACTAGTTAAACCCCTTCAACTCATTATCAACAATTTACAACCTATCCTGGAAAATGGCCCCTCACTCTCAGAGGCCTTGGCGGAAAGGCCAATTGTCGCCTACAGACAACCTCCTAACCTCAAACAAATTATTTCCAGTAACCACGCAACACACCTCCATCATAATCATCCAGGAAATCACCCCTGCAATCAGCCCAAATGCCAACTCTGCCCATACATCTACACCTGCGATTTCATCACTGGCACCTGAGCCACCAAATCAGAAGCTCATTTAACGGCACATCCACTAATGTGATCTATGCCGTCAAATGCCAACAATGCTCCACTGCCATGTATATTGGACAAACTGGACAGTCTCTATGGGAAAGAATTAATGGACACATCAGATATCTGAAAAGGCAACACACACAAAAAAACCTGTTGGAGAACACTTTAATCTACCTGGACACTCATTAATGGATCTCCAAGTCACCATTTTGTTTCAGGCCAATTCCACAAGCCAAATACACAGGGAAGGATTGGAACTTAACTTCATTTACAAGTTTAATTCTTATGCAAATGGTATGAATAAAGACATCGGCTGGCTCTCACACTAGCTTCCACATCCTATAACTTAACCTACCAACCAAACAGTGGAGGTGCTAACTGTTCTTATTAGCCTGTGGTAACTATTTGAACCATCTACTCATTGCCTCCCTCTTTTTATTTTTTCTCCTTTTCCGCCTCCTTTTTTTTCTCTCCTTCTCCCTCTCCCCCCCCCCCCCCCCCCCCCCCCCCCCCCCCCAGACCACTTATTTATTCTTGGATCTGGACTTCTAATACTCCTGTCATCTGAAGAAGTGGGTTGCGCCCACGAAAGCTCATGATACCAACTATATGTTTTGTTAGTCTTTAAGGTGCTACTAGTCTATTTGTTGTTTTTTAAGTTTTTTTGTTACAGACTAACTCAGCTACCCCTTTGAAAAATATGTAGGTTCATAAGTTTTCGTGAAATGGGTTTTACCCATGATCTTATATATTTTTGTTAGTCTCTTGAGGCATGTCTACACTATGAAGTTATTTTGAAATAACTAAATTCAATTTAACTCCCAATTTTACAAAATCAAAATATCATGTTCTCACTACAAGGAAGCTCGAAATTAGTCCAAGGCAGGCTCCATTAATGTGGCCATGCTATCTCGATTTAGAACCCCAGAAAGCAATGAGGAGCAATTAGTTCGAATAGCTCTGGGGAGTTGTTATTTCGAAATTGTGGAGCATCCACACTACCGCTTTTTTGAAATAACTATTTTGAAATTAGCTTTATTTCCTGGGGAAAGCAGGAGTACAGATTTCAAAATAAGTGGCCCGTTATTACAAAATAACATGCTTGGTAGTGTGGTTACTCCATTTATAAATTCGACCCAAAGGGAGTTATTTTGAAATAATGCCCTAGTTTAGAGCAGGGCTATGATGCTACAGGACTACTCATTGTGAATTAAAATAAAGTTATCTAAAAAAATTACACAAAGTATCCCCTCTTAGATGTTGTAAAATGCTATGCTGGGCTGTGAATTAACGTGTGTTAGTTATCAGACTGGTACCATTGTTTGAAGAAATATGTGAAGTAGTATCGGTGGGAAACTTCATTTAAATTAATGGCTTTTTTGGTGATTTAAAACATAATTTAAATCCATGATTTACATGGATTTAAATCAAGAAAATCCACCCTAGTAAATATGAGTCTCTTCATTATAACTTAAAGTGATAGAATATGGTCGTATTATATTTTTATTAAATGTAAAAAGATAATAAAAGGTCAGTTAAAATGGAAATGGTAATTTACATAATTTTACAATTAGATCTCTTGATGGTATTTATTTCTCTTTAGAGAAGTTGAATCTTTTTTTTTAATCCCACAAACATTTAGAAAGCAAGTACTTTCAGACTAATATGATGATGTAATTTTCAAACTTGCCTGTCACATTATGATGTTTGGGTCATGTTTTGACACCATTACACCCATTCTCCTTTCTGATTTCTGTGAGACCAGTGCAGGTATAAGATAGTGTCTACAGGAAGTTATGTGCATTGTTTGTTAGAGAGGGTCAAATCCTGCTCATTCCATCGATGCAAGGAGTCCCAGTTGCTTTAGTCACTTAAGTAAGAAGGATTTGGGCTTCCAAATGTAGGAGTATAGCTTCTTAAAACTGCACAAATCAAAGCAACTACTGATGTTTTTAAAAAAGCTTTTGCTTCTTGTTCTTGCAAGCTCATCATAGCATCACTTACTTCTCAATGTCCATATTTAATTCTTTGTAATAAGCATGTGATGCTGATAAACCAAATGCCAGTTCTGGCTAAAGCAGAAGATGCTATCTAAGAACAGACTGGAAACCAGCTCTGCTCACCTGCATGCTAGTTTTGTTCAAAATAGGTACTACTCTTATTAGAATGTATTTAGTATGTAAACTATGAAATGCTTGCAAGTTGCTGCATGCATTCATCTCATATGTAATATCTGTACTCCATGCTACAAGATAAAATATAAGTTTGTTTATAATTTTAAAAATATCTGTTCTAAACTTGTGAAGTCAGACAGGCAGACTCCCCATATCCACCCATGAGAGGTATCAAAATTAAGTGGGTCACTGTTGATTGACTCACTTGCCCATAGGGAAGTATGTGCAGAAGGCCTGATTCCATTGGCTTGAATGCTGCAAGGAACAATAGTATCTCATAATGCAAGGAAGCAAAAGATGCAGTCTTTGCTTTTCCACTGTAGGTGAACAGTAGAATTTGCTATAGTGCATTAATCATGCACATTGCACCAACTCAACATACCAATTAATAACACTGGCCTCCCTCTGGGCTCGGTGCTCCATTGAGAAATAAAATACCATTCCATATGTGAGCTACCAAACCTCTCTGCCCATATTTGACAAAAATGCTGACTTCTCCATCTGGGAATAACATCCTACACCACTCATGCGAAACTAAACGATCTTGCCTCTCCATATTTCAAGAAATCAGTTGAAGCCATTCACCCTACATATTACTGAATAGATCCAACATTTTAATAAAGGAATGTGTTCTTGGTAGCATTGATTAGTGCAAAAAATTTTCCTTGATGATGGTGATGCAGGGAAGTGTCTTCATATTTTGTAGTGCACAGAACACTGTCAAATCATAACAAATATATAATCACAATGGAGGAAACTGTGATTCGATATTTTGATTAATATGGATAGTGTCCTAGTCTGTAAATCTTAACTTGCATCTAAAAAATTCACTCTAATCACAATGTCCTGATCAAATTCTAATCTGTATAATTATACCCTCTCTGGCTATACTATATATTATTATTTATTGTGTGTATTGTAATAATTTTTAGAGGCCAGAGCTCTATTGTGCTAGGCACTGAACAAACATAAAACGGAAATAGTCCCTGTCACATGGTACTTAAAATCTCCAGTGAAATCAGTGGCTAAACTCCCATTAACTTTGATGGTACAGGAGGAGGCCCATAGAGTACAATAACAGTTTTGTAAAAGGAGAATCTAAGTGGCACCTCTTGTTAAATGGCATATTAAAACTTACCTGTTGTGGGATGAGCAGCAACAGGCAAAAGTATAGCTTCTTAGAGCCTCTCATGTGGTGGTACTTCCCCAGATTTCTGGGTGGGGCTTGAACTGGTTCTGTTTTATAATATTAAGAGGAACACCTAAATATTGATTCAGCCCTTGGTGTTGACACCACCTGGCAGACGATTTACACTCTGTTCTGATGTATGTTTACCAGATCTATTTTCCTCAGGAACCAGTTTAAATCCAAGTCTATTTAATCTGCAGTGGTAATGTTGAGCCTATTCTAGGTTTTCTTTTCAAATATTTGAAATCAGTTTACAACCAGTGTGAGGGCTGAGTGAGGAATGCTGGTGTGAGGATAATGACAGTCTCAGCTGGCAGTCTTGGAGACTGACATCTATAGGATAGATATTGCATGATACTGTTGGTTGCAGTGGTTCTAGGAAACAGGTAGTCCCTTGCTTTGTAATCCTTGGAGCAGGAAAGATAAAGAGTGCCTTTGAATGGATATTGATACAGGCATAATGGCTTCAGCACTATTTAGTGTTTCTTTTTTGAATGCCATGATGTATTCTAATTCACACAATCTGTAGTTATTTTACTAATGTTTTTACTTTTAAAACTTTAGAGACAGAGTGTGATGCCTTAACTTTTCTTGAACAACAGTAGTAGTCCCTTTGGATTCAAAGCGGAACAAGGTACTACTTAATATGACACATAATAAAGGTCTATTGCTAAATATATAGGGACAGATTTTTTTACTTTTGCTCAGCTCCATAAGCAATTTCACTGAAATCAATGGGACTACACATAGATTTAGGTACTGCTCAGCATGAGCACAGATATCTAAAAATACCATGAAATAAATAAATACTTTAGGCTTGATTTACCATATTACTCTAGTTGTATACCATCAGAGGATGTGCACCAAAGTAGACCTGGAATGTTGAATCAGGACCATCATTAATAATATATTTGTATATACATTATACTTTATGGAGCAATTGCTTGAAATGCTTTTTCAACTGACATTCCAAATATAGCTACTACTCCATATTTAATTTAAAAAAATCAGCAAAAGAAAGCTCATCAGAGTTATTAATGGAAGTCAAGCACCTCAACACCATTGGCTTTGTACAAATAAAGCCTTATGGATAATATTTGGGCAAGAAGTATTTACTTGCTGAGATATTCCATAAACTAATAATGTAGCTACTATAGAATAACTATGGCAATTATGCATCAGCAGCATGAAATTTTCCAATTCCTAGTTGGTGTATCTGGAGTCTCACTCATTTTTAATAAATAACTTAATATACATAATTTGAATAACAAGCTTATGAAAAATGCCACTTTCAGTATCTTGCTGCTTGTGCCTATCCGGGCAAAGAATTTCCCAATAAATGTAAAACACCTTTCAATAAAGAATAGTAAAAGCAAAAACAACTCACATTTCTATAATGGTTTATAATGGACTTAATGTCCCAGAATGGTTCACAAAGCATATAATTGCATATTAACAGCGTAGAAAATGCTGCATATTGCTCTGTGCCAGCAACAACCTACATACAGCCATGAATATTGAACTCGCTTACCAAGTACAAGTAGTCATAGCTATTTTGCTCAGAAAACATTCAAATGTAATTAGTCTTTTACACTAAATGTGGGAATACCTGTAATGTTTTCTAGACACCATGCTTCTATTGGGGGACTGTTTTATACACACGACATTTCCCAAATGAGGAAATCAATAATAATACTACAATATAAATCTTCAGACTTTTGAAGTGAATCCTCCATCACTGATTTGTACTCAAATTGTAAGAAACTGGAAGACAACCAGAAGCAGGACAACAAGGTAAAGCTTACTGTATGTGAAACTGAAGAACCTACAACATTAGAGAGCCCAGTATGTCTGGGAGAATAGAGAGATGTGATTTGAGTGAAAAGACCAAATACAATCTGTAGCCCTCCATGCTGCCAACCCTAAATATTCAAATGTCATGATTTTGGATGGTATGACTCATGACATAAATTTATAAATCACAAGTTTTTAAAACAAGTTTTGTGGGGTTTTTTTATTTGCCTTCTGCTTTTTGATGAATAGGGTTTGTGTTTTAAACTTCACTATGCATAAAGGCTAGGAATGTCTTTCTGTCTTAAAATGAAACATGAGTCTAACATATGACTTGACTCTACAAGCTTTAGGAAAAACATCAAACATGGTGAGAATGATTAAAATCACAAGCATTGGTGATACTGAACCATGCTTTTACATTGTCTTTTCCCCCTTTGAAATGTTTTTACTGTTGATACTCAAACAAAAATTAATCAAATACTAGAATAAAGGGATGAAGCACCCTTAATCAAGTCCCAGACAAAATTTCAAGTAATCTGATTTAATCCAGTGTGAGATCAGGGTCAGGACTAATTGCACAGCTATCACAGGAATTATTCTGACTGTAGGTTTGTTACAATGTTTTGTAAATTCTCGTGTTGATGTGGGGCCTCATTTGAATCTCGCTTGCACTACTGTAAGTCATTGTCAGTTCTGGGAGTCAAGATAAAAGAGGTCAAAAAGCGATAATTGTTGCTCCATATGTTTGCCCTGAAACTAGTTTTTTGCCTTTTCTGTGGCCACTTAAAAATTAAGAAAAATCCCTTGAATGGGATGTTAATGACATTGAAATATGGAAAAGCATGTGTTACTTTGAGATAGCATAGTGCAAGCCTTTAAGTGAATCTTATTTTGCAGTAGAAAATGCTATATTGTATTGTGTGTTATTAAGAAAGCCAAATTCAATTAGAAACAACATTTAAAAAATAAAAGTCTATTAGTGAACTGAGGCTTTGGCTTCCATACAGTATTTCTAATTTAAGTAGCATCATACAATTCCCTTTATTAACTAACTTACTGACGTTACTTCCTCTTTCAAGAACTAATATTTCATTCAAATTTTTCCCCAAACTTAGAAATATGTTTTTAAGGAACACAATAGATATATATGTTTATAGATCCTCATAGATTAATACAATATATTAAGCACTGATCTGTTTTAAGGCCCTGATATTTATTTATTTGTTTGTTTGAAATATTTTTCCCTGCTTCTCCTCTATTTAAAATATTTGAAGCAGCTTACAAAATTTTTAAAACACAATATTATTTATATATATATATATATATATATATAAATATATATATATAAATTAAAGAATAAAATACAAGACCCCAAAGGGGGGACATAAAACCTGCTAAGACACCTCAGGATGAGAGGAACCTCCCCCCCAATAAAAGCATGGATAAAAAGGGTGGCTTTAGCCTGGCGCTGAAACAGTGCCAATGTTGGCTTCAGGCAAATGTCCCAGGGAAGAGAATTCCATAGCTTGGGGGCAAAGGCTGAGAAGGCCCTGCTCCACATAGATTTCAACCTTGTCTCCATAAGTGGAGGAACACGGAGCACAGCCTCCACAGCTGATCTCAATCCCTGGGCAGATTCATATGCGAAGAGATGGTCCTTCAAATACCCAGGTCCCAACACATTCAGGGCTTTATAAGTCATAACCAAGACCTTGAATTGTGACCAGACACATACCAAAAGTCAGTGTAGCTGCCGGAGCACTGAATAATGTGCTCCATATAATGAGTGCCAGTTAAAACTCGAACAGCTGCATTCTGGACCAGTTGAAGTCTCCAAAGACTCTTCAAAGGCAGCCCCATGTAGAATGCATTGCAGTAATCCAATATGAATGTGACAAGAACATGAATCACCGTAGCCAGATCATTCTTATTCAGGAAGGGTTGCAGCAGGTGGATCAGCTGAAACTGCCCAAAAGAATTCCTGACCACTGAGGAAATCTGGCTCTTAAATGTTAGAAAAGGGCTTGGGACAACTCCGAAGGTGAGTACCTGTTCTTTCAGGGGAAGTATGACCCCATCCAGAACAAGTAACACACCACATTCCCAGACAGATGGCTTCCTAATTCACAGGACATTGGTCTTATCGGGATTCAGCTTCAGTTTATTCAACCTCACCAAATTCATCACCAGATTGGTCACCATCACATCTGGATCCAATGTCACAGAGAAACAGAGTTGGGAGTCATTTGTATATTGATGGCACCGTCCTCCAAATCTCCTTACGACCTCTCCCAGCGGTTTTATGTAGATGTTACACAGCATAGGGGACAAGATGGAACCTTGCAGGACCCTTAGTAGTCACCAAGGGGTCAAGCAGCAGCCCCTAGATCCATCTTCTGAAAGTATCCAACAGGTAAAACTGGAATCACTGCAAACCAGTGCCTCCAATACCCAACCCCGCCAGGTGCACCAAAAGGATACTATTGTCGATGTTATCGAAAGCTGCCAAGAGGTTCAAGAGAATCAATAGAGATGCACTGCCACGTCTATGTCCCGTCATAGGTCATCTACCAGGGCAACCGAGGCAGTTTCTGTTCCAAAACCAGTCCTGAAACCAGACTGGAATGGATCTAGATAATCTGTTTCTTCCAAGAAAGCTTGGAGTTGCAACACCACCACCTGCTCGAGTACCTTGCCCAGGAAGGGAATATTAGTGACTGGGTGATAGTTATTCAAATTGCATGGGTCCAGGGATGGCTTCTTAAGGAACGGTTTTATCGCCACCTCTTTAAAGGTGGCAGGAACCGTTCATATCTAAAAGAAGCATTAATAATTCCCTGGACCAACCAGTCATCCCTTCTTGGCTCAATTTAATAAGCCACAAAGAGCAGGGGTCGAGTGAGCACAAGGTCAGTCACACTCCTCCAGGCACCTTGTCCACATCCTCAGGCCACAAAAGCTGAAACTGATCCAGAGAAAAACGACTAGGTGGTGCACTCAACACATTCCGTACCCCGGAACAGCAAAGAACTTAAAGCATGACTTTCAGCATGACTAGTCCCATTAAACACTTACCTAAATGAGGAAGTTACTCACCTTGTGCAGTAACGATGGTTCTTCAAGGTGTGGGTGCTCCACTGTAGGTGTCGGGCTCATCCCAATACTGCAGATCGGAGATTCATCAGCCGTAGTTCAGCCGGACCGTGTATGCGCTGTGAGCGTTACATGCTTTTAGTGCCATTTCTGAGTCTTCCCGCAGTCTGGCTCCCACCAGTTCCTCCTAATAGGATCACCTCTGAAAGACATAAAGAAGAGATTCCGAAGCGGGGAGGAGGGTGGGTCATGGAGCACCCATGGGGACACACACCTCAAAGAACTGTCATTACTGCACAAGGTGAGTAACTTCCTTTTCTTCTTCGGATAGTGTCCCTGTGGGTGCTCCATTGTAGGTGACTACAGAGCAGTAGCCTCATCTACGGAGGTGGGAATCGGAATTATGATGTATCTGCCATAGAGAGTACTGCAGAGGCAACTACTGAGTCACGCACAAGAGTGTCAATGGCATAATGTTTTGCAAATGTTATGTGCGAGGACCAGGTTGCCACGAGACAGATATCCTGTAAGGGGACTCCTTTGAGAAAGGCCATCGACGTGGCCATCGCTCTGGTAGAATGAGCCTTCATTGTGTTTGGAAGGGGTCTGTTACGCAATGAGTAGCAGTGTGAGATGCAGTTCACAATCAGCTTGGAAATGCATTGTGACGTCAAAAGTTGGCCCTTAGCTTGTTCATCTGTGCATAGTAGTAAACGTTGTGATTGTCAGAAGGGATGTGTCCTCTCCAAGTAGAAAGCCAGAGCCCTACGTACATCCAAGGTATGTAGTCAGACTTCATGGTTGAAGGAGTGTGGCTTGGGATAAAATGTTGGGAGTACTATGGGTTCATTGACGTGGAACTCCGAGTTCATTTTCGGTAAGAAATTTGGATGGGGGCGCAGTATGACCCCATGACTGGTAAACAAGGTGTACAGTGGTGTGGCTGAAAGGGCAGCCAGTTCACCTACCTGGCGTGCAGATGTAATCGCTAGTAAGAAAAAGATTTTCATCGTAAGCATTGCCACATCACAGGTGGCTAGCGGCTCAAATAGTGGATACATCAAAGGGTCCAAGACCAGTTCTAGGTCCCATAGCACCAGGGAATTTTCTGCGTGGAGTGTATAGATTGGATAGACCTTTTAGGAATCATTTAGTCATGGGATGGGCAAATATTGAGTAACCTTCTACCATTAGTCTGAAGGCAGAAATCACCGCGAGATGAACTCTGATGGATGGTAACGCCAAGCCTGAATGTTGGAGGTGTAATATGTACTCGAGGATATGATGAATAGGAATGGAGAATAGATTGAGATTATTAACCGTGCACCAGATGTGGAAATGATGCCATTTATGCAGGTAAGTTGTTCGTTTGGAATCATGCCTACTGTGCATTAATATGTGCTTTGCCTCCTGAGACCAGATGACTTCTGTGTGTTGGAATCAGCTAGGAGCCATGCTGAGGTGTAGTCAATCAATTTGCGGATGCATCATGGCCAGCCCTGGATGTGTCAGAAGGTCGGGTCATTCTGGCAGATGGTATGGATGACATAGAGACATTTGAAAAAGAAGCAGAAGCCATGTCTGTCTGGGCCAAAAGGGAGCTATAAGTATGACTGTGGCTCCGTCTATTGATATCTTTTCCAGTACTTTTGGAAGAAGTGGAATTGGTGGAAAAGTGAAGAGTAGGTGGCGGCTCCAATCCACTAGGAATGCATTCCCTAGGGACTTCAGTTCTATGCCAGCTCTGGAACAATACTTGAGACACTTCACATTGTGATGTGTTGCAAATAGTGGGGTACCCCCATTGTTGGAAGAGATAATGTTACATCGTGATTGAGTTCCCACTCATGTTTAAGAAAGAAGTGTCTGCTGAGGGTATTGGCAATGGTATTGTCCTTGCCTGGTAGATATGTAGCGACCAGGTTGACTTAGTGGTGAATGCACCAGTTCCATAAACTCATCACCTCTGCACAGAAGGATTTGGACTGGACTCCTCCTTGACGGTTGATATAGTACTCTGTGGTCATGTTGTTGGTAAGGATTTGAATAGTGCGACCGTGAATCGTGGATAGGAACCATTTGCAGGCATTGAATACTGCCCTTAGCTCGAGGAAATTGATATGTTGGAGAGATTCTTGTGTAGTCCATTGCCCCTGAATGTGAGATCCCACACAGTGAGCTCCCCAACCCAGGAGAGATACATCTGTCATAATCTGTAACGTGGTTGTGGACGATGAAATGGAATGCCGGTGAGCATTTTGGCAGAAGAGGCTCACCATGACAGGGAGTCCCGTACTATTGGGGGTACCGACACCGATCTGTGAATGTCAAGGTTGCCTGGGCAATAGATGGAAGCTATCCAGTGTTGGAGGCATCTGAGATGCAGTCTCGCGTGTTGCACTACGTAAGTTGTGACTGCTATATGCCCCATTAGCTTCAAGCAGGTAAGTATGGGGACTTTGGGACTGAGAAAGAATGTGAACGAGGTTTTGTATTGTGTGAAATCTGGGTAGAGGAAGATAAGCCCTGGCTGTTGTAGAATCTAACCATGCCCCGATGAACTCGAGGGAACTTTGTGGCATGAAGGACGACTTCGGGAGATTGATTATGAGTCCAAGAGTCTCAAATAGTTTCCTTATAATTTGCGTGGCACGTACTGCATCGTCATACATAGGTGCCTTGATTAGGCAGTCATCTAGGTACAGAAATATCATGATACCATGTCGGTGTAGATGACCAGCCACTACTGATAGTGTCTTTGAGAAGACCCTGGGCACCGATGAAAGGCCGAATGGGAGGACTCTGTATTGTAAGTGTTCCATACCTATGAGAAATCTGAGGAAATGTCTGTATGCTGGATGTATCTCTACATGAAAATAAGCGTCCTGTAAGTCAAGGGACGTAAACCAATCTCCTGTGTTGAGCGCTGGAATGATAGAAGCTAATGTTATCATCTTGAACCTGTGCTTTTGGAGGTATTGATTGAGCTGCTAAAGGTCCAGGATAGGTCTTCATCCCCCTGATTTTTTCTCAGTGAGAAAATAATGAGAATAAAATCTCTTGCCCTGAAATTGCTCTGGCACTCTCTCCACGGCGCCACTATGTATAAGGCATAGGGCCTCTTGCATTAGGAGGGCCTCGTGAGAAGGGTCCCTGAAGAGGGATGGGGATGGGGGAAATGATGGGGGGAGAGAAAGATGGGAATCATGTAGCCGGATGTTATTAGCTCTCGGACTCAAGGATCGATGGTGATGGCAAACCATCTGTGCTGATACGGTCGTAGTTGGTGGTGAAATAGCTTCTGCGACTCTGGATGATATTTCAGAGGAATGGTCTGCAGTCCCTTGACCAGACCATCAAACTTGCTGTCTGTTATTCTGAGGGTTGGGCGCCCTACTGGTCTGAGGACGCTGCTTTTGTTGACGTGGTTTTCTGCGCTGTTGAGACTCATAATGCCTGTATCGGGGTGTGGCGTAAGAGAATGGCCTTTGTCTATAGTATGGTATGTAACATTTGCAGCAATAAGGTGGGTGTACATGCTGAGGATCCTCAGGGTCGTCCTCAAATCTTTGCCTGAGTTCAAAACTTGGTCAGTTTTCTCAGCAAAAAGACTCTGCCTGTCAAAAGGTAAGTCCTCAACCTTTAACTGTAGTTCTTCGGGAACTGAAGCCATCTGGAGCCAGGAAGATCTTCGCAACACCACTAATGTCGCTATGGTGCGAGCCACTGTGTCCGCGATGTCAAGGGCTATCTGTAATTCCATTCTTGAAGCAGCACTATTGATTTCAATATCTGCCGCTTATCATCAGATAGATGTTCTATCAGTGTCACTAGTTTTGTATAATTATCAAAATTATGATTAGACAGGAGGGACGCATAGTTTTCCATCCTTAGAGTTAATATGGTGGATGAATAAACTTTCCTTCTGAACAAGTCCAAACACTTGCCCTCTTTGTCCAAAAAGGAGTTATTATATTGGGGCGTTTTGGCTCTTTGTTGGGCCACATCCATAACTAAGGAGTTAAGTTGTGGATGCATGAATAAAAATTCCATCCCCTTCGAGGGGACGAAATTTTTCTTATCCGCCCTCTTATTTGTTGCATGGGAGGAAGCCGGAGTTTGCCAAATATCTTTTGCGATCTCAAGGATCGCCTTGTCTAGACGTAGTGCCATTCTCGATTTCTGAGATGGTTGGAGGTTCTTCAGAAGTCGATGTTGCTTCTGTTGTGCCTCAACGAGTTGCACCTCTTGTGTCTCTGCTACTCTTTTAAACAACTTGTGGAATTGACGAATATCATCTGTTAGTGAAGAATCACCGGGGAAAACCGCATCATCCGGGGAGGAGAAAAACTGATCAGTTAGAGACTCCACCTGCAAATGGGCGCATTCCAATACTGGTAACTCCTCTGCCTCAGGTTGATGAGCTGTTAAAGGTACATCTCCTGAGGGGGTGGGTGGCCTTGTGGTCATTTCTGGAGGTGTTGGTAGTCTAGCACTACTATGTGAATGTTGTCGGTGATAATACTGAGGAAATCTTGAACAGGAGTGTTCTAATGAATAACGGCATCCATGATGATAGTAACGATCCCCGTGGTAACAATCATAATAATGCCTCCTTGGCGAATACTCAGGGGAATACCTTCTATCAGCCGTGTGATGATTCTTGGAGTAAGACGATCATGTAGGTGACCTGGGTGAACGAGACCTGCCTTGTGAATATGTTGGAGAACGTGGCCATCTGCAGTAGTGCTGTGGCGATGGTGAATATTGCGGAGAGCGGCTGCGATGGTGCTTAGTTGAAATGGTGTGACTCATGTGCTGCAATGGTACAGAGAATGCCGGAGACTGAGGCTCGGAGAGAAGCAAGCCAGTTCCGAGCTAGGAGAGGATGTGATCAGGTTTTGTATCTAGCTTTTTCCGATGCCGGGGAGGATTGTCAGCAATGCTCTGGTACATACTGTACCGGTGCCATATCTGCTGCCTGAGCCGGTACCATGTTTGTGGTACTGTAACTGTGGTGGTTGAGCCCAGTGCTGGTGGACTTGTTGCCGAGCACAGTGCTTGGTACCAATGTTGTAGGCGGTGCCGTGGAGCTTGTTGCTGAGCTTGTAGTCACCAGCAGACTTGGTGCCAGTGCCATGGATGGTGCCGCCAAGCCCGGTGCCAGTGGGCTCAGTGCTGGTCTCCTGGATGGTACCATCATTGTTGGTGCTGCATTCGGTACCAGTCTTATATGCGGTGCCGGTTCTGTCAGTGCCGCCTTGGCTGGCGCCGTTGTAGGCATTTGTTTTCTCGGTACCGGCGCTGAATCAGCTCTTGGCACTGTGGAAGCTGCCGGTGCCGGTTCCCGAGAAAGGGCTGGACTCGGCGCTGATTCGGCTCATCTTATCCCTTTCAGCATGACGACTTAGGGCCGTTCCTGATGTCCCCGGCCTATCGCCCACACTTATCCACCTGGATGATGAATGGTGGAGTGGTGATTTTTTTTCTTGCCGTGGTTGGGTCCACGCAGGATTTTGGTCTCTCTGGGGACCCTGGAAATCTGGGAGTCTCCATCTCTGTAGGCTGCAGGGCCTTACTGAACAGTAACATTTTTAACCGCATCTCGCGATCGTGCCTGGCTGGCACCGTCAGCTTAGAACAGTGCGGTCATTTCTGAGGTATATGGCCCTTGCCCAGGCACTTTATGCAGCTTGTGTGGCCACCCGATGTGGGCATCGGGATGCAGCATGTCGTACATTTTTTTAAACCGGGGGGACCCCAGCATTTTCAACAGATTGTATACCAAAAACTATTTAACTACTAACACTGCTCTACAGCCAAAATGCTTCTGAAATAAATGTAGTCAAACTTTA
>JANRFK010004893.1:41605031-41617816 GCA_030068395.1 Apalone spinifera
GAAAAGCGGCTGATTTTCCGCAAAAACTGGCCAGTCTAGACACAGCCAAAGAGTGCTACCAAAGAGTCCAAAATGCCAAGACAAATGACAATGGACAAACTCTATGGTGTCATTTGACTAGCATTATGACCTTTCATTTTTGAGGGGAGGAAAAGGGGTGAGAGTTGCTCACTTAAAGGTGCTAGACTTATCCTGGAAAGTGGAGCCTAGGCCGATGATGTGCCTTTAAAAAAAAAAAAAGATTTTCACTTCCAGTGAAGGGATCTTGCATCCCTTGTGTATGTTTTCTGTGAATATTCTAGCAAACAACTTCACTGGCAGGAATATTAGCTTCCAGTGTATGTTTCAGAATGTTAGTAGAAAGTGCTGAGTATTAACATAGCAAAGCTGATTCTAAACAATTTGCTCATTCAGTCTGGGAATAGAAACCTACCCCATTACATACATAACTAATCAACACATTTCAAACTGTTTATATCCTATCCTTAGATCAGGACCCACAGGAGGGTAGATTGTGGATGATGACTCATTTACAGGTGGATCAGATTAGAGGAGAGCAATGACCCCTTTTCCCTACCTTCCTCCCCCCACAACTTCCAAAGCCTGATTAAAGTCAGCCACCACTGCAGCTCCTACATCTTCGATCACTAGGCTGGAGAGAAGATATTTCTGGCTTCAGAGGCTGAGTCTTTTGTTATTTGACATACCAACATCCTGCTGCTGATTCATATTTAGACAGGCAGCATCATACCTGTGGTGCTGGAATAGAATTTTCTTTCCTCTGTCATCCTATATTGTTGTTGTTGAATGCTTATGAGACCATATTTCATCAGCTACAACTATTTAGGAATCCTGATCCCTCTGAACAGGTATTTTAATGTAATTTGTGGTTCAGATAGCTGGCCAGCAGTGGCTACTTCTGTGGTGCTTTGAAGCCCAAGAGGTCGGAAAGGAGCAACAAATATTTCACTGCTAACATCATGTTGGAACAGCACCCATACAGAGCTAGGCTCCTGTAGCTCAATGGAGTTTTACAGTCAATTTAAGTTGACTTCACACTAACAAAAACACTGGAATCTCTCACTGAAATCTACTTCTGGAAGTTTTCTGTGCATGGAAAGATTTTGCATCCTGAGTTGATAGTCCCAGCTTAAAGTAAAAGTCACAATTCAGCAAACTAGAAGAGGATAAATGTGAGTGGATAGTGTGGTAGAAAACTAGCTCAAGGGAAATGTTTGACCTGACAAATGCTCCTGTGGCTTCAAGCAAATATTATCTTCTCTGACTAAATCAGAAGAAATTATTAGAAAATTGCTCCTTTTATCAGTCTCTCACATTCATTATATACAAGTGATGGTGAATGAAAACATGCCTGGTGATATTTATAGATTGCAGTTCTGCAGAGTGATTCATTTGTCCATAACACTTTAATGGTGTAGTTACTAAATGGGCCAAATCCTGAAAATGAGCCTTTGCAAACCTCAATGGGAGATCCAGGAACTCAGCATGACTTAAAATTTGGACCAATAATGAGACAATCACAGCCCTTACTCAGCTGCATGTGGGAATAAGACCTCTCTCAAATTTTTACTGCAGCCATCGCGTAGGAGGCAGGAAAGCAGGGGATAAACTGTGAGTCAGTGCTGTGGTTCTGAGTTGCCATTAGTTCCCAGTTTGCTTCTGCAGCTATGAGTGGCTCCTTATTCAGGACAGAATGTGAGGTACTATCAAATCTCATTGAATATAGTGATCTAAATTTGCTTCTTAGCTCCAAACATTAGGGAATGCATGCTATAAGGCCAGAGAACTAAAAAATACATATGAATGAACTAGCTTATTTTACAAGCTACCTTAGGGTACGTCTACACTAGCCCCCTAGTTCGAACTAGGGAGGCTAATGAGGGTGACCGAAATTGCAAATGAAGCGCGGGATTTAAATATCCCGCACTTCATTAGCATGTTCCCGGGTGGTCGCCATTTTGGAAACTGACTAACCCGGAATAACTGCCCGCATCTACACACGGCAGTGAAACGGGAACATAAGAACATAAGAACCCCTATTTCGAATTAGCTGTTACTCATTGTGGAATGAGGTTTAACAGCTAATTTGAGTTAAGGGGTTTACTTCAAACTCCCGTTTCACTGCTGCGTGTAGAGGCAGGCAGTTTCCAAAATGGCGACCGCCCGGGAATATGCTAATGAAGCTCGGGATATTTAAATCCCATGCTTCATTTGCAATTTCGGTCACCCTCATTAGCCTCCCTAGTTCGAACTAGGGGGCTAGAGTAGACGTACCTTTAGTCAGCAAGGACAAAGGATAAATGGTACCCTTTGAGATCTGTGCAAAGCTCCATTATTTTTAATGGAAATCAAGCATATCCAAGGTCATGATCTGTTCCTCAATCTGTTCTGATTTACACACATTGTGTAACCTCACCAAAGGAAAAGTTTTCCACAGCAGCTCCAATCCCAAAGACCTTATTCCCTATTAATTTCTGCTGATCAAGAAAGATTTCTATGGAATCTTAACCTGTACAAAGAGGACAGAGAATTAAGTTGAATTTGGACTTTAGGTAACTTACCTTGTTAAAAAAAAATCTGCTACAACTTCTGGAGAGTTTGTGTATGTATGACAGACAAGAGTTTGATTGATAAGCATAGATATTTTTCCACTTTGTTACATCAGTTTTATACTATAGTAATGCCACTGAAATCAACTTAGTTCCAGTGGAGTAAAATGAGGTTAATGGAGTAGAGAATTAGGCCCTATGGGTATATCTACATAGGGGTGATTATTAGTAGAACCCTGCACCGATACAAAATTTGTATCAGCATTCACATCTGTATCCACAAAAACGAGCTATGGATATTCACACACTGATATCTGTGATGCGGATACCTGCAGATATAAAGCGGATATCTGTGGATTTGCAGGGCTCTAGTAATGTGCACTATGGAATCCTGATTTCTAAAGGGCACTAACATGTTGTGCATCAGTTGGTCCATGTAGAACCTGCTGGGGCACAAGTAAAGTTCCTCAGTGCATTTTAATGTGGTACTGTTTCAAACAGTGCATTTGAGAAATCACACCCCTGTAGTACGCATTGGCATCCTGCATAGACAAGCACTGTGTTTATGGTTAAATATTTAGTGGGTGCGAGGGTGAACTTTTCTAATAGTACTCTCACTCAAAAGATGCAATTTCCAATAGGCATCAATATTTTACAAAAAGTTAACATACTCCTTGAAGGTACTTCCATTAAGCATGGATTTAACTTTCATCTGACTAAACACTCCAAGAAAAACATTTCACCAGATATTGCTCACATAAGGACTTAAAGAGTTGACTTTTCATAAATACTCTCCTGATTGTAGCAAGTAAATGTAACAGAATTATTAAAGGCAAAGTGAGAGGCAGTACAATAGAATCAGTAGGATGTGAAATAAGATTGCTCAGCATACAACTACATAGGACACAAGGATTCAAGTTTTACAAGTAGTGGCCTCCAAAAGAGGGTTGAAATACAGAGGGAGAAAAACAGTCCTCAAAATATAAATAATTTAATTAAACAAGATCTAGGACATTAATTAAAACATGGAGAGAGAGAAGATCATACAAGGAAAAAGAAACTCAAGGGGAAGAGATACCTGTAATTGGAACTTCTGGACATTAAGATCATTGAAAGCATTAAGTGTCTCTACCTCGATTTCTATAATTATTTTATAAATTTGCAGGTTCCATACTGTGAACTCATCTACTGCTTCAGTGCTTAATGAGATAACTCTAAGCTCTGAAAGATTTTGCATAATATGTGCTAGCAGAAGTATTAATGGCATTCCTATTCTTTGGTTCATATATCTAACACAAATACAAGTACCCATATAACAATAAAACTAATTTTATAGCTACCACTTTATATAGTTTCCAATTTCAAAGCGTCATGCACTCAAGGTTAATTAATTTATGAGATTCAGCATGCAATAAATGAAGCTTTTCTTCCCAAGTACAGGTGTGGTCACAATTATAAAACACTTAATGGCCTATGCTGTGGCCCATGAAGATGACACTTGACAGGCTCCATGGAAACAGAATTGTGGAGACAAGCCTCTTTTCCAAAACTATTTTAGATTTACCATATATCAAGTGCCATTTACAGTTGTTGAAGTTAATCAAAATTAATCAATAAAATAGATGTACATTTGTCAAATCTGAGCTGAATTTTATAGCATAAACATAATTGATTTTTCCAAATTAGTTGTTATTAATCATCTTTATTATGGTAGTTAAATTCTTAGAACGTAGAATGCATATTTCATTCTATGTTCTAGTGGGGCTGCAAAGGGAATTGTGTGCAAGGGGCCTGATCCTGTTTCAATTGAATTCAAGGGCAGGGGGAACAGGAGACTAGCAAAGGTGAGAATATATATGTACAAGGCAAGTAATTTTGATTAATTGCATTTTTTCTGAGGCTTTTGTGGCATCTAGATAAAGGAGAATGTTTAAGCAGTGTAACAAAGGAGTGAATTTTCTGGTGCATCCTGCATGGTTAATCAGTGTGACTTGTGACACTAATAATAGTGTTATCTTGCTAATGTGGCTACAGTTAATAAGGCCTTTTCTTATTCAAAAAGCAAATGTAGACATATTAAATCCCAAGTGGATTGGCTCATGTTTCTAAAGCACAGGCTACAGTAGGCAGAACACCATCTCCTTCCCCACCTCCTCTTTTTATGTGTACAAATGAGTGGTGTTGAATGGCAGTGGTGGTGAGCTCCCAAACAGCAGAGATGGTGTTGTCCCACTGTCTTAATGCTGAATAAACTTACAGTAAGATAGTTACCTGTGTTCTCATAAATGGTGTTCTTCAAAAGGTGTTGTTCATGTCCATTCTAATCAGGTGTGTGTGTCATGTGCACGAGCATCAGAAACTTTCCCGCTAGCAGCTCCCATCAGGTTGGCTGTAGAATTCCCTGGTTCAGCTTCTATGGCAGCCTTTATATACCACTGCCAACACAACCCCCTTTTTCTTCGGTTCTTTCTTGATGGCTACTCTGACAGGGGAAGGAGAGTGGATATTGGAATGGACATGAACAACACATCTCAAAGAACACCAGTGATGAGAAAGGTGGTAACTGTCTTTTCTCCTTCGAATACTTGTTTACATTGATTCCAATCAGGTGACTACCAAGTTGCTACACCCTGGAGATGGGGTTGGAGTTAGGAATCACTGAGTGGAGTACTCCTCTGCCGACTGCAGCATCAGCCCTAGATTGCTTGTCCATGGCATAATGAGCGGTGAATGTGTGCACCAAAGATCAGGTTTCTACCATACAATTTTCTTGAATTGGAACCTGGGCCAGAAATACAACAGAGAAAGCCTGAGCTCTGGTTGAGTGGACAATGACTAAAGGTACTGGATTACCCACCAAATCATAAAATATACTAATACAATTGGATAGCCAAGAAGATGAGCTGTATTGAGACTGTGCTACCCTTCATTTGGTCAGCTATTGCTACAAATAAGTGGACTTCTTGAACAGCCGTGTGTGCTCAATATAGAATGCAAGGGCACTACGCATGCCCTGCGCAACATCGGCAGTTGAACATTTGTGTATGGTTTTTGGTAGAAAACTGGGAGGAAAATGTCTTCCCCGAGGTGGAATTGTGAGACCCCTTAGGTAGAAAGGCTGGGTGTGGTTTAAACTGCACCTTATCTTTATGGAAAATAGTATAAGAGGCTCAAAGGAAAGGCCTCTTAGATCAGATACCCTTCTAGCAGATGTAATCACTACTAGAAAAGCCACCTTAAGAGAAAGGTGTAATATGGAGATGTAGTGGCTCAAAGGGCAGGGCCATGAGTTTAGTGAGAATCAAATTAAGGTCTCAGTGGGTGCAAGAAGGCAGGAGTAGAGGACGAGCCTATCCAAATCCTTTTGAAAATGGGTTGAGGATCAACAAACAAGGAACATTGGAAATGGCCAGGGTGAAAAGCTGAGATAGCTGCTAGATGGATCTTTAGTGAGGAAGGCATCAAGCCCTATGTTCACAAATGGAGGAGGAAATTCAGGATAAGAAGAATGGGTGCATGTAGGGGGAAAACATCATTCTGTGTGCATCAACAGGAGAACCACTTCCATTTGGCCAGGTAAATAGCCCTGGTCAAAGGCTTCCTGAAACCAAATAGCACCTTTTGTGCCTGAGCTGACCATTATAATTCTAAAATATTAAGTCATGAGGTCTTCATGTCATTAGGTGGAGAGGTTGGAGGTCTGGGTTCAGGAAGCAACCCTCATCCTGTGAAATGAAGTTCAGGTACAATGGTAGAGCTATCAGAGCCTAAACTGACAACTCGAACAGGGTGATGAACCAATGTTGGTGTGAACATGCCAGAGCCAGAAGTATTATATCTTCTCCATCTCTGTGTATCTTCAGCAGGACCTTGTGAATAAGCATTATTGGGGGAAATGCATGTATTAACTGCCCTAATCTCTCTTCCCGTCCCCTGCTGGTGGATCATGAACATGTTCACGGTAGATCCCAAGCTATGATTCTGGAATGAACAGAACATGTTGCACTTCTTATTGACCCTGGTGGCAAATAAGTGTAGGCAGGGAAACCCCCACCTCATGCAAATGGATCCGATAACATCTGTTCTGATACACCTCTCATGTGCAAGAAATGTTCTGCTGAGACTGTCCACCAGGTTATTCCAGAAGCCTGAGAGGTATTTGACCTCAAGGTGAATGAAATGAGCTATGCGGAAGTCCCAAAGAGAAAGGCCTTTTTGGCAGAGAGGAAACAACCTCATTCCCCCTTGTCTTTTTATGTCGAACATGGCAGTTGTATTTTCTATCAATACTGCCATGCACTGGCCCTGCATTTGGGGCCAGAAAACCTGGCAGGCTAGCCTGGATGGTCCTGAGTTCCTTGGCATTGATGTATAATCTGGAATATGTTTGCTCCCACACGTCCTGTGGTTCCCCAAATGGGCACCCCAACCTGATGTCCAACACATCCATTATCAGCATCAATGTAGGAGATGGGGGTTTTAAAGGGACTCCGTTGTACACTTTGTGAGGGTGCAGCCACCTGTTGAGAATTGTGATCATGTTGCTGGGGATTGCCACTACTAGATCCAGGCTGTCTCGCATAGGGCAGTACATTGAAGCTAGCCAAGCTAGGAGCAGTCTGAGATGCCGCCTCATGTGTCTGATCACATAAATGCAGGATGCCATGTGACACAGGGTCAATGCCATGTGACCCCAGCCATTGTAGTTAGGTAGCATATGAATGATCTGACAGTACTGGCAATGGTTTGAAACCTGGAAATGGGAAGAATGGCTCTCTCGTGAATAGAGCTGAGAATCCCCACAGTGAACTTCATTCTTTGTACAGGGATCAATATGGACTTGTCTGCATTTAGGAGCAAGACTAGCACCTGGAATGTGACCAGAGTCAATCAAATATGATCCTGCAGTTGCTCCCTGGAACAATCTTTCAGCAGCGAGTCATCAAAACACTGGTAGACTTGTATGTCTCTCTTGCACATAAAGTCTGCCGCCACCACCATGCATTTGGTAAACACACATATGGCAGTGGACAATCTGAAAGGGAGAACTGTAAATTGAAAATGGTTGTGGTTCACCATAAACCTGAGGTGTTGCCTGTGTGCTGGGAAGACTGCAATATGGAAGTATGTGTTTTTCATGTCAAGGGCGCATACCAGTCTCTCGGATACAATGAGAGGATGATGGTGACTAGCGATGTCATGTGGAATTTCAACTTCATCATGTATTTGTTGCGGCCTCTTAAGTCCAATATGGGCCTCAGACTTCCCTTGGCCATAGATCTGTCCCTCATCTCTGGTCCTGTAGAAGGGGCTCTATGGTCCCTCAGTGCCAGAGAGGGTGAGTGAGAGAAGAGGAGACCGAATTATTTTGGTGCCAAGGGGTATCACAGCATACTGGCTTGTCCCTAGATTGAGGCACTCTTGGTGATGCCCATGGTTTGTCTCACACTGGGGTTCTGAGATTTCTATAGGTCTCTTGCTGCCTGATAGGTATCCCGAGTGGATAGGGAGTTTATTACCTCTGCTGGACTCTGGTTCCTCGGAGAAACACTCTGTGCCAAACTCGATGATGCCTGCACTGGTGCCAGAGTTGATGGCTGGTATTGCTGAGCCTTATGCACCAAAGTTTTCTGGCTCTGCGAAGGCTCGTGCCGAAGGTGAGTCTTGTGAGGAGAAAACCCTCTATTAGCCTTATGGTGATTATGCAGAATGGAAGAGGTAAAGCAGTGCCTCGGTGCAGATACACTGGCGGGCTTTGGTGCCAAGAATCTCTAGTAAAAGTCTTTTCTCAGTGCCATATTACCAAGGGATGCCAGTGAGCTACAAATGAAGCTTGCTCCCAGTGCTTGATGGTCTGACGTTGATGGTCTAAGAGCAGCATCCATTAGGAGCTGTTTCAGTCAGAATTCCTGCTCTTTCCTGGTACAGGGCTTATATACAGATCTTGCACCTCTCTGACTGATGTTCTTCACCAAGACACCTCAGGCATGTATCATGGGGAGTCACTGTTTGGCAGACACTTTTTGCAAACAGTGCAAAATTTTATTCCTTGGGCTTTCCACATGCCCCAGTGTCATTCCCCAGTGGGAAGGGTGATAGGCATGGATGACGCACATCACACACACACCTGATTGGAATTGACATAAACAAGCACTCAAAAAAGAACCTCCCATTTTGTTTCTTTACTGCCAGCCACCTACTCTTTGAAGAGTTGATGCCCAATGATATACTTTGCTATGGATTATGAAGCAACCCAGAGCATGCCCCATAACCTATCATGCACTATTCATATACTGCATCAGTTTCTGGATCAGCAAATAGTATGCATTATGGAATCAAAGAGCATAAAGGAAGGCTGCCTAGTAAATGGTTTGTATTGCTGTCTGGTTGGGCATATCTAAAGATTGAATATAGCCAGTAAAAATATAGGCAATTTCCCACAGAGGCCAAGTACCCTGGACCAATCAGCCCCTATCTTGCTCCTAAAATGCTACTTTACTAAATATTTCATTTTAATTAAAAACTTGAATTGAACTGCAGCAGCTCCTTCTTAAATGTCTGCAGCTATAACGCTTCAAGTATAATCACACATATATGAATATATTATACTAGATAAAGCTCCTGTTTAGCATCTATGATCTGATACTACCCAAGTCAGATTTGGCTATAACTTGGATGGGAGACCTTCATGGAAAATTTACTCATTGGTGGTACTCATCTCTTTTGCATGTGCATGGTGGCAGCATATTGCTAAAGCCTTTGAATTTTGGATAGAATATAAAACCAATATCCTGACCAGAACTATGACTTTCTTCCCTAGAGAAGGGGGTGATTTGCAGATTGGGGATAGAGGCATGAACACCTAAGTGTTAATATTTTTTTCTGTCAGACATGGAATTTATTGTGAGTTAGTAGTTGCTGCTTCAATAATATGATGTACCATTGAGAATCTGTCCATCACTGTTCAGAATATTTAGCAAGAAAAAAGACAACTAATGTGTTAAAGACACTGAATTGAAGAGAGGGAGTGAAACAAGATTAATTTAAAGACCAGCAGGGCTTGGGAAAACAACGCTTTTCCAGTCTCTTGGTTATCAAAGCATTGCAAATAACATTTTTCAATACTGTCAAACAACACAGTGAAAATTAATCTTAATACATTAAAGATTGTGTTAGATCCTAGTGCAAGATAGGAGCTTGACCTTCCTAGTTTGAAATGGACTGCTCCAGATCAACACCTAAACTGGTGCTCATCTCCCCAAGGAGGGTGGGAAAATAACAGAGTGAAGAAGGCTCCTTCTTTCAAAGGGCTTAGAAGAGGTCATGTTCCCCTGTAGTTCCAGTGGCACTATACCTGGATAGGGATAATGAACCAAAAAGCTCTTCTGGGGTGGTCTGTCTCTGTACCACTTCTACCTGGACTTGGGTTTTAAAGCTGCTATGCAGCCTTATTATATAATTATTTTTACTAAATATAAAACAAATGTCTATTTAAAAACATATATTTAAAGGCCTGATCCAAAGCTCCTGGTTTCAAGGGGCTTTATGCCAGGCCCCAATTCTTCACCTATGTCTACAGTGATGTACTCTGGAAAGGTTCATATTGAAAAGGAAACAGTAATTACCATTAAGGATAACAAGAACTAAAACACAGTTCCCAACCTGCAGTACCACTAGTGGAATGCATGCCTGATGTTCCATCAAATCACTTCACAACAGTTTTTGAAGAAGGTGGTACAGGATCCAATAAAGTATGGCATAAAACATTAAAGACCGAAGATAAAGTGATATCTTCACCACTAAAACCTGAAGAATTGAGTCTCATTAAGATTCAAAGAACACATTTTCCAGTTTGTGCTCATGGGAGACTTTCGTCTATTCTTAGAGAAGCGGAAGGAACGTTACTGTCACAACAAGAAGCGAAAGAGCTAAAAAAATAAAGCTGAGGATGACTTCATTTGGATTTTACTTACACATTGTGTTTATCTCATAAAAGCATTTGGTCTCCTCTGACAACCTGTAGGCGTGACTTTCAAAAGGTGCACATTATATGCAGGTTAAAAAAATTACTTAAATAATTAAATCAGTATTTGGAATTCAGAAAACTGGTATTTAATTGAAGGCAATGGATAAAATCTCACATCACATACCATAGCAACAGAATTACATTCTCCTGCAAATGGGAATTTAATTATTCTACAAATTTGCACATTCAGAAAAGTTCTCTCGTCCTTTTGCAAAAGAAAAAGAACATATATATTCTTCATAATTTACCTTTGATTGACCCTTATCTGCAGGCATCCAGGGAAGACAGGGAGTACTGGACAGTGATTTCAACCAATGTTCTACTCTCTCATCCCTCTGCAGCTCTACAGTTTACATCTGCAAGAGTCAGGAAAAGTAACATTTGCTATCTTTAAAAACTGGGCTTTGAACAAAATTAGAGCAAATATTATTACCATAGAACCTCAGTTGACTTAATACAGCTTTGAAACTTTACCATGCAGAAAAAAAAATCTGCTTTCTTCCTTTTTAGTACAGACTGAACTTCCCAAATCTGGGACTCTCTGGTCCAGCAACATTTGTGGTCCAGCAGGGCCAAGGATGTTGCTGGACCAAAGAGCCCCAGAGCAATGCAGGGGCTGAGGAGCCACAGCTGGGCCAAGCAGCATCTGGGGAGCCCCCATCCTAACTCAGAACCCCAGCATTAATGGGGCCAAGTAGTGGAAAGGGAGGCCCAGCCCTGGCCAGGGAACCCCGGTATCAGCAGGGCCAGATGGTGGCCAGGGAGCTCCCACTCAGGCCCAGTGTTAGCAAGGAGTCCCGGCCCCAGCCGGGGAACCCCAACTGCAGCTGGGCTGCCTGCTGCCCCAGCCAGGAACCCCAGGAAACCCCTGGTGGCAGCAGCGTTGGGATGACCAGGCAGCCTCCACTGGGGAATCCCTGGTTGAAGCGTGGCTGGCAGAGGTGGGTGACTGGACTGCCCAGCAGCAGTGGGGCAGCCCCCACAGTATGGCAGGGTGGCCCAGGAGGCTCTGGCTGAGGAACCCCTGGGAAACATAATGGGGCAGTGGGACTGGCAGCAAGGTGGGGAGCAGTGCCAGGCCAGCTTTAGTTTGGCCAGCAAGAAGGCAGTGATCCCCAGAGAGAGAAGTTCAGGAGCGGAGCAGCCAACAGGAGAGCACTGACCTCCCCTGGTCCAGCAAACTCTCTGGTCCGGGACAGCTCAGGTCCTGAGGGTGCTGGACCAGGAAGGTCCAACCTGTAGTATGCATATCATATGGTACTGGACTGTATTTTGTTTTGTTTTTTGCCTCTGCTGCTACCTGATTATGTACTTCTAGTTCCAAATGACGTGTAGGGTCAATTCATAACTCTGGTGTTCGTAACTCCAAGTTCTACTGTACATGCATTATCTAGACGAATGCAGTACAGAAACTGTACAATCACTGTCATTCCATCTGATGAAGACCAATTCATTATATGTGGCCTAATTCCTGAGTGGATTCTAATCTAAATGTAATGTACATCACCTCTACTGAGCTTTCTCTAAGACATTTAACATGATGCAAGGATAAATACTATAAGCATTGTCTTCAGCACCCTATAGGATTTTTAACAAGCTTCAGTTACTCACCTAATGCACTCTACAAGCAACTACTCTTACAAATACTGTACCATAGGGCATATGAGCATTCCCCAGTGCCAAAAGAATATCTTGGGGATTTAAAAACTAATATTGGTATACAATTACATTAATAAGAGCAAAGCAAACCCAAAAGAGAACATAACCAGACATGTCCTATGTCTGTGGCATAATAAATAAAAATACAAGCAAAGTTCAAATTTAAATTAATCAAAACATAACTCATCTTAATGTATGCCAAGGAAATTCAACCTCACAGACCACAGCAGCTATTTTATTTCCAACCTGGAGGATACATAATTTAGTCTGAGTAGCAGATTTATAACAAGCCCATATAATGCATTAAAGTAAGTAGGACAAAAATGAAACTTCATTTGGATTTGTAGAAACACATGAGAAGTGATCCCATTATTTAAGAAACAGATAAGCAATGCCTTCTATGCAATTTAACAGCTATGGACCACAGAATAAGTCAATATAATTCACAGGGTATTATTTTTCTGAGAGGAGGTCTCTATCATTTTGTCATCCACTACAGATATCTCTGGCTACAATGGTAGTTCCATATA
>JANRFK010004893.1:41674447-41690029 GCA_030068395.1 Apalone spinifera
CTAATGAAGCGCGGGATATTTAAATCCCCGTTTCATTGACTATTTTGAATGCCTGCATTTGCATCCTTAGTTCGAACTATGGTGCAAGTGTAGACATACCCTCAGAGCACAGGAAGGAGAACAGATTCTGTGGGGCTTCTATTTCCCTCTCAGGCACAGGTCGGCACAGAATGGTTGGGCAGCAAAGGGCAATGAGTGGGGCCTTGGCTTCCACTCAGCTCCATGCACTGGCCAGCAGAACTGAGTTGGTGCAGGAATAAGTAAATTTGCCAATGCTCTAAACCAGGGCAAATAACTTCTTCCAGTGCGTAAAGCAAGGGGGAAACTGGGTGAATTGTGACTGAGTCACAATTCCCTCATTCTTCTACTCCTGGGCAGTGTAACTGTGTGCTGCTTCCTTTTCATAATAGATTGTCATTTTAGTACAGCATAAATAAATTGGAAACTGCATCAATATTTTGGAAGGTGAGAAAAACTTTAATGCATTGGATTGCAAAGTCTGAAGTGATGGTGCTGGATAATTCTGTAGAACTAAAAAAAAAATCATGACAATTATATATTTGCAGCATGTGTTAGTGAATTAGTTTAGTGCTATTGGCTGTCTGACAATATTTATAACAAAAACAGTTCCAGTGTATTGAAAAAAACGACCGTACAAAATAGATTAAAAAGAATCTAGGAATTAGTTATACATCACATAAAGTGAACCATTAGAAATGCTGCTGCAGGGAACTTTCAAGCTTTTTCTTAATATCTGAGAGATGTCAAAATGTTCTTGCAAACCTCAGGATGTTTGGAGGTCTGGGGATGAAGCAGATACTTTGCTGTCAAATACTGCTGGATAATTTATGTTTCTATAGCATATTTCATCCCAAAGCAAACTACAGATATGACACCCCCCCACACACACACACCCATTGCTGGAATGCAGCCTGCTTTGGGCTGCAAAATTTATTTTTATTATTTATTGTGCACTTTACAGTAGCATCTACACTCCTCCACCTGGATGGGGCTCCATTGTGCTGAGGCACTGTCGGAGCATTTACTAAATGACACTCTCTATCCCAAAGAACTTGCAGCCTGAAAGGATAGTGCCTAGCTAGTATATATAATACTACAAAGTAGGGAGGGGATTTTTGCAAGGAGTCTAGGTGTTTTATTTACTAAATACCCTTTAGGGTCATAATAAAGATGTAACCATGTTAGTCTAGTCTAGCTGAAACAAAAAACAGGACTATGTAGCACTTTAAAGACTAACAAGATGGTTTATTAGGGCCAGACCCACTTCCTCAGATCAAATTGTGGAAGAAAATAGGCATGACCATATATACCAAAGGGATAAAATCAAAAAAAGTGAACACATATAAAAAGGACAAATCACATTTCAGAACAGAGGGGGGATGAGAAGGGGGAAGTAAATGTCTGTGAGATAATGATATTAGAGGTGATAATTGGGGAAGCTATCTTTGTAATGGGTAAGATAATTAGTGTCTTTGTTAAGACCCTGGCGTAAAGTGTCAAATTTAAGCATGAATGACAATTCCGAGGTTTCTCTTTCAAGTCTGGTGTTAAAATGCCTTTGAAGCAGTATGCAGGTAATCAAGTCGTTGAGACAGTGCCCTTTCCGGCTGAAATGGCAAGAAACTGTTTTTTCTTTGTGATACTGTCTGATATCCGTTTTGTGTGCATTGATTCTTTGGCAAAGCGTCTGAGACATTTGTCCAATGTACATAGCAGACAAATACTATCGGCACATGATGAAATAAATTATATTTCTGGATGAGCAGGAATATGTGTTCTTGATCTTATAACTGAATTGGTTAGGTCCAATAATGGTGTTAGCAGAGTAAATATGTGGACAAAGCTGGGAAAAGGGGTTTTTTTTTTGCAAGGAAAAGTTCCAGGGCTGATATTAGTGTGGTATGTCCTGTGGTTGTTGGTAAGTATCATCCTGAGGTTAGGTGGTTGTCTGTATAGTCTCCTACATATATTCCTGCTCATCCAGAAATATAATTTATATAATATAACAAAGACATTAATTATCTTACCCATTACAAAGATAGCTTCCCCAATTATCACCTCTAATATCATTATCTCACAGACATTTACCTCCCCCTCCTCATCCCCCCTCTGTTCTGAAATTTGATTTGTCCTTTTTATATGTGTTCACTTTTTTTGATTTTATCCCTTTGGTATATATGGTCATGCCTATTTTCTTCCACAATTTGATCTGAGGAAGTGGGTCTGGCCCACGAAAGCTCATCACCTAATAAACCATCTTGTTAATCTTTAAAGTGCTACATAGTCCTGTTTTTTGTTCCTTTAGAGTCAGTGAGGGCACAAAGGATCTAGATTGTAAGGTTTTATTCAAATGAACTGCTGGAGATTGAGAGGCTGAAAAGTGGAGTCAGCCCTGGATGGGTTGAAACCTACATTTCTAGGGAATCTAGAAAGAAGAGTAAACCATCAAACTAGAATATAGTAGTACTGGAGCTATCAGACTAGAATATACTAGTACTGGAGCTATCAAACTAGAATATACTGATACTAGAGCTCTAGTAGACTAATTTGGATTCTTGCAAAACTAATAAGCACAAAACTACTCATAAAATTAATGAAAACAGACCTTGGTTTTTAAATAAAATCACCATGCCTGTAAACTACATGCCCAGTTTGAAGACATGAAATACACCTATGCCACTGTGCACATAGTAGATAATTAAGTGTATAGTTGATTAATCAATAGCACTGCAGACACTAACTTGTCTGTCTTTGGTCTGAAAGAATGAAGGTGACTTACTAATTTTCACAGTACCTGCCAGTTCATTCAAATGCCGTCTACAATGCTTGATCTTTTTTTTTTTGTGATAAGTTACCTCACCTTCCAGCTCCTTCCCTCATATTCTGTTTTAAATAAAGATAGTCATCTGCTTACATAACTCAAAGTTGGCTTTAAACACTGACCCTGAGATGCTCAGGGTTACCCTGTGATGAGTATATTGTGAACTCTAAACCACCAGCACATTTTTATCTAAATTCCCCACTGTGTGGCATGCACAAGAATTGTGCACCATTTCAGCTACTCTTTAGCCATAAAAGGACATCTTGTGGCCTTTGATGACACTTAGGAGGTTTATAACCTTTTGCTAGTCATTGAAAAGTACAATGTGATTCTTTTTTGAATTTTCCTCTTTAGGTATTCAAAATGCCTTCTTTGTCCTTTTATAATTATATTGGAAACATCATGAAAACATGTTGGTGCATCTAGACTGGCAAGACATCTAGACTGTGTCTAGACTGAGGCTGAGTTCTTTCGAAAGTAAATCGAATGAATGCGGTGGTTTTGTCAACAGCGGTAAACCTCGTTTTACGAGGAATAACACCTTTTTTGACAGAGATCTGTTGAAAAAAGGTGTGTGTGGATGTGGGGAGCCTGTTCTTTCGAAAAAAAAAATGCCTCCAGGATGAAGCCCTAGTGGACAGTCCTTCCTTACCACGCTGAGCAGTTCTATTGTTTCTGTCCACAGACTCTTAAAGGCATAGGCACCCAGACAGGCATTGCTTTATGGAAGCCAGCCACAGCACCAGTGCCAGATGTGCTAGCCATGTCCCAGCCTCAAGGCCCCCGGGCCCTTCTTGGGACAGTGAAGAGGACTCACCCAGGGGCTCCAAAAGGCTGGCACCATCCTGGTCAGGGCCTGAAATAAAAAAACCTCCTGGAGCTCTAGTCTCAGGAAGAATCCCTGCAGGCCCAGCAGTCGTGCCACAGGAACACAGACATATATAGGCACATGGCCCAGGGACTGGCCAAGAAAGGGCATCACCCCCGCACCGTGGACCAAGTGAGGGCCAAGGTGAAAGAACTGTAGCACGGGTATACAAAAGCCCAAGACCAGAGCTCTCGCTCCAGGGCAGCCCCACAGAACTGCCCATATTATGTGGACATGGAGCAGATTCTGGGCGGTGGGGAATCCCAGACCCCGCTGCATGTTGTGGACCAACCCCTGAGGGAGGACAAGCAGGAAGGAGGGACAGGAGAGCTGCACCAGGAGGAGGAGGAGGAAAAGAGACAACAGCGACCCTATCCCAGGAGCCGATCCTCCAGACCCCAGAGGCCTCCCAGACGTCCTTGGACACAGCAGAGGGAACATCAGGTGAGTGCTTTGAGGGGTCACCACACATGGATGGGTTGGCAGTGTGGGGCCCCTGTGATGCTCAGGCTGCTGCCCAACTCACACACGATGGTGTCACGTGTAAAACCTCTGAGAGTCTCCTGTCCAAAGGAGGGCCCCTTACAGCAACGGTATGCCCTCGGGAACAGCAGGTGCACACATACGTGATTGTCTCCTCCTTTTTTCCTCCACAGCCGGACCCCCCTACGCAAGTGGGTAGCACCACATCTGTCCCACCACCATCCCGGACACATGGCACCTGCAGGCACTGGCATTTCTACATGGACCTGCTTAAAGAACACAGAGTGGCCCTGCAGGACCTGAACAGGACTTGTCAGCAGAGGCCGGAGGCATAGGCTGAATGGCGCAGCACCGCATTTCAATCTGTGCCACAATGCGGAGTCCAAGCCTTGCCTGCCCTTGGCACTGGCACCGCTCCTCTTGCATGCCAAGACCCTGGCCTCCCAGCCCCCCAGGTCTCTCGTGTCCCCCAGGACCTCCTGCTCCCCCAGCCCCTCCTGCTCCCAAGCCCTCACAGGCCTAACAGCTGCCCCCCCAGGCCAGGACTGGCCCTCGCTTCACCTGACTCCAAGGCCATGGCAGTGCCAGGACGCAAGTTGGCAGGACCCTGCAATCAGGGAAACAGTGGTCTACTTGAGCCCCACTCTCCCCTTCAGGTTTTGAGCCCCCTACCACCCAGATGAAAGACCATTTCAGTGATGTAACAAAATCTTTAGTTTGGAGTGAAAGATGTAGCTTGTATATAAACAGTAGAACAGTAAAAAAGAGAAAGTTTTGTTTTAAACAGTTAGCACATTTTCCTTACTGATATTGTTTCTAATAAACACCCGGTTTTCTTTGTAAACAGATATTGGTTTTCTATATATTCTTTATAGGAAGAGGGTGAGGGTGAGGCTTGTGGAGGGAAAGGTATGGATGGGCCAGGCCAAACTTCCCATAGGAGAGGCCCTGGGGAGAGTCAGTGGGCTCTTTCAGAAAATCTCTCCCTCAGGGCCTCTCGGATGCGAACACCAGACTGGTGAGCCTGGCGGATGGCAGCTGTCTGGGGCTGCTCAAATTGCCTCCCTTTGCCATCAGCACCTGTCCCCCACCCTACCAGGAAGGCCTCACCTTTTCTCTCCACAAGGTTATGGAGCATGCAACATGCGGCCACCACCTCAGGGATGTTGTGTTCGCCAATGTCCAGCCATGTGAGGAGGAAAAGAAACCTCCCTTTCAAAAGGCCAAACGTGCATTCCACCTGCATGTGAGCCTGGTTAAGATGCATGTTAAATAGCTCCTTGCTCGCATCCAAGTGGCCGGTATAGGGCTTCATGAGCCATGGCATCAGGGGGGTAGGCCATGTCAGCCACAATGCACACCGGCATCTGCACGTCCCCAAGCGTGAGGTCCCACTGTGGGAAAAATGTCCCTGCCTGCAACTTGCACTAGAGATACGAGTTGTGGAAGATGCGGGCATCATGTGCCTGCCCCGACCACCCAACACAAATGTCCATAAACTGTCCCTGGTGGTCGATCAGAGCCTGCAGCACCATAGAAAAGTAGCCCTTGCTATTAATAAATTGGGCTGCTCGATGGGGTGATGCGTGGATTGGGATGTGTGTCTCATCGAGGGCTCCTCCACAGTTCAGGAAACCAAGCCCAGCAAAGCCGGCAATGATGGTGTCCAGGTCTCCCAGATGCATGAGCCTCTTCAGCAGCTCTGCATTGATGGCCTCACCACCTGCAGAAAAACACAAATAGACAGTCAGAAACCAGTCAGTACCTAAGACCTTGGGAGGAGAACCCAACCTCCCCCCCCACCGCCCCACCCCTCTCTTTGTCAGGATGTTCCCCTCCCCTGCATCAACTCAGGGTTGGTCAAGGAGCGGCCTCCAAGTGCCACTCCATCCCCCATTCCTCCTTGCCCTTGCCTGGCAGTCCCCCTTTTTCAGCCCCACTTAGCAGGGCCTGTTCCCTGAAAGTGACTTGCCTCCATCAAGACGGCCCTAACGGTAAACCTCCCCACACCAAACTAGTGTCCCACAGAGTGGTAGCTGTCGGGAGTGGCCAGCTTCCAAAGGGCAATAGCAACTCGCTTCTGCAGGGGGATGGCGGGCTGCAGGTGGGTGTCCTGATGTTGCAGAGCACGGACAAGCCAGCCACACAGCTCCTGGAACGTGGCCTTCCTCATCCAGAAGTTGCGGAGCCACTGCTCATCATCCCAGAGCTCCATGACGAGCCGGTCCCACCAGTCCGAACTCGTCTCATGCCTCCAAATCCGCCAGGCCCCAAAAAAGCTCCTGCATCCTGGACAAAGGTTTCATAGCCCTGGTCCGGGTCGATATGGGGCAGGAGCTTCATGACAGAGTCATGAAGATGCCGCAGAAGCTGCAGCATGGCAGCATGGGGCCATCGCCTGCCCAGGAGCAGCTCAGGCTCTATGGCCAAAAACACAGTGAAAAGCAGGAAAACCAACCAGAATAGAAACTGCTGTGGTGTCCAAGAAGGCAGGGCAACCAGAGCAAGCACCACAGCAGCTTTGCTTTTCCTCTAGGAGGTAGGCAAGCCAGAAGCAGGAGCAGAGCAACGGCTGTCCAGGGGGATCCCTTTAAGCACGCGTCTCTGCAAAGGGCATGGAGCAGCACAGGGAAGTAAATGCTGCCCCATGCCCTGCCAGAAGCGGTTCCAGGTGCCTTTTTTTTTTGATTTTTCGATCTATGTAATGCAATCTAGATGCTCTTTTTCAAAAGATATTTTTGAAAGATACTTTTGAAAAAGCCTCTTTCAAAAAAGTCTTACAGTCTAGACATAGCCTCTGTGTGTGTGTGTGATCGTGTATATTTCCATGAATGTGCATCTGCATGGTACTTGCTGCATGAGGTTATGCCATCATGCCCATAACTAAATAATGTTTAAATAGTCATATTTTAGTGCTTTTGTCTCAACGAAGGCTGAAATAAGGCTTTCATCCTTCCTAATTTGGGTTGGATTGCACCAGTTAGGTCAGGGGTGAGCCATACTTTTTGGTGGAGGGCCACCCCAAGATTTTGGAAAGTGGTCAAGAGCCACACTTTTCTGTGGAGAAGGGTCTAAGGTGGAGGCTGGGTGCAGAAAGGTGCATGGGGGAAGGGACTGGGGTGCAGAGACAGTGTGAGGTTTGAAATGGAGTTTGGGTGAAGGAGGTAGTTGTGACCTGGGTCAGGGGATTGGGGTGTAGGTTTAGGAATGAGTATGGGTGCAGGAGCAGATTCTGGCCTGGGGGAGGGGCTCTAGGAGGAAGTGCAAAGTCTGGGACAGAATTGTGACTTGGGAGAAGGGGAAAAGGGGTACAAACTGCAGAGGTTTGGGTCGTGACCTTGTACAGGGGATTGGAGTACAGCATCTGGGATGGTGTTTGGGTGCAGGAGAGGATTCTGCCTGAGGGAGGATTATAGGAGGGAATACAGGGTCTGGGATGGAATTGTGACCTGGGGCAGGGAGTGCAGTAGGTTTGGATGGTACAATGGGTTTTTATGGTGCCTTGGGGGAGGCAGTTGGGATGAGGAAGGGGCAGGAGTGCCAGAAGCCCTTCATCCATGATAAGGATGATAAACGAATGGACTTATTTGGTAGAAAAATATACTCATCCTCGACACTCCAGCTTAGACTACCAAATTATACTGTATTACTTGCCAATAATGACTTCGATAATTATGCCAAACTGACAGGGTTAATGCAGAACCTTCCATATGAAAAAAGACCGGTACTAAAATCTATAGCACAGGAAGGTTACACTACTTCCCACACAGCATTGCAGTTGGCACTTGACTCTGCTGACACAGCTGCAAGAGTAACCGCAACATCAATAGTCCTGAGACGGACCTCATGGTTACAAGTGGCAGGCATTCCGAGAGAGCTACAAACAAGGTCAAGGACTTGCCATTTGGTAAGAACAAACTCTTTGCATCAAAGACAGAATAGGTCTTTTATTCTACTAAAGACTCTCACACCACCTTATGCACTATAGGGATATACACTCCTCCTCATTGCAGAAAGCGTTTCATTCCCTACCAGAGACAGAAGGATTTCTCTTATTCCAGACAACAAAGGCCCTTTTTCCAGAATTGCTCCAGGCCAAGGAACCAACATAAATGGGCTCCCAACATCCATTCATCCATTCTGCAGTCTTCCAAATAGCAGGTTTGAGGTCTTGATCGAGGGTCTGCACGACCTCCCCACTTTACCAGTGTCTTGCGAACTTGCAATTTTCCACCATTGTTTGTGCCCTTTTTACAATCAATGGGCAGCAATCACTATAGATCAGCGTGTCTCAACCTTTTTTTATAAAGTACCCCTTTTTCAAAAAAAATATTGTAAGTACCCCCAATACCTTCAGTTTTCAAACACACAATTTTTTTTCTACTATTGCAACACATTTGTTTAAACAACTTAATCGTAGCCAGGCAGGTGATGAAATCTTTGGGTGTAAAAAGTACAAAAATAATAAAGCGCTATAAAACTTAAAACAAAAATTCAGTTTTCTCCAAAGGTTACTCGTACCACTGGTTGAGAAACACTGCTATAGACACCTGGGTATTAGAGATCATGACATGCAGATACACCATTCTCCTTATCTCTGCTCCTCCAGCCTCCCCATCCGCCCCATCCCTCTTCAGGGACCCCTCTCACAAAACACTTCTGCACCAAGAAGTGGAGCACCTCTTACACGTAGGGGCCATAGAGAGTGTACAGGGGATTTTATTCAAACTACTTCCTCACAGAGAAGAGAACAGGTGAATGGAGATCCATTCTCAATCTCCACCAGCTGAACAAATACCTCTGCAAGCAACTCTTCAAGATGACTACACTCACATCAATCATTCCTGCACTGGATGAGGGGGACTGGTTAGCAGCCTTTGACGTTTAGGACACTTATTTCCACATTACCATACACCTATCACACGGACATTTTCTCCACTTTACAGTCATCTCAGAGCACTTCCAATACCAAGTCCTGCCTTTCAGCTGCCCCAGAGTCTTCTTGAAGACTCTGACAGTAGCCACGGCATACCTATGTTGCAAAGGTATCATGATTTTTCCTTACTTGGATGATTGCCTCCTATGAGGCCCTTCCCAGCAAGACACAAAGAACATGCCACTGTACACCAGGAAACTCTTTGAATCTCTTGGCCTCTTCATACATTAGCAAAAATCTACTCTATGTTCCACTCAGTCTCTAGAGATAATAGGAGCTCATCTAGATTCTAGGACAGTGCAAGCATACCTTCCAAATCAGCCCCACCATGACAATATTTACCTGTCTTCGGCTCATGGGCCATATGGCAGCCATGACATATGTGCTCCGGCATGCACAACTGCATTTTCGTTGCTTCCAACACTGGCTTACCTCAGTATACTTTCCATCCAAAGACCGAGTGCACAGGCAGGTTTTGATTTCCCCAAGGATCCTCATTTTGCTGCGATGATTGACCAAACTGGAGAATATCCTCACTGATGTCCCCTTCCACAAGACACAGCCATCCAACCAGATTACCACAGATGTTTCTCTTCTTGGTTAGGGCATGCACCAACAGAACCATATTGCTCAGGGATGATGGTCCACTCACGAGTCCCAACTGCATATTTACTAGCTAGAGCTTCATGTAGTGTGCAGTGCTTGCAGATGCTTCCTTCAGCACATTTGGAGCTCTATGGTCCACATCCTCACTGACAACACAACCATGAAGTTTTTCAAAAATCATCAGGGGACTGCCCAACCTTGATCCCTCTGTGCAGAGGCAGTACATCTCTGGAACCGGTGTGTCTACAACATCAATAACATTGCATCGTACCTCCCTGGGGTTCAAAATACTACTGTGGACACTCTCAGCCAACAATTTGCAGTAGACCATGAGTGGGAAATTCATACACAAGTCCTACATGGCCTGTTCCACCATTGGGGGTTTCTGTCTATAGACCTCTTTGCGACACACCAGAATACCACGTGCCCCTATTATTGTTCCAGGGCAGGGGTAGGGCCTGCTTCCCTGGGTGACACCTTTCTTATCACATGAGACACTCATCTCCATTATGCCTTTTTTCCAATTCCTCTCATCTCCAGGGTCTTCCAAAAGGTCGAGTCAGATGGGGCCCAGGTGATTCTAATAGCCTCAGCATGGGCAAGACATATCTGATTTCCCTATCTCTATCAAATGACTCTACAACCTCCTTACTCACTTCCCAACTGCCCAGATCTCCTCTTTCGGAACAGAGGCATTTTTCTCCATCCTCAGCCAGAAACGCTACACTTCATGGCGTTTTTCCTCTCTGGTTCTCAGAAGCAGAGAAAAAGTACTCACAGCAAGTAAAGAACATCTTGCTTCACAGTAGATGACAGACCACTCAAAATACTTACCTTTATAAATGGAAGTGATTTACAGCTTGGTGTGTGAGTAGTGACATCCAAACATCTGCTGCTCCTCTTCATATGATCCTTGATTATATTCTTCACCTGAAACAACCAGGGCTATCAGTTTTCTCCCTCAGAGTTCACTTACCTGCATTGGCAGCGTTTCATCCTCCGATTGACAGTTTCTTGGTATCAACCCTGGCTGGGGTGATTTAGTTGGGATTGGTCCTGCCTAGAGCAGGGGGCTGGACTTGATGACCTTCTGAGGTCTCTTCCAGCTCTATGATTCTATGATTTGCACACCCTTTTTCTAAAAGGTTTCTTAAAGGACTGATTAACCTTAATCCTCCACACAGACTTCTTGCTCCCGTCTGGGACTTGGAACCGGTACTCAACACACTAACAAGACTGCCATTCGAATCCTGGCAAAATGCTCCTTCTCACTATCAACAGCAAAGACAGTGTTTTTAGTAGCAATCACATCAGCAAGAAGGGTTGGCGGTTTGTTGCCCTCACAGCAATACCTCCTTACACTGTATTTCATAAAGACAAGGTCGTATGTCCGACTGCCCATCCATGCTTCTTGCTGAAAGTCTGATCTGACTTCCACATTAATGAAACTATCATTTTTTCAACCGTTTACCCAAAACCTCACGCTTCATGAGAGGAGGCTATTCTGCATACCCTGGCTGTCCAGAGGGCACTATCCTTCTACATCGACTGGACATGACTCTTTCACAAATCACAGATGCTATTCATCTCAGTTGCGGAGCACTCTCACAGAACTCCACTTTCATCGCAACGTATCTCCAAGTTGATAATGGCATGTATCGCCTAATGTGACTCCCTCCAAAGTACACCTCTCCCTATGCCCCCCAGGGTATACTCTACACGAGTGGTAGCTGCATCAACAGCCTTCCTGAAGGAAGTTCCACTTAATGACATCTGTTGTGCGGCCACTTGGTCATCTAATCACACTTTCATGAGACACTACACAATCTCCACATCAATGGAGACAAGTTCATCTGTTGCCAGTGCAGTTGTCTCATCTGTGCATAAGTGCTAATCTCAAGCCCACCTACCATTATTGCACACTGCTATGTAGTCATCAACAGTGGAGCACCCATGAGGACATTGCTCAAAGAAGAATGCTCCATGATCCACCCTTACTCCCCTTTTCTTTGGCTTGGCATTCAGGCAAGAGGGCATATATGAAGAAACTGAGGGGAGTCAGGCCATGCACGTGAATTGCAAAGGCGTAAATGGCACATGCCTCCTATCATGCATGCGCGACTCTACCAGATACTGCTCGGCCTGCTAGAAAAACTTCACCGCGATGAGCCCAACACCAACAGTGGAACACCCATGGGGACACTCATCTTGAAGAACCATCATTACTACACAAGATGAGTAATTTCCTTTTCCTTTTAATGTCATTTTTTATTGAAATGAAATGAAATAACTGTGAGTTTGACAACCCCCCATTTCAGCTATTTAGGTTTTGTCTACACTATACAGCTTTTAGCTACATAGCTGTGTCACTAAGGCTATGTCTACACTACCAGGTTATTTTGAAATAACTTATTTTGAAATAATAACTCTCAAAATAACTATTTTGAAATAAGCTTATTCCTCTTCACAAGCAGGAGTTCTTATTTTGAAATAACAAGCCCATTATTTTGAAATAACAGATTTGATAGTGTGGATGCTCACCTTGTTATTTTGTAAGGGGACTTATTTTTAAATAAGGGGACTTATTTTGAAATAGCTCCCCAGTATAGACATGCCCTTAAAGTCAGGCAGCATAGCTACTGTTTGTCAGCTCTTTTGCCAACAAAATACTTCCACCCCCAACAAGCAGCATTCGTTCTGTCGACAGGAGAGTGCTCCTGCCAACAACGCACTGTTTACACTGGCATTTGCTGTGGCGAAATGTTTGTCTTTCAGACAGGACTTTAGCACCTCTGAATGACAAATAGTTTGTCATTCAATTGCCATTGTAGACACAGCGTAAATCTAAATTTGTTAAGATGAGAAATCCGGTTTCTATAAGAGATCAGGTTTTAAAATCCCTAAATTGTTATCAAATTAAATATTCAGTCTTATTTAATCTCCTCCTTCTCCTCTCTTCCTTATTCCTTTCCAAACACTTCTTTTGAAAATGCTTGAAGAGAATTGTATGAACAATAACCAGCAACATCTGAATGACAGTGGAGGACTGACACTAGTGGGAAGAGGGGAGAGTTGTTGCCAGTTTTTAATGATAGTTTATCACATCTGTAATTTGGAGCCACTCAAGACTGAGACATGTGATTAATGCCCACTAGGGGAGAAATCTGTGGTCCTGACTAGATGGTTTTCATCCCATTATTTCCTTTTGTTCAACAGTCCAGGATAAAGAATTGTATCCACTTCATTCTAGAGATTGACTCTGAGTAAATGTGATACATGTAAGCTAAGAAATATGTGACTGGCTTATTTCCCCCCTTTTTAAATGTAAAGCTGCCAAGGACATATGTCGAATAATGAAAGCTTAGGTACAATTATCAGTAAACTGAATGTTCACACAAGAGTGCTTAGCAAACTATTATCATTATGGGGTTCAGCCTCTTCTAAGAGCATGTGTGCACTGCAAATGCTACAGTGGCATAGCTGCATCACTGCCTCTGTGCCACTAGTGCGTAGATCTTTGATACAGCAACAGAAGGGAATTTTTCAGACCACTGTGGATGTGTCTACACTGCACTGTTATTTCGAGATAAATAATGTTATTTTGAAATAACAATGCAAGCGTCTACACAGCCGTTCCATTATTTCAAAATAATTTCAAAATAACAGATGGCTTATTCTGAAATTTGTAAACCCCATTCTACGAGGAATAACAGCTATTCTGAAATAGCTATTTTGAAATAAGGAGTGTGTGGATACTCCACTTCTGCTATTTCAAAATAGCCTCTCACCAGAGCCATTCTAAGTTATTCCTCCCCGGTGGCTTCTGGGGTTCTAAATCAAGATTCTCTGCATTAGGGAAGCCTCGGACTAATTTTGAGGCTTTCCTGCAGTGTAGATGTGCAGTTGTGAAATCAGCTACATTGGAATAACTATTCTGGAGTAACTTATTATGAAATGAGTGTGCATTGTAGACGTACTCAGAGTGACATAGCTAGGTTGCCTTCTTTTAGATATAGCCCAGGCCTTAGGGAAAGAAACCTTCTCCAGTCCTGCTTTATATGTATTTATTAATATTTCCGTAATCATTTTGTTAACAGCTTATTCATGCATCCCTTAGCACTTCAACCATGGTTCCCACAGCCATTCTGATTGACCAATAAGCATGTATCTTCCATTCATGTTCAGTGAGGATCCAATGTTGATATGATTGTGTGCAGACGGTTTCACTCACTGTTAAGAATTATCTGGGGCAGATATTTGTCTTTGGTTTTTCCTGTTTTAAGATCTCCCTGGAACTGTGGTGCAATCTCCCTTTTAAGACAAATTTTGTTAATTACTTTCTAATTTGCACTTTTCTGAGGATATTTTACATAGTTATTCTGTGCAGGTTCAGTGGATTGCATCTGAACCCAGATCATTGAGAGTTACTGTGCTAATCAGCAGCTGAAAGCAAATACCCCTTTAAACCAGCATTGTGAACAATTCCATACATGCCTTGTTTACTACTCAGAAGAAGGTTAAGCAGTCTGCAGGGATTCAGCTCATTAATATTTCTAAGTGAACTAACCCCTGCAGACACCAGGAAGCACTCATCTCTCTCTGGGCTCTTTATTGAATTAAACTACTGCTTCCTGCAGGTCTGAATCTGATCTCTATTGCTGTGGCTTTACACTAGTGTAATTCCACTGACTACAGTGGAGTTACTCCTAACTAGCAAAGTAACAGGAATTGGGCACCTACTGAAAGATGCTAGGAGCTGTGCATGTCATTCAGTTTTCACTAACCCAAGAACTTAAGAGACAAGTTCACCTTTTGTAATCTCAATACAAAGGAAAGTGGTTCCTGAGTATTCCTCATCCCCATCCATCATAAATAGCTCAGTCTGATATAGAGAGTTTGTTAATATTTACCTCTGGGTATTTATCCTGGGTTATACCAATAGTCATTTCCATCCAATAAATGAGAGTGCATGTTGTCTTACGTAATGAAGAAATCAGACACTTTTGTAGTTTGTTTTAAACAGATGAGTGGCTGAAAGTGGCAAAGCCTCTCATCTATATTTAGGTTTTATCCATTGTGGGGGAAGAACCATACAATTGTTCCTGATCATTCTTCCCATTATTGCAATAGTGTCAATAGAGGACAGTTTAGTTATTAATTCCCTAAGCACTCTGCTTTAAAGTTAGCTGCAATGTCCAGAAATGGGAATTCAGGAGACATTTTGTAACCAAGAATGTGTTACTTTAGGATCTATGGAAGCAGTTACTTCTCTGTACTTTTTGGACTATGTTAATCATTTATTTCTTACAGTTGAGTAAGTTCTGTCTTCTCCAGATCTTGTCTCTTTGAGTCTTAGGTAACAAGTATCCTCCTCCACAAAGCACAACACTGTTCTCACCTTCACAGGTTCTGTGGTGAATGATTTCTCTTAGGTGGAGGTTGTAATGAAGGCTTTGAACTACATTAGAAAAATTACAGCTACTTGCCAGTATATGACTGACTATAAGCTCTCATATGCTTGGTGGATGCAATTATTCCAGTATAATGGTGCTTTATACCAGTATAGCTTTGTAATGGTGTGACTCCCTGTGGTCTGGTGTAGCACTACAAGTATGACCCTGCCTCAGTTTCCCCTGACCGAGGCTATAACATCCATGCAGCCTTTCGAGTAGTAAAATGTGCTCTCTTTGTCGATTGCATTTATTTAATAGAAAGGGACAACATGAAAACATACATGAAAGCTTCAGTCAGCTACTACACCAGAAACTCTCTGTTCCTGGGTTAATCAGCCTCGGCTACGTCTAGATTGGCATGATTTTCCGCAAATACTTTTAACGGAAAAGTTTT
>JANRFK010004893.1:41706000-41719095 GCA_030068395.1 Apalone spinifera
TTCCCATCTACTACAGTCTTGTATGACCTTCTTAGCAATAAACTAGGGAATTACAACGTAGATGGGGCTACTATGAGGAGGGTGCATAACTGTCTGGATAACTGTTGTCATGCTGAAAGGGCATAACAAGTGGGGTTCCACTGGGTTCAGTTTTGAGACCAGTTCTGTTCAATATCTTCATCAATGATTTAGATAATGGCATAGAGAGTATGATTATAAAGTTTGTAGGTGATACCAAACTGGGAGGGGTTGCAAATGCTTTGGATGATAGGGTCATAATTCAAAATGATATGGACAAACTGGAGAAATGGTCTGAAGTAAATTGGAGAAATGCAAATTACTCCACTTAGGAAGGAACAATCAGTTTCACAGAATGGGAAATGACTGTCTAGGAAGGAGTATTGCAGAAAGGGACCTAGGAATCATAGAGGACCAAAAGCTAAATATGAGTCAACAGCATGACACTGTTGAAAAATAAGGAAACATCAGTCTCAGGTGCATTAATAGGAGTGCTGTGAGCAAGACACAAGAAGAAATTCTTCTGCTCTACTCTCAGCTGATTAGACCTCAACCGGAGTATTGTGTCTACTTCTGAACACCACATTTCAGGAAAGAGGTGGAAATTGGAGAGGGTTCAGAGAAGAGCAACAAAAATGATTAAAGGTCTAGAAAACATGACCTATGAGGGAAGACTGAAATAATTGGATTTGTGTATTTTGGAAAAGAGACAACTGAAAGGGAACATAATAAAAGTTTTCAAATACCTAAAAGGGTGTCAGAAGGAGGAAGGAGAAAAATTATTCTCCTTAAATTCTGATGATAGGACAAAAAGCAATGGGCTTAAATTGCAGCAAAAGAGGTTTAGGTTGGACATTAGGAAAAACTTCCTAACTGACAGGGTGGTTAAGCACTGGAATAAATTGTCTATGGAGGTTGTGGAATCTTCATAATTGGAGATAAGAACATATTAGAAAATCATCAATCAGGGTTGATCTAGATGGTGCTTGACCCTGCTGTAAAGGCAGGTAATGGATTTGATGACCTCTCAAGGTCCCTTCTAGCGCTATTATTCTATGGTTCTATGATTATTTATCTTGTCAGTTTAGTTAATGAATTTTGCCTCTAGATTTTTAATTATACAAAACTATTTACTAAATAATTTCTACATATGATTCCTACTTATTCTGTGACATGATCCCATTTAAGTAAATAAGAACACATATTGGCATAAGAATATGTGCAGTTGTGTGCACGTGCAGGGTCAGCCTGCAGGAATTCTTTGCAGGAGCCTACGCTCAGTTTTGTAGGATCAAGTTCTTACTCTGTAGCTCCTTTGTGAGCAGCTCAGTAGCTGACATTCAGATATTAAGTTTCTGCTCACTCATGAGAAACTCTTTGAATCAGATTTCTGGTACAAATACTCAGAGAAAGAAAACTGAAAATTCTCTTGCTGCAAATATTCCCTAAAGTTTCTTTGAAATTCACTAAATATTCTTGACAGGAAAGCCAGGAACTAGCATATTGATAGAAACTAGACATAAAGCATGTGCAAACATACTTGAAGAGAATTTATTTTCAAGTCTGTACTCTTTTTAGTAAAACCCTCCATTATGGTAGCTATTCCAGGAACGTGGTAAGAGAGGGGGAGCTCTCCTTTAAAGCAAATGATGCTGGGGATGGTAATAGCAGGCAGCAGACTGCACTCTCCAAGGGGACAGTTGAGGTACAAGGCAAGTGCAAGGCTCTTTACACCCACTCACTACCTGATGAGTCTCAGTGCAGGGCATAAACTTTCCAGCTCTGGAAAAGCAAGAAAAATAGCTAATGAACAAAGAAAATAAGAACAGAAGAATGGCCATACTGGTTCAGACCAAAAATCCAGCCAGTTGAATATCTTGTCTTCTGACAGTGGCCAATGCCATGTATCCCCGAGGAAATGAACAGAACAGGTAATCATCAAGTGATCCCTCCCCTGTCACTCATTCCCAGCTTCTGCCAAACAGGGGCTACAAGTACCACTCCTACACATCCTCGCTAATAGCCATTTATGAACCTATCCTCCATCTGGTTCTTTTTTTGAACCCTGTTCAACTCCTGATCTTCATAATATTTTCTGGCAAAGAGTTCCACAGGTTGACTGCGCATTGTGTGAAGAAATATTTCTTTTTGTTTGTTTTAAACCTGCTACCTATTAATTTAATTTGGTGACCCCTAATTCTTGTATTATGGGAATAAGTACATAATTTTTCCTTACCTACTTCATCCACGCTGGTCATGATTTTACAGACCTTTATCATATCCCTCCATAGTCTCCTCTTCTAAGCTGAAAAGCCCCAGCTTTATTAATTTCTCCTCATATGGCAGATGTTCCAAATCCCTAATCATTTTTGTTCCCCTTTTCTGAATTTTTTCCAATATTAAGATATCTTTTTTGAGATGAGGCAACCATATCTGCATGCAGTATTCAAGATCTGGGTATACCATGGATATGTAGTAAAACCTGTGTTATCCAGCACGCCCGGGGATTAGGGCGTGACGGTAACCTAAAAATTCTGGTTATCTGAAGGAGGGTGGGAACCATGCGGGGTCTACGGGGGGGGGGGGGCATGGGAGCCATGCGGGGGCTGGGATGTGGCCTGTTGGGGGGGCTATGAGCTGCGGGGGGGGGAGGGGTTTTGAGGCCTGGTGAGGGGGTGGAAGCCGGGGAGAGGGAGGCAGAGATGGTGGGGGCGGCCTGCCGAGAGGGGGCGGGAGCTGCAGGGGAGCTGGCGAGACAGGGGTGTCAGGAACTGCGGGAGGAGCCGAGATGCTTGCTGCTTGCTTCCAGCTGCCGTTCACCCCTCCCCCAGGTATGTGCTGGCCCGGCACTTAAAGGGCCAGTTTCCTTTTTTTGTTTGTTTGTTTGTTCTGCTTTTCCTGACATCATAAATTTGCCAGTTTCTATAGTTTTCTGGATGCTTAAGTTCCAGATAGTGCAGGTTTTACTGTATATAGAGAGGCAATAAGATATTCTCTGTCTTATTCTCTAGCACTTTTTAAATTACTCCTAACATTCTGTTTGCTTTTTTGATGGCTGCTGCACACTGAGTGGATGTTTTCAGAAAACAATCCACAATGACTCCAAGATCTCTCTCTTGAGTGAGATAATTAATTTAGTCTCCCTCATTTTACACATATAGTCAGGACTATGTTTTCAAATATGTATTACTTTTGCATTTATCATCATTAAAATTCATCTGCCTTTTGTTTGCCCAGTCACCTAATTTTGTGAGATCCTTTTGAAGCTGTCACAGTCTGCTTTGGACTCAGCTATCTTGAGCAGTTTAGCATCATCTGCAAATGTTGCCACCTCACTGTTTACCCCATTTGCCAGATCATTTATGAATATGTTGAATAGGACTGGTCCCAGTACAGACCCCTGTGGGACACCACTCCATTCTGAAAAAAGATCATTTATTTCAACCTTTTGTTTCCTATCTTTTAACCAGTTATCAATTCATGTGAGTATCTTACCTCTTATCCCATGACAGCTTACTTTATTTAAGAGCTTTTAGTGAGAGACCTTGTTAAAGGCTTTCTAGAAATCTATGTACACTATATCCACTGGATTCCCCCTTGTCCACATACCTGTTGACCCTTTCAAAGAATTCTAGTAGATTATGAGGCATGATTTCTATTTACAGAAATCATGTTGACTGTTTCTCAACAAATTATGTTAACTGATACGACTTTAGTTTCAACCAATTTGTCTGGTATTGAAGTTAGACTTACTAGTCTGTAATTTTCCAGGATCACCTTTAGAGCCCTTTTTGAAAATTGGTGTCACATTAGCTATTATGGTATAGAAGTTGATTTAAAGAATAGGTTACAAACCACAGTTGTTAGTTCCGCAATTTCATATTTGAGTTCTTTCAGACCTCTTAGGTGAATGCCATTTGGTCCTGGTGACTTGTTACTGTTTAATGTATCAATTTGTTCCAGAACCTCATCTAATGGCACCTCAATCTGGGACAATTCCTCAGATTTATCACCTTAAAAGAATGGCTCAGGTTTGGGAATACCCCTAATAGCCTCTACCATGAAGACTGATGCAAAGAATTCATTTAGTTTCTTTGCAATGACCTTATGATCGTTGAGTGCTTTTTTCAGCATCTTGATCATCCAGTGGCCCCATTGGTTGTTTAGAAGGCTTCCTGCTTCTGGTGTACTTAAAATTGTTATTACTTTTTGAATTTTTGGCTAGCTGTTCTTCAAATTTTTTTGGCTTTCCTAATTATCTTTTTACACATCAAGATGCTAAAGAAATAATGGTTGAGAAGAACTGCCTTCAGTTGAACAGATTTCAAAACATAGCAGCTTCATGCTAAATAAACCGAAGGGAAAAACTCTTGGCTTTGCAGAGTGTCACCTCCTAGAGTTAATTCAAAATAAGGTGTTAATTATGCACTCATTAACACTTCTCACACACTAGTTAAAGGAAGAGAAGATCAGTTAACCCAAAGTGCCAGCACTCCATGTTATCTAGAGAAGTGTAAATTATTACTCAACCAAGTACAGGCTTTCAAGCTGTGACCCAAAGGCCCATTTGTGGTTCACTATTCTGTATCAGCAATTCTTGTTAGGCCTGACATGTTCATTACATCTCATACACTGGTGTCATGACATTAATTTAAAAGGTGGCATTTAAAAGGTGAAACTTAACACTACACTGGTCATAAATGTTTGTAATACTTCAGAAGGCAGAATTATGCATATGTTCTGATATATCCTGAAGACTGTAAACATAGAAAGGTGACAAACAGGATTCTTCTATATAAAGAGGGGGGAAAATATGGTGGCAGATGCCCTATCCTGGAAAGAGGGCTCTGACCTACTGCCTCCAGGTCAGCTGATGACTAATCCTCTTAACATTTTGTAAAGAGGAAAAGCATGACATAAGAGTATCCCATTGCATAGAGTAAAGGGCTCATTGGGATCAGGTGATATGTTATTCCAGGCCTGAACAGTTCAGGGCATCTAAACTGAACAATTCAGTGTACCTAAACTAGATTATAGTAATAATCTAGATCTAAAAAGAGGCATGTAATATGTCACTGGAAAACTAATAACTTTCTGATTATTAATATTCTTGTGTGTATATGGACACAATGTGTATTACAAGTTATGAATATATACTGGAATTATAACTAAAGAGTGTTTAAATCAGGGGGAATTGCTAAACATGTCTGCCCTAGAGAAAAGGAATATGTTAGTTTGCCCAATAAGTCCAGTCATCAGGCAGAGACAATGAAAGTCCACTTATATATTAGTAAAACTAAGCTATCAAATGGGGTAGAAGATAACATTACACCCAGAACTCAGCAGGAAAGAGATATTTTATCTGGGCTGTGAAGACAGAGGGTATGATCCTCAAGTGATAAGCAATTTAATCAGTTGGATAGAATATGACACATTGGTGTCATAATATAATGACATATTGGTGATTAATATAATTTTGAAATATATGTATTAACACTGTATGAGGAACTATGACGAAATAAAATGTGGCTGAATAATGGAAAAACATGTTCCTCCCAGATAAGAGATAAGGCAGCTATTTATCTGTCTCCAATGAAATAGGGATGTTAAATTGCATTTAATCAGTTAATCAAGTAGTCAATGGAATTTCCATCCTATTGTTAATAAACTTTATTTTTACTATAAATGAACTCAGTACTCTATTTGAACAGAAAAGTGTTTCACCCCTGTTAAGTTTATCAGATGTGATGTGGGATTTTTTGCAAATTTAGAGGAACGAATGAACCATATTATTCCTCTGAGCTGTCCACGAGAGGGCTTCATTTTGAAGAGCACATGGTTTGGGGAAAATTCAGGACTGGGGGTGTATTGGGGACACCCTGAAACTAGTAACCAAAGCTGGGAGAAGCTGGTGTGAGGCTGTTGTGTTGTACATAAGCTGCTGAGCCAGAGCTGTTGATCCAAGGATGTGGAGCCTCCAGACACTCAGGAGGTGACCTGCATGCAGGTGACCTTTAGCACCAAGCAAACTGATTGAAAACACAGTAAATAATAGTGTTATTAGGTGCACAGATAAATAGGATTTGCTGAGAAACAAAAAAACATGGTTTCTATAACGGGAAATCAAGCCTCACTGATCTACTAGAATTCTTTGAGGAGATCAACAAGCATATGGACAAAGGTAGATATAGTGTACTTAGATTTTCAGAAAGCCTTTGACAAGGTCCCTCATCAAAGGTTCTTAAGCAAAGTAAATTTTCATGCAAGAAGAAGAAATATCCTATCATGAATCATTTGGTAGTTAAAAGATAGGAAACAAAGGGTGAGAATAAATAGTTTTCTGAATGGTGAGAGGTAAATAATGGTGTCCCCTAGGGTCTGTACGGTTCATCATATTCATAAATGATCTAAACAGTGAGGTAGCAAAATCTGCAGATGTCACAAAACTACTCAAGATAGTTAAGCCAAAGCAGACTGTAAAGAGTTACAAAGGAATTTCACAAAACTGTGTCACTGGGCAACAAAATGGTAGGTGACATTCAATGTTAATTAATTCAAAGTAATTCACATTGGAAAACAGAATCTGAACTATACATATAAGACAACAGGATCTAAATTAGCTGTTACCCCTCAAGAAACAGATCTTGGAGTCACTGTGGATAGATCTCTGAAAATATATACTCAATATGCAGCAGCAATCAAAAAAGCTAACAGAATGTTGGGAATCATTAGGAAAGTGTTAGACAATAAGATCATATTGCTTTTATATAAATCCATGGTATGCCCATATTTTGAATACCATGTGCAGATGTGGTTGCCCCATCTCAAAAAGATATATTGAAATTGGAAAAGGTTCAGAAAAGGGCAACAAAAATTATTAGAAATATAGAACGGCTTCCTAGGGAAGAGAGATACATAAGACTGGGAATTTTCAGTTCAGAAAACAGATAAGTAAGGGGGGATATCATAGAGGTCTATAAAATCATGATTGGTGTGGAAGAAATAAATAAAAAATTGTTATTTACTCCTCCTAACACAAGAACAAGGGGTCATCAAATAAAATTAATAGACAACAATTTTAAAACAAACAAAACATATAGTCGACCTGTGAAATTCTTTGCCAGCGGATGCGGTGAAGGCTAAGATTATAACAATGTTCAAAAAAGAGCTAGATAAGGTCCATGGAGGATAGGTCAATCAATGTTTATTAATCAGAATGTTTAGGGATGCAAAACCATGCTCTGAAATGTCCCTAGCCTCTATTTGCCAGAAGTTGGGAATAGGCAATAGAGGAGGACTATCAGTTTTGTTCATTCCCTCTGAAACACCTTGATCTGACCCAGTATGGCCGGTCTTATGCTTGGATGATGGTGTCCAGATTGTGAGCCAAAGCAGCAGGGCATTCGAGGCACTCAGAGTTATAGGGCAGGTGGTTAAATGACCCCTTACTATGGGACTGTACTCCAGACTGTGATAGTGACATATTGCACAGGATTTACACAGAGATTGCTAATTAAATGGAGGCTTACACTGTAAGTGCCGATAAAATTGTTGTAAGTGATTTTCAAGTGACAAAGCTGGGAACAGCCAAAGAGAGGTTGCAGTTATTATTTTCTGTTTATTTTGGGCAAGGGAAATAGAACAAAGGGAACTGCAAAAGAGAGTAATCAGTAGAAGAGGCTGGAGTAGCAAAGAAACGGATGTTGAGCTCACCAAGTAGTAGTGAGAAGAGCTCTGGGCACAGGGAGGTCTGTCAACAGCTGATCACAGCAATCAAAGCTAATGGCTATGGAGCACTTAATATGCTGTGAGGCAGAATGGGACATATGCTCCAAACTGAGGCCAGAGAGGGTCCCTTTTTCTCCAACATGGCACTCCAGGCAGCCAGGGTTACAGGACAAGCCATGCCAATCTCCCACTGGTCTGAACTGTACCTCTAGAATGTGAGAGAAGCAAAGAAGTTTGGGGAACCTATGACCTGCAAATCATTAGTTCCCATGGATTTAAGGAATTAATTGTGTGTCACAAACTTCTCTCATGGAATATACATTTGTATTCTGTAGAGAATTCATTTCGCAACCCATGAAGTCAATGGTCTGCAATGAGAATATTAAAAGCTATAATTCATTTACATATATCATGTCACAATGCTCTGACCATGCACATCAGTTTTGCCCAAGGAAGCTGAATTTCATCCATTCAAAAACATGATGCCAAATTCAGACTTGATGTAGGCTGGTAGAGTTGAACCCTCTTACACCACATCTGAATTGGGTTCAGTGAATTTTCTCTACAACACTTCCTAGAAAGTAGATTAAATTTTTCACAGAAAGGGATATTGATGATATTTCGATCATTCTTGAGAAACCTTAATAGTTTTCATGCATCACTGACACACATGGGTTATGGATCTTTCACACTCATATTTGTGTAGTATATAATATGAAATGTATTCAAGGATAGCAAAATGAAAAATGGTTGATAGGAAAAATGTGTGTTGCTCACAATTCTTCCCTTGGGGAGATACTCTATAACAGGGGTTCTCGCAACAAATTTTTGGTGGCCTCTGACAACAATTCTCCATAAAATATTTAATTAACTTTAAGAAAAACAAATGATATGCACATATACATGTCCAAATCATTGTAATTTATTTATGTAGGATTTTTTCAGATTCAATAGTAAAAATAATGTACACTTGTCTCTACTCTTTATTGGCCTAAACAGAATAGAAACACAAATAAGTTGCTTTGCACGTTTTTGTCTTTTTTCTCATAGCTTCTTTTGCCTTAAAAAAACTTTCTAGCTACTAAGTTGGCTGTGAAGAGTGATATTAGTAAACATACAAACAGCACTTTTCACAGTAGACTTACTAAGTGATGGCAATCCCAGAGACAAATTGAGACCGTAATAGGAGTATGGGTGAGTATGGAAGCAATGGGAGCCAGGGACAAAGGAGTAGTAGGGGAGGCAGCGGGAGCCAGAGTAGCCGGGAGGGCTGATGAGCTTAGGTAACAAGAGTCCAAAGCCTTGTGGCTGAAGCCTGACCCAAACACCCCCACCAGAAAGGTAAGGAACTCATTGGCTGCCTGATCCTCCAGCTTTTGTCTCTCTACGGAGGAGCCACTGCTCCTGCCCCCGCTCCCCCCAATAATCACCCAGGAAGCTGTGGCCACAAGAAAAGCCTCTGGTAGCTGTATGTAGTCACAGTGGCTTCATTTGAGAAATGCTACTCTATAGCACATATTGAATTTTTAAAAAATCTATCCACAAATAAGATTATAACTGATTGGCATTACGTAATTCAATTTCTTCTGAGTTGGAAACTGGTCTATAATAATCTTCCAGGCTATATAAAGGTCACACAGTTTATAGATTTATACACACACATGCATGTACAAACACAGATTATTCAGCTATAAATATCAAGATGGTGAAGGTCTAGGGCACGTAAAGAGCTAAACGAGAAACAGAACTCGAAAGTATTTGGAGCAGATTCAGAGACTTGACACAAGAATGAAAAGGATCTTGGAGCCTTTCGACACAGTGGCTCTCAGTGTGCTATCTAATCAGCACACAGCTGTCACCCACATATGAGGGCCAAAAGAGTAAACAGGTTGAGAACCACTGCTTTAGAGCAAAGGCTCTTGAGAGCAGGCTGAGCTCCAACATGTATCTATACTGGAAAACAAAGGTGTGATTGTAGCATGTGCCGGCCGACACATTGCTATCACACCTTCACTTTGCAGTGCAAACATGCCTTAGAGTGATTGCTGATTGCTTTTGAAAATCTCTCACTCTCACCTCTTGTAACTTAAACCCTTGCTCAGAGACTTTCTGGTGTCATTTGCTGTCAGCTACATATCAGGAATATCTTTATCAAGCATTATTAGAGCAATTATCAATCAGTACTTCACTTTCACAAAATTTCAAAGGCATTTCCTAAACCTACAATGCTTTTCTCTGATCACTACCATTCTGATGGCTTGATCTACTGCAGCACTGATGCAGTATGTTGGTTGCATGTTTACACCAAAGATCAAAGAGCTAATTGAAAAAATATTAAAATTTGATTTTTTAAATTTATTTATGAAAAACAATTTTTACAAAATTTTGACACACAAAAATAAAACAGTTACTCACCTTTGTAACTGTAGCTCTTCAAGATGTGTTCCTTATATCTATTCCAATGGAAGTATGTGTGTGTGCTGCATGCATGACTTTTGGGTCATCTGTGGAGCCCCAGGGAGTGGTGTTGATGTGATGCCCTATATATATGATCATGTCAATCCAACAACTCCTCAGTTTTTTTCTTGTTGGCTACTCTAAAAACGGGGAAGGAGCATGGCTGTGGACAAGATATGAACAACACATCTTGAAGAACATGAGTTACAAAGGGAAGTAACTATTTTTTCTTCTTCGAGTGCTTGCTCATGTGTATTCCAATTGAGGTGATTCACAAGCTTTAATCAGGAGGAGAGGTTGGAGTCAGAGCATGGCTGACTTGAGGACCATAGAGCCAAAGACCGCATCTTGTCCTGATTGTTGCATGATGGCATAGTGTGATGTGAAGGTATGCCCCAAAGACCGAGTTATGTCTCTGCAGATTTCCTGGAGGGGCACGTGAGCAAGGAAAGCTGCCAAAGAAGCTTGAGCTCACATAGAGTGTGCTGTGAGAGGCAGTGGGGAAACCTTAGCCAGATCATAACATGTGTGGATACATGCCATAATCCAAGACAAGCTGCGTTATGAAGAGAGCCACAATCTGCCCTCACCACAAACAGCTGCAAAACCTATTGATTCTCTATCTGGAGTAGCAGACCCACCTTGTCGGGTAAACCTTCTGGCCAAATAAGTCAAGGCATTTGGTGTCCTTCAACTTAGGTGCTGGGGCCTCATGACCTTGGCAGTCTTTCTTGTTTACCACCTCCACTACCAGGAAATAAGTCAGGGGTTGGGAAAATAAGTATTCAAATCCCTTGACTGGGACAAGGTACTTTTTCTCAACCCCCTTCACTGTTGGTGAAACAGAGGCAGGGGTTTGCCATAAAGTCTTGGCTATGGACAGGATGAACCTATTGAGAGGAAGCACTACCCTGGACATGCACTCCAGAGCCCGGATGTCAGACATTGGGTTATCCTGTTTCAGGACCTCTTCTACCTGGAGGTTAAGGCTGAGGGCCATCCTGCATAGCAGGTCCTGTAGGGCCTTTCAGTTCATTGGGGAGTTAGGCCGTTAATGGAGGTGTCCTCCATTGCCTTGTCTGGCAAAGAGGATGAAGGTGCTGCTCAGGCCCATGTCCTGGCTATCCTTAGGTTGGTCCTGAGCTTGCACCACTGGGTTAGGCTGCATCTGAGGTGATGGCACAGCTGAAGGTGCTGGCTCGGGTGACAGCTGATTGAAGATAGCCTTCAGGACCCTGGATCTTGATTTAGCCACTGGGGACCAAGAGGGCAACGTGACCTGGGCCTAATGTAATGCCCAGAGTGTCCCAAAATTGCCACTGCGGTGGCCACTGGGGCCAGCTTGGAATCTGTAAGGACAAGGACCCACCGACATTGACCTGTCCAAAGCCACAGAGGGTTCTCCCAGAATAGAGGCTGGTGAACCCAAGCAACAGTACTTAAACAAACAGTGCTGGGACTCTGAGTGGCAGGATGCCAAGGACTGAGCAAGCATGGCTGGCTTCCCATTTGAAATTTGGCGGAGAGCGGGAGGCCTGTCCTTGGAAGGAGATGTCTGGTTGCCCCAGCATAATTTGTTGGGGGAGAGTCAACATGGTTTCTGTAAAGGGAAATCATGCCTTGCTAATCTACTAGAATTCTTTGAGAGGATCAACAAACATGTGGACAAGGGGGATCCAGTGGATATAGTGTACTTAGATTTCCAGAAAGCCTTTGACAAGGTCTCTCACCAAAGGCTCTTAAGTAAAGTAAGTTCTCATGGGACAAGAGGGAAGGTCCTTTCATGGATTGATAACTGGCTAAAAGACAGGAAACAAAGGGTAGGAATAAATTATAAGTTTTCAGAGTGGAGAAAGATAATTAGTGGGGTCCCCCAAAGATCTGACCTGGGACCAATCCTATTCAACTTATTTATAAATGATCAAAAGGGGTAAACAGTGAGGTGGCAACATTTGCAGAATTTGATACCAAACTGCTTGAGATAGTTAAAACTGTTAAGAGCTTCAAAAAGATCTCACCAAACTCAGTGATTGGGCAACTAAATGGCAAATGAAATGTAATGTTGAGAAATGTAAAAGTAATGCACATTGGAAAAAATAATCTCAACTATACATACAATATGATGAGGATGAATTTAGATACACCTACTAAGGAGAGAGATCTTGGAGTCATTGTGGATAGTTCTCTCAAAACATCCACTCAGTGTGCAGCAGCAGTCAAATAAGGAAATACAGTAAAACTCCAATAGTCCGGCATCCAATAGTCCGGCACTCCTGATAGTCCGGCATCAAAATGGCAAGAGCCTAGTGAGTGAGCTTCGGCAAAAAATGAGTCACAAGGTAACAGTGGCAGCAGCTGAACTGAGCAAAAAGGGTAAAAAAGGCTTAAAAAAACTAAAACATTACAGTATACTGTATACAGTATGTACAATAAAAAAGGTTAAGAACACTTTATATACAGTATATAATGTATACAGTATATATATAACCTGCGTATAGTACCTCCTGATAGTCCGGCATATCTGATAATCCGGCACCACCTAAGTCCAATAGGTTCCGGATTATCGGAAGTCTACTGTAGAATGTTAGGAATCATTTAAAAAGGGATAGAGAATAAGACAGAAAATATCTTATTGCCTCTATATAAAACCATGGTACGCCCAGATCTTTAATACTGTGTACAGATATGGTCACCTCATCTCAAAAAAGATGTATTGGCACTGCAAAAAGTACAGAAAAGGCCAACAAAAATGATTAGGGATTTGGAATGGATCCCATATGAAGAGAAATTAAAAAGACTTGGACTTTTGAGCTTAGAAAAGAGGCGACTAAGGGGGGAATATGATAGAAGTCTATAAAATCATGACTGGTGTGGAAAAAGTGAATAAGGAAA
>JANRFK010004893.1:41745708-41757152 GCA_030068395.1 Apalone spinifera
GCCTACATTAGCCACCCTAGTTCGAACTAGGGTGGCAGTATAGACATACCCTTAAGTTTGTCTCATTTAAGTGAATGTACTTCTCACATGGTTAGAGAAGAAGGCTGGCCCAATTGTTAGAGCACTAGCCCAGAACTTGGGAGAACCAGCTCTGCTGTATCAGTCTTTCTGTGTGACCTTGGGCAAGTTACTTAGTCTTTCTATGCCTCAGATCCTTATCCATAAAATGGAGACAGAAGTACTTATACTTCCCTCCCTAATGGGGGTATTGTGAGGCTAATACATTGAAATCTAAGAAGTAATTTGAAATCCACTGATGCTTGTAAGGACTATGTATTATTATTATTATTGCTATTGTTATTAAAATTATGCACTGCTTACGTGCTTCTGTGGATGTAGGACCAAGTTTTCAATACCATGTCTATGAACGATTGAGACCAGTGTATGCAACATTCTGTGCTCTCGGCTGAGCATAGATGGAGAGAGCAGTATAGTAGGTGGGAGATTTTATTTTCAGAAGGTAAATCTGAAGTACTTTCAAAGCAGATAATTATCATCATCATTACACTTACAGAGATACAATTTCAAAATATTATGTGAAAGATTTGTGCACAAGCCCCCTGAGCAAATTAGAGCTCAAGTAACAATATGTCTCTTGAGTTTAAGATGTGCAGAGTGACTTCAAGCAGACAAAACCTGAAAACTGCTCCTTCTGGCTCAGCAAAGGGTAGGTTACTTTTTGACTCATCCAGGAAAACTGTTACCTTTGAATACAAGGATTCTAGTTTGCTTCCCAGCTGAAGTCACATATAGATGGACACATGATCAGGCAATTTAGTCCTTGGTGCAAATAGGCTCAATTCCAGGTCTCATAATTCTATCTACAAATAAAAGACTCTGACAATAGCTTAAATCTGTACTAGTTTCTTTACACACACAATTGGGTCATTTTTTTTTTTTGAAAAATACTCTATTATTTCAATAGATTAACCACTTTACAGAAAATAATGGTCTGAGCACACCACCAGGATCTGGAAAACATCGACTTTCTATTCCTCACACTGATGGACATAAAAAATGACTCAACCTCTCTGCCTATATTTTGCAAAGGATGTTGTGAGGGTTGACTAACCGGTGCTAAGCACTTTGAAGATAAAATGTGCTATATAAATCCACAATTTATCAAGCAAACACACTAAACAAAATACCTCCCCATCTTTTTACCATATGTTATGCATGTTGGTATCTTTGCTTCATTTCAGTATTTATGCTGGAAGTTTCACTTTTTAAAATCGATAGCATTAGGACCTGAGCTTAAAATCCTCTCAGGGAAGGAATTTCAATAATTTCAATTGAGATATTTTGAGAGAGGAGGACTCAGGTGTGTGTTCACAAGAGCAAGCACTTACTGTCTGTGTGTTTGGGGGGGGGGGGGCGAAGATTCTAAATGACTATTAAAAACATTGTTTGCCAAAGCAAAAGAACATACAAGATGTGTTTTGTTTCCATTTCAGATCATTTTTGTATTACTGGGAAATATGAATTGAGATGAATCAGAATACAAGATGAAACAGCTGTGTCTTACTGCAAGGTATTTCAGATTGAGAGAGCAACTAGCTTGAGGAAACCAATGAGGATGTAACACTATTTATTATACACCCTCAGAGCTATTTCAGTGATTAACTCATTAGGGAGAAATACTTAAAATTATTCCAGAAAAGCTTAATTTTTAATCACACGCCCTCTTTTCCCCATCCCCAATGCTTCTGTGAGTTTTTAAAATAAAATGATGCATTTTAAAAACAGTTGGGAAAAGAAATATCACAGTGAAAAATAAAATAAATTACACAAGAAACAAATTCAAATAGGTGGCCTAAAGCTGCTGTATTTGTTACTTGAAGTAGGCGGTGTCCTAACACATGTGCCAGCCTTATTTTATGGGGGGAAAAGGGGGAGATTCTGCTTAAAAATCAGTGGTACAGTATGAACTCTTATTAGATAGGGCCCTATTTCTGAAGATATAAATTCCATTTGAGTTCCATTCCACTGCAGATGAGTAAGAGGATCTGAATTATTCTCCATACTAGCAGCAAGCACACAACGATGGAATAAAATTACAATGATGCAGTGTCATCTTTCATTTGCAAGTTACATTGGAGTATGCTAATGTGCTGGACTTCTTTGAGCAGAATACACTAATTCACTTCAGTTTTTCTCTTCTCCTGCAGTCTATGCAATTTGCTTCAATCAATATATTATCATGCATTGCTGTTGCAGAAGAAAGAAATGGTGAAACACAAAACAATGTTCTCTGAAGCATTGTTACTCAGGGTTTGTCAATACTGCAGAGTTTTTTTCAGAAAAACAGCCATTTTTCCAAAAAAACTTCAATTATGTCCACACTGCACTCGCGTTCATTCAAAAAAAAATCAAAATAACTGAGAGGTTTTTCCAGCATTGGTAAACCTCTTTCTACAAGGAAGAAGCCTTTTTCTAAAACAGCCTATAGTAATCACAGCTTCCATGTAAGATAGCATCCACACTGAATGGACACTATGGCTACGTCTACATTGGCAAGATTTTGCACAAATACTTTTAACGCAAGAGTTTTTGCGTTAAAGTATTTGCGCAAGAGAGCGTCTACACTGGCATGTGCTTTTGCGCAAGAGATGTGTTTTTGCTCAAAAGCATCCGTGCCAGTGTAGATGCTCTCTTGCGCAAGAAAGCTCCGCTGGCCATTTTAGCCATCGGGCTTTCTTGCGCAAGAAATTAACGTTGCCTGTCTACACTGGCCTCTTGCGCAAGAACAGTTGTGCAAGAGGGCTTATTCCTGAGCGGGAGCATCAAAGTATTTGCGCAAGAAGCACTGATTTTATATATTAGAATGTCAGTGTTCTTGTGCAAGTACTTGCGGCCAATGTAGACAGGTGGCAAGATTTTGCGCAAAATCTTGCCATTGTAGACACAGCCTATATGTCGAAAAAGTAGATCTCTTTTTCCATGCACTTTTGCAGTGTGGCCATTCTCTTTCGGAAGATCTCTTCTGGAAAAGCTTCTTCTGAAAGAAGCCTGCAGTCCAGACATAGCCTTAGTTAACAGTACCCAAAAGCTCCTACCAGAGCTTAGGGCCATATTGTGTTAAGTTCTGTATAAAGTGATTAAAAATAATCCCTGTCTCAGACTGTTTACAATTTAGGTTTATGGCAGGATACAGCCAGCAAATGAACAAGTAAACAAGGAGTAGGATGGAAAACAAAGGAGGGTATTCCTGAGGAAGTACATAGCCATAGATGGCCACTGGCTTCATCTAAGCTGGATAATTTTTTTTTGTAGGCAAGAAAAAGTTTTAAAGAGAAATCTACAAGTTTTGATACAGAGTTATTCCTATACATAAGGGATATCTTTATGCACAAGAACCGCATCTGCCAAAGCTTGCCATCCCAGAAGTGAACTGCATTAAGGACACAGTTCTGTTTTTCTTTTCACAATTAAAACACTCATTGACCAATAATAGAACAAGGAAGAACAGCACCAGGGTCTAAACTCTACATGAGTCTGGCAGTTTATATTATCCAGTCCATATATCCTAAGTGACATGCTGCAGCAATTGCAGTTTACTCCAGAACTTGTTGATTCTGAGAAATAAATACAATAAAAAATATTGTGCTAATCAGCAAAGACAAATGCATCAAGTCAAAGTCCATGCTGCAATTCCTATGTAAGGCAATTTAAATGAACAGAGTTTGTAGGAAGTGCAGACATGGTGACAAACAGGAGAGGCTTTGTGAAAAGATCTGAGCTATAAATTTAAAAAGCAATTCAGACAAAAATGTTCTTCATGGCCACTAAACCATTGCAATTCTTTGTGAGTCTACAGTTCCACACCAGCAGAGCCCTGATTAAGATTCAGCTAACAGAAAACATGTACGTCCTTGAAGGCAGTCTACTGCTTAAAAGCCAAAACATTGTCTTCTTACAGCTTCTGACCATACATGGAGAATACTACTGCAATGTGGTAATTGAACACAGAAGATAAGAGTACAGGATGGAGAGCTATTAAAAAGTTAACAGAAATCCCCTTACCAGGAACAGTATCCCTTGCTTGAAAACTTGCCTGCAGTTCCCAGAAGAAAAACAAAGAAGGAGAAATCAACCTAAAATGGGTTTCAACGTCCTTCCTTCAATATAATATATACTACTAGAGGAGGCGGGTATCCCTATTACCAAGGATATTCTTGATTTCCTCTGTGCTGACATACTTTTTATGTAAAAGATGCTGATTTGTCACATGCCAGCAGGAACACAGCACTGAGACTTCCCATTCAGATGAATGGCAAAACCACCAAATACTAGTGAGGGTCTCCCTTAATTTACTCTAAAACATCTTTGTTTTTGTGAGTTCATCACTTCCTCCTTGCTTTCGGTGTCATAGCTAACAAATTGTTTCTAATGGTTAACAGATGCTAACAAACAAAAAAAGAAGGGTAGAAAACTGGTACTGGAAGAGGGGAACCAGAATGGAAGGGGAAGCGTGACTAAAGGTAAAGGAGGCAGAACTAAAAGGTCTATAAATCTGTTCATCAAGGCTCAGGGTAAGAAGACAGTTTAAGCCAATGGCCAGCTTAGGCCAACCAGTGGTATGAGTACTCTTTGGGGTACTCGAGAGAAATCTGGGGGATACGTCAACACAACTGAAATTTTGAGAAAACTGAATTTTTGTTTTAAGTTTTACAGCACTTTATTATTTTTGTACTTTTTACACTCAAAAATGTCATGGCCTGCCCAGCTATGATTAAGTTGTTTAAACAAAAGTGTTGCAATGGTAGAACAAAATTGTGTGTGTCTGAAAACTGTAGGTACTGGGGGTACTTATAATTTTTGTAAAGGGGTACTTTATAAAAAAGAGATTGAGAAACACTGGCTTAGGCTTAAGATAGAACAGAGTTAATCCATTATATATTTGGCATATCAAACTCATGTTTTAATCTGTTTTTTCTCTCACTTATTTGAAATGAGGCTCTGACTTACACTGTCTCGAGCATACAAGAATTATAATGTTCCATTTAACAAAGGCATTGAGAGTCTCTGATGTCATTTACTGAAGGAAGGCCTTTTTGGTCCCCTGGCTGATTAGCAGACTTGACACTACCATTACAATGTAGTGAGGACAGAAGACCAGCTGTGAGCATTTTGCTCTACATCACATAGAAAAAGACACTTACCAAACTCAGTTAACCTTCTTCTTTTTAAAGAACAAATTGTGTGGCCAGCCAGAGCCACCTGGTTCCACAAATGCAGAGAGGATATATCCCAGCCTTTTTGTCTATTATTTTCTTCTGCACAGGGTGAATTGGGAGTGAAATATTGAGGAAGGAGAGTGTTTGCCGTATCTCTCCCTTTAGTCCCTTGAAAACCTATCAACCATAGCAATGCCAAGCCCCTTGATGAATGTCAGACTGCATGAACCTAATACATACCATATTCCTTCTGGGACTTTAACATAGCCTGCATTTGTCTGATTCAGTAGTTGGATTGGCATTACAGTGATATAAATGATGCAGTGAGGGTTAAGTCATGTATGTAGAGCACTTTGAGATCACTGGAGGAAAAGCACTGAAGAAGTGCAAAGTTTCATTACAATAAAGTCTTTCCAGAAGGAACGTTAAAAGACTGGTGGCATTACTTTCTGATTGGCTCCTTTCTGTAAATATCACTGGCTGTGCAAAGGTTCAAAGATTCTTATTCAGAGCAACCTGCAGAGTAGGAGTGAGAGTCCTCTCTGAGTCACAGTGCTGAGACTGATATAAAAAAACCCTATTAAAACAGCAGCATGTGAAAGTAATATTCTGAGAACAAAAGAAACTCTGAAGGTCGCCTATTTCTTTACAGATAAGGATACAAAAGCTTAAAATGTCACCACCTGAACTAGCTCTCTACCACATAGTTAAATATTCCCATAGATACTATATACAATACGCTCTCCGTTATCTGCATGCTCTTTATCCAAATATCCTAGTTATCTGAATCCACAGTGTGTTCCCAAAGTAGCCCTACATAAGTAATACATATACAAGGACAGACTACACTAGTGATATCCTTTCCTTTAATAAAATCCCCTCTGAAAACAGCATCCACCAGCCAGGGAATCCCAGGACTGGAGGATGCTAATTTACAGCAGCTTAATTCATGCTATACCAATGCACCAATGACTGCACTCACAATATGGTTCGATGGCTACAATACTGTGTCCAGTTCAAAGTGCAACCTATGTAACTCGTTATCATCTATACCAGCATCTCTACTCAGTGCTCCTATGGAGCCCTACAGCCTGGGACATGGCTCCTCCCAGTGACAAAAGAGTTGGGGGTCTCACCGACACCAGAGTCATCACTGAGGGACCACATCCAGCCATAGCCCAAGCCATGGGCACTGGAAAAGGTGGGATGTGTGAGAGAGGGGCTGACATGCAGAGCACTGCCATTCATTGGTTCATAGCCTGCAGCTAGAGTGCAGCTTACAATAGCGCTTCAGTTCATTCAACTGTCCAGTTATCTGAAAGTTTCAGATATCTGCCAAGCCATTCAGATAAAGGGATTGTACTGTATTCTGTGTATATCATTTATAACGTACAGATTTCTGTATATTTAAAATATCCTATACTGCATACTGTAGTAGTACACCACATACTATTGCAAATAATATTCTGAAGATAGGTAGAATGGAGTAAGGAATAGAGCTGTGTGGAGGACAAAACTTCTGTTAAAAAAGGAAGGATTTAGAAATAGCAAAAGCTGGTTTTGTTTCAAACTGGAACAAAACCCAAAACTTTCAAAGTACTCCACAAAATAAAGTTCAAAAATTAAATTTGGATCAATCCAATATTTCATTTTGACAAAACAGAAACATTCCATTTTGATTTTGACTTTTATTTTCTAAAACACGATGTAAAACTCCAAACTCAAAAATCAAAATGTTTCATTCTGAAAATGTCAGAATTGGGATGTTTCAATGTAGTTGGGACTTTCTTTTTCCTAGTTTTCTCTAACTGATTTGTTTGTTTGTTTGTTTGTTTTTTAATTAGCATGATTTCACTGTTTTGATTTTAACTGACTTGCATTTTCCAACAAAATTATTCTCTCAAAGTTTTTTCCAACCAACTCTAGTAAGGATAAATATTGTGAGGTACTTGCTAGCAATGTGAATGAGTGACCTCACTTTAATGGGTAAGGCTTATTGGTTCCAGTTAAACAGTGGGCTGGAAGAGCTCCAGCCTGCCAGAGCAGCTCCTGTCCACTCCAGCAGGGCTGCGGCGGAGAGGGGAGCTGTGGCTGGTGTTCCATTACATTTAACCAGTTAACCAATTAAATCCTCCCTAGTACTTATACTAAGAGTGGGCAATAATTTTTGATGGGGGGCCACTCCAAGATTTTAGAAAGTGACTGAGGGACCACTCTTCCACTAGGCAAATTTTAAATAGTGGCAAAGGTAAAAAGTATAGATTCTGCCTATCGGGGGGCAGGGAGGTGGGGGAGGAGGAGAAAGTCAATGTAGACACTTAAAAAGACTGTCTCAAGAGCTCTCTGAGCTTGAAAGCTGGTCTCGCTCACCAAAAAAAGTTGTTCCAATAAAAGGTATTATTTTTATACACGCACCTTCTCTGACAGGAAAAAGGCAGAGATTGTATGGATAGAGCCCTGCGTGGATACAAAATGTGAATCTGCATCCATATCCGCAAAAATGAGCCACGGATATCTACATCTATATCTATGGATATAAAGTGGATATCTGCAAATGTGCAGTGTATCCGCATCTATATTTGCAAAAATGAACCACAAATAACCACAACCATATTCACGGATACATGCAGATATATAGTGGATATCCACGGATTTGCAGGGTTCTATGTGTGGATGCTAACTGCACTGTGGACCTTGTTTAATGGTACAGCCCAAACTCCTTAATAAGGATTGGGGCCCTATGATCTAAGTGCTAACTAACTTAATAAGCAGACATGGTTCCTGATCCATATCTCTTGTCTACATTAGAGGACTGATCAAATTCTTCTTAACTGGTAAGTGCAAATGGTTCAATGCATTTCCACAAGCCATTGGTTTAAGTTTCACCTGTATCTACAACTTCGCTCACCCAAATGGTTTCAGTTGCTTAGAATGCCTTTTGGGTACCTATTCAACAGTTCTCAAATCAGCTTCTAAAAGCAATGCATACATAAGAGGGTTTTTATATTATGTTAATTACCACATATTTACTGGAACAAGAGCTGAATTAAAATGGGAAAAAAGATTGCAAAAAGTTCATCTTTTTCTTTAAAAAAAATGAAATTCAACATTTTTACCAGCTCTAGTTGGATCATTTGCTTTTTCCTCCAAATCCCCATCTACACAAACTATCCTCAAAGCATGTCTCCAAAACGTCCTCAAAAGCTGCTTGATGTACAGACCCCCTGTTTCTTCCTGGACTGCTGAGTGTCTTCCCCATGCAGAGGTTCTGAGGATACAGGAGCCCTAAGGTTTTGCCCACTCTTTCTGCTGATGTGTGGATGGGAAGCATTGGAGCTGAGGACACAAAGGCAATGTCTATTGATCGATTATGAAGTGTGTGCTCTGATGTCACTGTTACTTAAGGATAAAAATAAGTTCTCAGGGCCTGTCCATTACCTCCCTTTTCCCACCAAACTAACAGTCAGTCTTCCAACACTACAAAACATTTTATAGTATCTGGACTTACTGACATCTAATTACTCTCAGGGTTGTAAATGTGCAGTGCCTTACTGCTTCTGGGGCCATGTGACACAAAATATTACCTCTGAACAGGAAGACGGTGTTATACTGTTTGGAGTTCCACAGTTTAGGAAGAAATCACTGGAAACACAGAGAGCTTGAGCAGTTGCAAGTGTCCATTTTATTTCATAACACAGAACTAACTAGAACCAGCCCAAACCAGCGGTGACCTAACTGAGTTATTATAACAACAAGATCTATATCTACAACCCAATACACAACATATTCCTCCCCCCTTCATAAGAACATCCCTTTAATAAAACTAACGCTCACTATGGAATGAGGATAGACTGCATCAAGTTCCCAGCTAACCCCAGGATTATTTAGTCGCATCTGTTAGTTAACCTCAACTAAAGGTCCAGCCATTGAGGAGGCCTTCTTTCTCTAGCTGGATTACGGCGAACATCTGGTGTTCTTGCACCCAAAGGTGTTATGGGTGCAGGCCTGACAGTGGGCTGGGACCTTGAAGCGTGAACAAGTAAGTGAGGCTGTCCAATCAATCTGCTCAGAGAAGGGGTTTATGTTCGCTGAGGTGGTGATGGAGGAGGAGAGTCAGGAACAGGTAATTCTTGACACGGTAGCTCCCTGGCATTGGGGAGCTCAGGCAACTCAACTGGAGATGTGTCTTGGGGGCAGGCATAACCTGGCAATAACTGATCTACATGCCGCCACCAGATGAGATCCTCTGCAATCCTGACAGTATAGGAAACATGTCCTGTTTGAGAAATAATAGTGGCAGGGACCCATTTAGCTCCAGAAGCATAGTTCCAAGCTAAAAGTGGCTCTCCAGGACTAAAGGTTCAGTCTTTTGCTCTGGATTCACGCCTGAGGACTCGACTTTGCTGTTGATGTTGCACAATTTGTCATGGTTTGGAGGGTTTCAGAAGATCAAAACAAGTGTGTAGCTGACGTCCCATCATTAGAAAAGCCGGGGACATTTTAGTTGCAGTATGAGGTGTGTTTTTACAGGATAGTAGGAAGGTGTCCAGACACTTCTGCATGAGTGAATGTCCTCTAGCTGATTTCAAAGCTTGTTTCATTGTCTGCACAAACCTTTCAGCCAAACTATTCGCGGATGGGTGATATGGTGCTCAAGTGATGTGACGAATCCCATTTGCTTTCATAAAATTTCCAAACTCCTGAGAGACAAACTGTGGACTGTTTTCGCTGACAAGTTGTTCTGGAAGACCAAAACGACAAAAGATTCCCCGTAGTTTTTGGATAGTACTCTTAGCAGTGGTGGAAGGCATTAGAGAGACTTCTGGTCATTGGGAATGGGCCTCTACCACCACCAAGAACATGCTACCCTCAAATGGGCCAACAAAAACAACGTGACTATGTTGCCATAGTTTTTCAGGCCAGTACCATGGGTGTGGAGGTGCCAACTGAGGTGCATTCCTCACACCCTGACATGAAATACAAGCTTTTGCCTTCTCTTCAATGGCACAGTCCAAACCAGGCCACCAAAAATAGCTTTGTACAATTTCTTTCATGCACACCATTCCACAGTGACCTGAATGCAGCTTTTCTAACATCTGTTGTCTCAGTATCTTCGGAATAATGAGACGCATTCCCCACAACAAGCACCCAGAATGGATTGATAACTCCGTCCTCCTGGACATGTAAGGAACAAGATCAGGTGAGACCTGAGAGCCCCATAGAGATGTTCCAATTCATCACTAGATCCATAACTTGGCACAGTACTGGGTCAACACGAGTTGCTCTCTTAACTTGCACAGCAGTGATGGGCATGTTCTATACCTTTTTTAAGTAGAAGATTTCCTTCTGGCCACTATCTTGATGTTTAATTGGCAAACGCAGAGTGCATTTTCGATATCTGATCTCATATATGTGTCCTGAAAGCCACAATGCCCATCGTTGCATATGACTAGCAATGGTGGAAAACCTGTGTGTGGACCAAAATGGTAGATGGTCAGTGAGGAGTGTAAACTTCCATCCAAACAGGTACCGGTAAAATTTCCAAAGCCTGGAAACAATTCCCAATGCTTCATGATCGATTTGCACATAGTTAGTTTCAGCCTTGCTTATGGTGCATGAAGCAAAAGCAATTGGTTTCTCTTCTCCCAAAGTCATAATGTGTGACAAGACCACTCCCACTCCATATGGGGAGGCATCACAGGCAACAAGGTAAGGATGGATCAAAATGTGTCAGGGCCTCCAAGTTTAGCAATGTACATTTAGCCTTGTTAAATGCAACATCACAGGCTTCAGTCCACTACCAGGCCTTGTTTTGGCCAAGGAGCTCATGAAGTGGTTTTAACAGTGTAGCTAAGTGTGAATCATAATAATTCAATAGTCTTAGAAACAAGCAAAGTTGACTAACATTTTGAGGTGATGGAACCTCCACAATAGCCTTAACTTTTGAAGGGGACTTATGAAGGCCGGTAGCATCAATTATGTGTCCAAGATATTCAACAAAGGGCTGAAAGAATGCACACTTGTCTTTGTGGACTTGTAGGCCATACTCTTCCAGTCTTTGTAGGGTAGCCTCTACATTGAAGAAGTTACTCACCTTAGTGCAATAATGATGGTTCTTCGAGATGTGTCCCCCCCGTGGGTGCTCCACTATAGGGGTGTGTCTAGACTACATGGCTCCGTCGATGGAGCCATGTAGATGAGTGTACT
>JANRFK010004893.1:41787322-41799714 GCA_030068395.1 Apalone spinifera
GCAAAAGTGCAATTGGAATTGCAGCTAGCAAGGGATGTGAAGGGTAACAAGAAAAGTTTCTAGAGGAATGTTAGCAATAAGAGGGTGATCAGAGAGCATGTGGGGCCCTTACTGAATGAGGGAGGTAACCTAGTGACAGATGATGTGGGAAAAGCTGAAGTACTCAATGCTTTTTTTGCTTCTGTCTTCAGGGACACGGTCAGCTCCCAGACAAATGCACTAGGCAACGCAGTATGGGAGAGGTGGACAGCCCTTTGTGGGGAATGAACAAGTTAGGAACTATTTAGAAAAGCTAAACATATACAAATCCATGGGTCCAGATTTAATGCATCTGAGGATACTGAGGGAGTTGGCAAGTGTCATTGCAGAGCCTTTGACCATTATCTTTGAAAACTCGTGGAGATCGGGAGAGATCCCGGAAGACGGCAAATGTAGTGCCCATCTTTAAAAAAGGGAAGAAGGACAATCCAGGGAACTACAGACCTGTTAGCCTTACCTCAGTCCCTGGAAAAATCCTGGAGGGGATCCTGAAGGAATCCATTTTGAAGCACTTGGAATAGAGAAAAGTGATGAGGAATAGTCAGCATGGATTCACAAAGGGCAAGTCGTGCCTGACCAATCTGATTAGCTTCTATGATGAGGTAACTGGCTCTTTAGATATGGGAAAGTCAGTGGATATGATATACCTTGACTTTAGCAAAGCTTTTGAGATGGTCTCCCACAATATTCTTGCCAGTAAGTTAAGAGAATATAGATTGGATCAATGGACTGTAAGATGGATAGAAAGCTGGCTAGACTTTCGGGCCCATAGGTAGTGATCAACAGCTCGATGTCAAGGTGGTGTTCGGTTTCTAGCGGAGTGCCCAAGGATCTATTCTTGGACCAGTTTTGTTCAACATCTTTATTAATGACCTGGATGAGGGGATGGATTGCACCCTCAGCAAGTTTGCAGATGATACTAAGGTAGGGGGAGAGGTAGATAAACTGGAGGGCAGGCATAGGGTCCAGAGTGACATGGACAGATTAGAGGATTGGGCCAAAAGAAATCTGATGAAGTTCAACAAGGACAAGTGTAAAGTCCTACATTTAGGACGGAATAATCCCAAGCATTGTTACAGGCTGGGCACCGAATGGCTAAGTAGCAATTCTGCAGAAAAGGACCTGGGAATTACAGTGGATGAAAAGCTGGATATGAGTCAACAGTGTGTCCTTCTAGCCAAGAAGGCTAATGGCATACTGGGGGGCATTAGGAGGAACATTGCCAGCAGATCCAGAGAAGTGATTATTCTCCTTTATTCTGCTCTGGTGAGGCCATATCTAGAATATTGTGTCCAGTTCTGGGCCCTCCATTATAGAAAGGATGTGGACGCAAGCAGAGGGTGACCAAAATGATTAGGGGGCTGAAGCACATGACCTATGAGGAGAGACTGAAGGATTTGGGTTTTTTTAGTCTGCCGAAGAGAAGAGTGAGGGGGGATTTGATAACAGCCTTCAACTTCCTGAGGGGAGGTTCCGAAGAGGATGGAGAAAGGCTGTTCACAGTAAAGACGGATGGCAGAACAAGGAGCAATGGTCTCAAATTACAGTGGGAGAGGTCTAGGTTGGATATTAGGAAAAACTATTTCACTAGGAGGGTGGGGAAGCACTGAAATGGATTACCTACGGAGGTGGTGGAATCTCCATCCCTAGAGGTTTTTAAGTCTCAACTTGACAAAGCTCTGGCTGGGTTAATTTAATTGGGATTGGTCCTGCCTTGGGCAGGGGGTTGGACTTGATGACCTCCTGAGGTCTCTTCCAGCTCTATGATTCTATGTTTGGAAACCTAGTATTTCAACAGCAGTTTTATAGGTTGTTTTCTTTATGTTAATCCAGTCCTCCTCAATAATGGAAAGCTGCTCTGGACCTTCATTGTTAATGATTAAGAAAGCATCAAGACTAAGTTGGAGCAATGCTTGTATCTCAGGCATTTCGAGTTTACCTACATCCAACTTTTTCTGGCATATAGCAGAATTATGACATTTTGGTAGACAAAGGTTCAAGAAGATGACACTGCATACCAGTGGGATATGGATGCAAACACTAGATGGATGGATATATGGAAAAAAATCTTAATCTGTTTTGCTAATGCTATTTGTTATATTTAATAGCTTGCAGAATTGACTTAACTAAATAAATATGCGAGCACTGGTATCAAACAATTATGTTGCTCTGATAGCCAGGTCCAGCCAGAGTAAAGGATGTATCACTGGATTTAGCCCTAGCTTACAGGGTACACTGTGAACAACCTGCTTTGTACTAAGTTTGCTATTGGTAAAAAATATTTTTAATTATGTCTTTTCAAATATTCTTCCATGTCACACAAAATGAAGACAAGGAACATACAAATAAATTAAACAGCATTTATTTTGGTACCAATAAAAGGAAGCTCTTTCTTATGTAGCAACCTGCACAGTCCACGGTCACACACATGGTCCTGTGGAATGTGACAGACCTGAATGAGTAGTAGCCAAATGGTACAGCATTTTCACCCTGCAGCCAGACATGTTAGATGAATAGTGTATTCTATTAAAAAACCCACCTCTTCCAATTGAATACATAAAAAATCCCACACTGACAAAGGCATTCGCCAGTTTTCTTCTGAATCTTGTATACACACAGTAAAGTATTTTTCTTTTAATTAGATTTTCTACCATAAAGAGGACACTAGGGGACCATTAGAATCTTCCTGCACAATGTGAACAAAGCAAGCTTGTAGTACCATAGTAACAGCATTTGAATAATTTAAATGGAGTAGCTTACAAAAATAGCAATTTACCCAAGCAAAATTTAAATAGCATTTATTGTGATAGTCTTTATATAAGAGCTGTTAGTCAAGACAGATGTTATTAACCTTGAAGTAAACTGACCCAATCTCACCTGCTCCAAAACTCTACAAAAGCAGCTCTATAGAAAACCCAGAGCATAAGCAACACATCCAGAAGGTGACATTACTTATGCTTAAAACATCTGTAGATTGCATAACATTCAGAATTATATTTAAATAAAATATCTTTGAATATATGCAGAGGGGGAAAAACTAACTACAAAAATTGAACAGAAGATGGAAAGGACATGAACCAATATTTTCAAGTTTTTACTGATTTGGGGTGTCCAGCCTGAGACAACTGCATGGGGCTTGGTTTTCAAAAAAGGGTTGAGTATCCCCCTTAATTCTGAATGAAGGTGTTCACACGGGGTTTAATACAGTTTAACTAACTGTGATGGGGTGTACCAACCCCGCATTGGACCGGAAGCGGTTAACCAGGCCTGCTGGGCTGAGAAGGCCCCTTCTCCACAGCCATGCTGGGCATGCTCCAACTGCCGGCCTAGTATAAAAGTCAGGGGAGCAGCTCACTCAGACTGTCTACATTACAGCTCTCTGTCGACGGAGAGATGTATATTAGGCACGTCAAAATTGCTAATGAAGCAGGGATTTAACTATCCCGCACTTAATTAGCATAAACATGGCCGTCGCTTTTTTTCAAAATGGAGCTTTTTCGAAAAAAAATGGCAGTCTAGACGCGGATCTGTCAAAAATAAACCCCTTTTCAACAGATCCTGTAAACCTCATTTTTTGAGGAATACAGGAGCTGTTGAAAATGGGTTTATTTTCAATAGATCCACGTCTAGATTGCCAGGGGTTTTTTTTCGAAAAAGCTCCGTTTTGAAAAAAAGCGGCGGCCACGTTTATCTAATGAAGCACGAGATATTTAAATCCCTGCTTCATTAGCAATTTTGACATGCTTGATTTGCATCCCTCTGTCGACAGAGGGATGCAGTCTAGACATAGCCTCTGGGCTTACCACGGGAGGGGAAGAAGCTCCTGCCTGAATCAAGGAGCAGCTGTCGCATCAACAGCAACAGCCTCCACAATAGCAGCTACAACAGCAAGCAGTTGACTGGGAGAGCAACTAACCTGGAGGATGAAGGTGGGGAACACGCGAGCTGGCGGCCAGGGTAGAAAGTAGCCCATGATGGGGAGGTGCAGGCCTCCCGGTAAGCTTGGCATGTTTTGGGCAGATTCCCCACCGAGCCAGTGGTGGGATACACCTACCACTGACAGGGTCCTGGACTGGTGCCCAGTGGAGAGGGAGGACACTATCCCTGCTTCCCTTGATTCCCAGAGTGGGGTGAACCTGTCATAATAGAGACTTGGACGCTAGGCCATGCTGCCCCGCAGACTGGGGTGCTATAAACTTGGCCGCTGGGCCTTACTAATTGAGGGCACTGTGGAGTAGGCTGCTGAGTCGTAACACCCAGTTGATAGAGGCTATAGCTGTGGCCAGATTACGGGGTGAGACACCCCACCCGGTCTCCCAGAGGGAAAGGCTACCCACCCCGTGACACTAACCAACTTCAAATTTACATCTTTAGTTCATTCAGATTAACTTTCTTGGATGTCCACCTTGCCGACAAGCCCTGAGTTTACAGGCCTGGCAGTAGAAAAACATCCTTTCACTTTAAAAATGAGTAACCCTGTGGCATCTGAGGATATGTCTACGCTACACGGCTCCGTTTACTGGGAAAAGATTTGTTTATTGGGCAAAGGGAAATGAAGCGGCGATTTAAATAATCGCCGCTTCATTTTATATTTAAATGGCTGCCGTGCTGAGCCGACAAACAGCTGATCAGCTGTTTGTCGGCTCAGCACGCTAGTCTGGAAACTCTACAGTCGACATCAAAGCCCTTTATCGACCACCCCGGTAAACCTCATCCCACGAGGAATAAGGGGGCGGTCAACAAAAGGCTTTGATGTCGACCGTGGAGCGTCCAGACTAGCGTGCTGAGCCGACAAACAGCTGATCAGCTGTTTGTCGGCTCAGTGCAGCAGCCATTTACATTTAAATCAAGCTGCGATTACTTAAATCGCTGCTTCATTTCCCTATGTCTACAACCATAATCTACATGGCTCCGTCAACAGAGCCATGTAGTCTAGACACAGCCTTAGAGACTAACAAAAATACATATAGTATCATGCATTTTCTGGGGCAAAACCCACTTCTTCAGATGAGCTGGAAGCTGGAGTGGAATCATGTGAATTTTTCCAAATATTTCTGCCATGTCTCACAATCATCAGCCAATTACAGAAAGAGTGTGGGCTTAACCTTCATATGCAAATTTGACAGTTTTCCTGGGCTTGAACAAAGACATTAACTGGATGTCACATTATAAAGCCAGCCTTCCCAGCATTTAATACCTCATTTACATCAAAAGCTAAGTATGAGATATTTCCAGCCCACTCAGTTAGCCTCATTAGCACTGGTACTACAAGTGACAGGTATTTTTTGCCCCTTCTTTTTCTGTTATAAATTCTGGGTTCCTCTTTTTTCTACTCCAGCTTCCAGCTCATCTCAAGAAGTTTGTTTTGCCCATGAAAGCTCATTGTACTATATATATTTCTGTTAGTCTCTAAGGTGCCACAGGAGTACTCGTTGTTTTTAAAGTTACAGACTAACATGGCTACACCTATGATCTTTTCACTTGTAAACTTGAACATATTTGTCTAGAAATCACTAGGAAACAAAGAATCCCACTCTGCTGTTTTTATAAAGTAATTTCTCAGAACAGAATTGCACTTTAATAATGTTAGTTCTATCAGTTATTACTCATACTCATCTTTATCCAGAAGTGCAGATAAGTGTTATTTTTCTTTCTTCTTAGAATCTTTTTTCTTTTAAAAAAATAAGTATAATAATGTTCTTATAGAATCTCATTTTTACTGACTTGCATAAGTTCTATCTAATGAAAGTTGTCTATCCTGGCATTCAAGTATCTCCTTCAGTTTCATTTATATATCTTTAAGAGATATACTGTTTCTATAAATAGGCTTTCATTCTAAGGCCTTTTATGGGAGTTTTTAACAGACTTCAATTATATCTTCATTCACAAAACTCACATGGCTTTCTCCATCCTTAGCATCCAAAAACTGAAATATGCTGGTGATCTTATTCTTGTGGTCTTTCCTGAAAGATCCTGAAATCCATTATCATCAGAGTACTTCTCTATGATTTTATTGCATTAGTGTATCTTGAAGCACAGCCATGTGTCCCTTTCTTGCAATACAAGTGAGCTGCTCCATTAGGTTGATCAAAGCAAGAAAGGACAGAGAAATGGAATTTGTTCCACTGCATTCTCTTCTAAAGAAAGCATAAATAAAGAATATATGCAGATTGAAAGAAAATTCACAGATGTTTCTCTCCTAGGGTGTGTCTACACAGCAATGTTATTTCAGAACAATTCAAGCATCTACACAGCAATTCCGTTATTTCGAAATACATTCAAAATAATGGATGGCTTACTCGACTTCTATAAACCTCACTCCATGAGGAATAATACCTATTCCGAAATAGCAATTTCGGAATAGCAGTAGTGTGGATGCTACGCTGCTGTTATTTTGAAAGAGCTCCTTCCCTGGGCCATTCAAACTAATTACTCCCCAGTGCCTCCTGGGGCTCTAAATCGAGGTATCATGTCCACATTAAGGAAGCCTGCCTCAGACTAATTTGGAGTAATGTGGTATAGTGTTTCCTGTAGTGTAGACATGTTATTTCCAAATAAGCTATTTTGGAGTATTTCTTCTGGAATAACTTATTTTGAAATAAGTGTGCAGAGTAGACATACCCCTACTGTGCTGTATGTTTTGCATTTTCCCTCCAGGTTCTACCGCATGTTCTTTCCTCAACGTATGGACACAGAATATTAAAAGCAGTTTTTTCACTACTGCAAATTAATGTTGGTGAAATACAGAGGCCCAAATTTCAGTCTTGAGTGACAAAGCTAGGTACCTAAATCCATTGATAGGCATCAAAATATGGCCCTAAACATTCTGAAAACTCAGGATACTAATATATGTGCCTATATGTGCATTTATGTACCTACCTATAGGAATCTGATCTGAACATTTGTTCAAAGAAACCTCACACTTCTCAAAGTTGAAGCCCAAGTATCAGAAAAATTCTGTGGAAACATTTCATTTATCCCTCTTATTTATGTATCATAATTGATATAGAAAAATAAAGGCTACAATCATTAACTATTAATTATTAGTTGCAATTTGCATAGCACCAGCTGCATGCTAGGCACTTCACACAAATGAGAAAATAAGCCCTCTGCGCTACTACAAGCAAGTGGATATTGTAATAACTGGAAATCATGCCTGTTTCCCCAAGGAGACATACAAGAGACATACAAATCCTGCATAAACCCATGATGGCTATTAACAAAGTTAATATAAATAAACAGTGAGCTACTAATGCTGTTACTCCATAAAAATGAGACAGGGTTGCAACTCCACTAGCTGTTAATAGAAAGGATCAAGACCTTAGACATGGGGGGATTGCACATCTTGCAGTGGTAGTCGGGAGTTGCCTATGTGCTCAGCAGCCATGTGCAAAGACAGTTGTGACCATTCCCTGAATGGGATGCAGAGACTGGGAAAACTTACACACTCAAGTGGGGGCTGGCTACAGTCTAGCCCTTAGTTTGAAGTTTAGAGTTTATTTCATTCAAACTAAAGAAAGCTGTGGAAGAGGAGACAGACAAAATGGAAGATAGATAGGAGCAGAAGATGGCAATGATGCCATCCATTTCCTAGACCTCACACTATAATTTAGCATTGCCAGGTTTGGCATCCCCATGTTCAACATGGTGCTCCAGCTAACTAAGCATTGTGAATTGGAAACTACAACCAGAAATCAAATCAAGGTTGATTTCAAGCACTTTTCTCATTTCAGGTCATACTGAAGATACAGAATTAACCAGCTCTCCACAGAATTTCCTCTTGCTTTCTTGAAACAAAAGACAGGACTATGCAGCACTTTAAAGACTAACAAGATGTTTTATTAGGTGCTGCGCTTTCGTGGGCCAGACCCACTTTAAACTATCTAGTTAGTCTTTAAAGGGCTGCATAGTCCTGTCTCTTGTTTCAGCTAGACCAGACTAACATGGCTGCACCTCTATCACTCCTGCTTTGTTGGTTTTCAACTAAAACTACTAGATCAATTCTTTGAAAATGGACTCCATCAGAAATGTCAGTAATTAACTAGGGGACTAGGAAATTTTAATATAGAAAACGTAAAGAGCTTGGTTTAACCATATATGCCTATTTAACTGCAGCATACATTAGTTATACAGTCAGTATAATCCTCCATTCAAGATGTTTATCTGAAGCTGTGTATCTGATACCTTTCTAAAATGAAAGAGGAGCTATATATTGCAGGTTCCTCAGTTCATTCCCTGTCTCATTTGACAGCACCCCACAAAGCAAGTGAAGATTTTCATGTGCTAATATATTTGGCTATGTCTAGACTGGCATGATTTTGCGCAAATGCTTTTAACGGAAACGTTTTTCCATTAAAAGTATTTGCACAAAAGCACGTCTAGATTGGCACGGATGCTTTTACGCAAAAGCGCTTTTTCACAAAAGCATCCATGGCCAATCTAGACGCGCTTTTGTGCAGAAAAGCCCCGATCGCCATTTTAGCCATCGGAGCTTTTTTGCGCAAAACAATTCTGGGTTGTCTACACTGGCCCTCTTGCACAAGAGCATTTGTGCAAGAGGGCTTTTGCCCGAGCGGGAGCGTCATTGTATTTGTGCAAGAAGCACTGATTTTGTACATTACAAAGTCAGTGCTCTTGCGCAAATTCAAGCGGCCAATGTAGACAGATGGCAAGTTTTTGCGCAAAAGCGCCCGCTTTTGAGCAAAAACTTGCCAGTCTAGACGCAGCCTTTGTGTATCTAAAAATATTCTAGCGACAATACATTTCCCTTAATTATGAAAGGTTTTTTGTTAATCTTTATGTCACTTTACTCAATGAAGGACTCACACTGGAATTTCTACATCATTACATTTCCCACAGCAAGCCTAAGTATGTCTATTGAAGTAACAGTTAATTTTGCAATGCAAAAGATATTCTTTCCCAAAATCTACTTTGGGGAAGGTCAGAGAAGATTTTTATCTAAAGTGTGTAACTTTAGATAGATATTAGTATTATGTTTTAAGTATTTTATGAAATATGTACCACAAATAAAGTTCATTTTGAATAGAAAACATTTCAGATATTCAAAATCTCGTTCTTATATACTTTTCTATATAAATTCACATTCAGCACAAAAATCTCCTTGAATACAAAGTAATGTGGATTTTTTTCCCATTTTTTTGAAAATGCCACATACAATACATAAATACTTGAATGTAAATCAATACAGTATAACCCTGTTATAGAAGACTCCTTTTCTTGCACATTTTAAATAGGCTGTCATGAACGCAGACCTGCAGCAGCTTCCTGAATACCAATGCAAAGTTGTACGTGCATCTTGTGCTTAAAAAAAGAAAGATGCAGGAATCAGAATCAGCAATAAAACAATGATGGAATCCAATAACAGTATTAATTGCTTTTTTAATGGAAGTGATACAGTTTAGTCAGTTTCTTCAGTGCCAAAGATTTCTTTTTTTCTTTAATTATTTCAAAATTCAAACAAAATTCTGTCATTGGCCCATAATTTCCAGATACAGTCAGCTACACTGCACAGTGAAAACATTTTAGCAGCAGCATTTAACTTGCTGTATTATCTTTAGATATAATTGTTGAGAACTGAGAAGTACATCTAATTTGAACTGAAGTTTGATTGATGGGAATAAGCCTGTAGTGCTTTACATTAGCTAGTTAAAATTCAGTTATTCAGAATTTTTTTAGCTGATTTCCATGAATTTCTTCATAATTTTCTTTTGCAAATGTAGGTATTAACTCCATTACAGAGCTGTGCCTAAAGTAGGCTGCCAGATAACACCTCCCATCAAGCTTCCCTAGGCTGCATGTCAGCACTGTTTTGTAGAATTTGGCTGTGAGGACAAATCCAGTGTACTCCTCCTTAGCTATAGAGAATCTCTTTTGTAGCAAAACAGGGACTGTTCTACTGTGGAGCTGGAAATTGTTTATGCAGGAGTAATGAAGCAAGCATGGAAGAGTTGGTGAATCCCAAATGGCATAGGCTTGCACAAAGTAATATACATGTATATACAATTGCTTCCACTTCCACCTGTTCAAGGAAAAATATTTAGCTTTCATTCTTAAAAAATATTACAACACTACAGATCTCCTTTCATTGCTCCTCAGAGAAAATAGCCTCTGGAAAAAAAATATTGCTAAAATTAGTGATGTCATAGTAAGTTTAAAGGAGCCTATTTCTGCACTGCCTGGAAACCTGTAGCTATGAAGCTGTACTATCCAGAAAACAGACATATTGCATACTGACTGACAAATCAGAAAATAATAAGGCTGGTCAGCAAACAGCAGTACTATACCTGCTAGTTATCAGACAGATGACCATAAATTCACTAGATTTATGCTTTAAGAGATATAACCAAAATTGGTAGAAAATACATAATCCAAACAAATAGTCCTTTTCTTCACATTTGGCCCATTATATTATCTACAGGCTAGCCCCCATGTTTTGTCAGGTAATGTTATCTCAAAACTGTACTGCAGAAGGTCTATCCAGAAAAAGTATTTTGTTTTTAAAGGATACTTAATTCTCTAAAAGGGTGTATTGTCAATTAACCATATAGTTTGACATCTTGGGTAATTCACTACCCACACATATCTGAGTAATATACTATCACTGAACAGATTTAAAGTGAGAAAGCCATAAAAGTAATGCAAATGGCTTTTTGAAGTCCTAAATCCGTGCTCAATATACAGTCTAGATTTAAGCATAAGAATACTTTTTTTTTTTTTGCCCAAGTGGCCTTATTCACCAGCAAGACAGTCTTTTGTGATCATATATTGCAGACCAGTCATATCAAACATGCAGCCTGAATGAATTTTTTTGCAGCCCACGACTATATCTTTATAAATTATTTAAGTGCGACCCACACAGTTACATTGTTTATAACAGGGGTAGCTAACCCAGGGCTTTTGAGCCGCATGCAGCTAGCAAGCGATGTGAAGGGTAGCAAGAAAGGTTTCTACAGCCATGTAGTAATAAGATGGTGATCAAAGAGCATGTGGGGCCCTTACTGAATGAGGGAGGTAACCTAGTGACAGATGATGTGGGGAAAGCTGAAGTACTCAATGCTTTCTTTGCCTCTGTCGTCACAGACAAGGTCAGCTCTCAGACTACTGGACTAGGCAACACAGTATGAGAAGGAGGTGGGCAACCCTTGGTGGAGAAAGAACAGGTTAAGAACTATTTAGAAAAGCTAGACATACACAAATCCATGGGTCCGGATTTAATGCATCCGAGGTTACTGAGGGAGTTGACAAATGCCATTGCAGAGCCTTTGGCCATTATCTTTGAAAACGTGTGGAGATTGGGAGAGATCCCAAAAGATTGGAAAAAAGGCAAATGTAGTGCCCATCTTTAAAAAAGGGAAGAAGGACGATCCAGGGAATTACAGACCAGTCAGCCTTACCTCAGTCCCTGGAAAAATCCTGGAGGGGATCCTGAAGAAATCCATTTTGAAGCACTTGGAGGAGGGGAAAGTGATCAGGAATAGTCAACATGGATTCACCAAGGGCCAGTCATGCCTGACCAATATGATTAGCTTCTATGATAAGGTAACTGACTCTTTAGATATGGGAAAGTCAGTGGATGTGATATACCTTAACTTTAGCAAAGCTTTTGATACGGTCTCCCACAATATTCTTGCCAGTAAGTTAAGGATGTATGGATTAGATAAATGGACTGTAAGTGGATGTCAGTTTCTAGCAGAGTGCCCCAAAGATCGGTTGAAGGGCCGTTTTTTTCAACATCTTTATTAATGACCTGGATGAGGGGATGGATTGCACCCTCAGCAAGTTTGCAAATGACACTAGGCTAGGGGGAGAGGTAGATACGTTGGAGGGCAGGCATAGGGTCCAGAGTGACATGGACAGATTAGAGGATTGGGCCAAAAGAAATCTGATGAGGTTCAACAAGGACAAGTGCAGATTCCTGCACTTGGGACAGAAGAATCCCAAGCATTGTTACAGGCTGGGGACCAAATGGCTAAGTAGCAGTTCTGCAGAAAAGGACCTGGGGATTACAGTGAATGAGAAGCTGGATATGAGACAACAGTGTGCCCTTGTAGCCAAGGAAGCGAATGGAATATTAGGTTGCATTAGGAGGAGCATTGCCAGCAGATCCAGAGAAGTGATTATTCTCCTTTATTTGGCTCTGGTGAGGCCACATCTGGAGTATTGTGTCCAGTTCTGAGAGCCCTCCACTGTAGAAAGGATGTGGACGCATTGGAAAGGGTCCAGTGGAGAGCAACCAAAATGATTAGGGGGCTGGAGCACATGACCTAGGAGGAGAAGCGGAGGGATTTGTGCTTATTTAGTCTGCAGAAGAGAAGAGTGAGGGGGGATTTGAT
>JANRFK010004893.1:41820686-41833210 GCA_030068395.1 Apalone spinifera
CTACTCCCTTCCCACTAGCATTCACTATGTTAGGCATTCCATCATCAGACTTCTTGGTGAAGACCGAAACAAAGAAGTAATTAAGCATCAGGTAGGAAAATGTGGAGGAAGTAAAGGGATGATACTAATAGTGATTTGAAAAGTGCATCTGAAAATATTATGCTTGTACCTGTTTTTACTTCTTGATTATCTATAATGAAGGCTTTACATTTTTTATTTAAAAGGATTTGTTTATTTCTATTTTATCTTTAAAACATCAGGAATACCAAAACTGATCATCCCTTGTTTTTCTTAAAAATAAAGTTATGAGTGTGATCTTTTTTATTGTGCATTTTTAATTGTAAACAAGTGATTGTGTATGATTTTAAATATATAATCACATCCTCAGAAACTGATTGTGTGGGATTTTCCCTACAGGCTTCCAACTTTTCTTCTTTTCCTTTCTAGCAATGGCCTGAACTCAAAGCATCACATTATAAAAGAGATGATGAAAGGATACTGAGGAGCTGTGATGGTCCTTTCATCTACAACCTCTGAAGAGTAGACGTGGGGCAAACATTTTATCTTTGCTCCTTCCAGAGTTCTCTCCATTGTGAATGAAGCAATATACTCTACAAGGTACCAATGTTAGGTATTTATAGCATAGGACACAGTAAGCCTGTTCCCATGCTTTTTGCAAGAGTACTGAAATATTGTATAGTGCTGGCTTTAAACTTACAAGAGCCATAGAAACAGCAGTCTTTAACCTGGTATAGCAACACCATTCAATTTAGGGCACAATTCTACAGTCATTACTATCATGACTATCAGATGAGCAAGGATTATTCAGGGTTGCAGGATTCGGCACAATTATTTAGTCCATGTTTGGTTTCCCAGGGTATTAGTCTGTTTTAGGCTTTTGCATAAGCTAGTGGGTGAAATTCATCACTGTGCAGACAGCAAGTTCTCGATCTATGCGCCACTTAAACCCCATTTGGAGGACTTAAATGAGAGCTAAGTGCTTCACAGAACTTATCCTGGCTTTTTGCACAAGAGTGAATTTCACGCTAGTATGAATAAACATTTAAAATCAAATAAGCATGATTATACCATAAAAACACATATGAACGAAAGAACAAAACCTTTTAGGTATGTAGAAATGGACTTACTTAGGCTTCTGATATCCTCACTCAGGGTGTGTCTAGACTACCTCCCTCTTTTGACAGAGGGATGTAAATTAGACACTTCGAAATTGCAAATGAAACCGGGATTTAAATATTTGAGGTTTACAAAAATGAGGTTCACAGGATCTTTTGAAAAAGCACCCCATTTTCGAAAGAACCCCGTCTAGACTGCAATTTCAATTTCGAAATAGCACTTTTTCGAAAGAGCGCCATTACGCATCATTCATATTTGAATCCCAGCTTCATTTGCAATTTCGAAGTGTGTAATTTACATCCCTCTGTCAAAAGAGGGATGCAGTCTAGACACACTCTCATACTGAAAGTAATGCTGTACTTTCCAAGTAACCCCAATGAAACCAGTGGGACTACTCAAGGAGTGAGATGCTGCTAAACCATTACAGATGTATCAAAATACAAGTCACAGAATTACATAAGCTCTGTTCACTGGAGTGTCCACTTCCCCAGGCTATCATGGAGGAAGGATAAAAAGATGGTGGCTGCAGAATGCATCAAAGACCTCAGTGAGGGCAAGGAAAGAGTTAATAAAAAGAGGAGGTTACTCACCTCCTGTAACTGATGTTCTTCAAGATGAGCATCCCTGGGGGTGCTCCACAGTAGGTGTTGAGCATCCCAGTGCTTCTGGATGGAGTTTTGGCTAGCAGTGCATAAGGGGGCCACGTATGCACGGTGCGCCAAGCACGCGGGCTTCCCCGTTAGCTATGTGCACACATGGCCCCCCCTCCCTTCAATTCCTTCTCTATCCAGAACCCGGCAGAAGAGTGTAATTTACATGTTTGCGGGATTTTTTGGATTTTTTTGAGTTTCTGAAGTAGAGGGGAGGAAGGAAGGGTAGTGGAGCACCCCCAGGCATGCTCATCTCGAAGAATGTCAGTTACAGGAGGTGAGTTACCTCCTCTTTTTCTTTGAGAGACGTCCCTGGGGGTTCTCCACAGTAGGTGACTACAAGCAGTCTATATTATAGAGGTTGGGACTTCGGATCAGGTAAGTATGCTGTCTGCAGAACAGCTTTTGCTAATTTGTTATGTAGTAGAGGACCCGAAGCAAGCAAATAATGTTTTGCGGAAGTGTAATCCAAGGACCATGTTGCTGCTGCGCAAATGTCCCCTAGTGGGACTTTCCTTAGGTATGGCACTGAGATTGCTACTGCTCTTGTAGAGTGCATCCGGATTGAAGCAAGTGGAGGTAAGTTATTAAGCAAATAATGTGGTGATGCGTTCCGATATCCAATGGGATAGTCTTTCTGATGATATTTTCTTCCCCCTGGTATGGTTCGCAATGGAAATGAACAGCTGTGGGGAGGATCTGAAAGGCTTTGTTCTGTCTATGTAGAAGGAGAGAGCTCTTTTGACATCCAGAGAGTGCATCTGTGCTTCAAAGGCATTGGCATGAGGCTTTGGGAAAAACACAGGTAGGTGTATTGTCTGGTTGATGTGAAAGGCTGTATGGACCTTAGGTAAGAATTTGGTGTGCGGACGCATGGACACTCTGTCTTTGAGAAAGATGGTAAAGGGTGGCTCAGACATGAGCACAGCCAGTTCACTTACTCTCCGTGCTGAAGTAATCGCCACTAGGAAAACCATTTTCAAAGTTAAGTGGCACAAGGAACATATGGCCATAGGTTCAAAGGGCAGTTTTGTTAGTGTTGTTAAAACTAGATGGAGGTCCCATGATTCTCGTGGGGGTGACACATCAGGGTATAAGGCTTGTAGACCCTTCAGAAAGCGTTTGGTTGTGGGGTGCGCAAATAAAGTGGTGTTATCCACTGGTGCATGGAATGCTGTTATTGCTGCTAAGTGCACTCTAATTGAGGCTAATGAGAGGCGAGACTGTTTTAGGCGCATAAGTATTCCAGAATTATAGAGAGTGGAGAGGTTTGTGGCAATATATTGCACTCGCTGGCCCAGTGTGTAAAACAGGTCCATTTGCTGATGTATGTTTTTCTTGTTGCAGGGGCTCTGCTATGCAGGAGGACCTTACGAACTTGCTGGAACACTGGAGTTCTATGCTAGTGAACCATTGAGGTGCCACGTTTTCAGATGGAGCATCGGGAGTTGAAGGTGAGGTGTCCTGATTTGTGGGTGATGGAGGATGTGTGGGACTTGCAGTAGCGTGATTGGATGGCTTTGTATCATCCTGAGTAGTAGGGGAAACCAAGGTTGGTGCGGCCAACATGGGGCTATAAGGATGATCTTTGCTTTGTCCCTCTGTATCTTTATAATGACTCTGTTGAGGAGGGTAAATGGGGGGAATGCATATAGCATTCCATGTTAGAATCAAAGCATCCTCTAAGGACTGTTTCCCTATACCTACTCTGGAGCAATACATCGTGCATTTTCTGTTGGTTCTGGTGGCAAACAGATCTATGTAGGGGTAACCCCATTGGTTGAATATTTTCATCAGGATTGTCTGGTCTAACTCTCATTCATGTTCCTGGGGAAGGGCTCTGCTTAGGGCATCTGCTGTCATATTGAGTGCTATGGCAGATGGCAAGCAGATACGTTGATATCTTGCGCTAATGCCCAGTTCCAGAGGGCTATGGCTTCTTTACACAGAGGCTGCGATCGTGCTCCACCTTGGTGGTTTATATAGAACATGCATGCCATATTGTCCGTGTAAATGCAGACATGTATCCCTTTGACTTGAGGGAGCAATTGTTGATATGCCTCGCAGATAGCTCTGAGTTCTAAAATATTGATATGTAGAGCACGCTCTGCAGCAGACCATAGGCCTTGAGCTGTTTTTCCTTCCATGTGAGCGCCCAAGCCCATGAGTGTTGTGTCCGTGGTGATGACTATTATCAGTTCTGTGGATTGGAAGGGTACGCCTGTGCTTAGGTTGAATATTCTTGTCCACCACTTTAGAGATGCCTTGACTGAGCATGGAAGTGTTAGTCTTTTGGTCATTGAATGAATATGTGGTTTGTATTGGGTTCAGAGCCAATCCTGAAGACACCTCATAAAAAGTCAGGTGTTGGGCACCACTGGGTTGCAGGAAGCCATATGCCCCAGAAGTTGGAGGTGACTATAGACATGTTCTGGAGAGATAGTGCTAGGTGACTGATGCGAGTGGATCTGTCAGCAGGGAGGAAGGTTTTGGCTGTGACAGAGTTGAGGTGTTCCCCAATAAACTGGATGGATTGAGAGGGCATGAGGATTGATTTGGATTGGTTCATGAGGAGTCCGAGAGTGTGAAAGCAGGTTAGGACCATGTGAGTGTGATGGTGACACTCCTGTCTGGACCTTGCTTTGACTAGGCAGTCATCCAGGTAGGGGTATATGGTGACCCCTTGTCTTCTGAGATGGGCAGTGACTGCTGCTAACATCTTGGAAAATACTCCCGGAGCTGTAGAGTCCGAAGGGCAGGACCATATACTGAAAATGGTGTGGACCTAAAGTGAAACGGAGAAAACGTCTGTGAGATGGTCTACTGGATATGTGGAAGTACGCATCCTGTAAGTCGAGAGAGGAAAACCAGTTGCCCAGCTCCAGAGCTGGGATGATTGTGTTTAGGGTAACCATTCTAAATCTCTGTTTCTTTATATATCTGTTCAGGGATCTGAGATCCAGGATAGGTCCTCTTTTCTATGAGGAAATAATGGGAATAAAATCCTGTTCTGTGAAATTGTGGTGGAACCGGTTCTATGGCCCCTAACTGTAGCAGGTGGTCTACCTCCTGTTGTAATATGATCTCATGAGATAGGTCCCTGAAGAGGGATGGGGTAGGAGGGTGGGGAGGGAGAAGGGAGAGAAAGGGGATGGAGTACCCTGATGAGATGGTTTGCAGAATCCATTTATCCATTCCCATTGATGTAGGAGTGGGAGAAGATGAAAATGAAAACGTTTGGAAAGATTCTGGAGTTCTGGGCTGGGTGGTCTGGTTTTCAGTCTCTCGACTATAATTTCAAATGTGCTTATTCAATTGTGATGGATGATTGGAGGTGTTACTCTGGGACCACCACCTTTGCTGCCTATTTCAACCCCACTGTTGGTAAAAGGGGTATTCTTGTCTGTGATATTAGAATGGGGGTTGTGGGTACCTCAGTCTATGATATGGTTGGTACCTATATTGTCTCGCTCTTGTTGCAGGTGTTTGGATCCCTAGAGATCTAAGAATGGCTATGGAGTCTTTCATGGATTGAAAGACTTCATTAGTCTTTGTGAAGAAGAGGTTTTCCCCTTCAAAGGGCAAATCTTCTACCGCTGGCTGAAGCTGTTGAGGAAAAGCGGAGGAGTTATTCCAAGAGGCTCGCCTCACAGTGACTGCAGTTCTTGTGGTTGTGTCTGCTGCATCAAGAGCAGCTTGCACCGCTATATGAGAAATTGTCTGTCCCTCAGAGACAATTGCTTTGAAATGTGATTTTTTACTTTCAGGGAGATCTTCAATAAATGTGTTCAGACTCATGTAATTGTTGTAATCGTATTTACTGAGCAGGGCTGAATAATTTGCTACCCTCAGCTCGAGAGTGGCTGAGGCATACACCTTTTTGCCAAATGAGTCTAATCTTTTATTCTCTTTGTCTAATGGGGTTGAGTGATTTTGCTGCTTATTTCTTTGTTGTGCAGCATCCACTACCAGGGAGTTCGGAGGGAGATGTGTAAAGAGAAATTCAGATGACCTGGAAGGCACGTAATACTTTCGATCTGCCCTTTTGCTTGTGGGAGGAATCGAGGCAGGTGTCGACCATAAAGTTTTTGTGGGTTGTAGGATGGCTGGACTAATAGGAAGAGCGATCTTTGCAGATGCACTCGCTTGTAGGATGTTAGTAAGCTTGTGGGGAGTATCCTGTACCTCCTCTATGGGGATATTTAAATCTTGTGTGACTCTTTTAAATAGGTTTTGGAAGGAAGAGACCTCCTCTGAGGTGTTAGAGGACACAGGTAGAATTGCTTCCCCCGTGTCTGATAATGATGTTGTTTGGGCCACAGATTCCACCATTGACCTTGGGGAATATAGGTTCTCATTAACACTCCTCCGAACATATCTGTGAGGAGATGCAGGAAAGAGTGAAGGAGGCTTATTGATATGCTTAGTTTTAAATGGTCTCTTTTTGTGCTGTCGTGGGGGTTGGTTCCACATTTGCCACTGTGGGGGGTATGCCATGGGCGTGGGCATCCACAAGTAGGGAGCCCAGGGAGTTATTTGCACTCTGAGAAGATCTGGCTGCATGTAATTCTGTGACACCATTAACCCTTCTGAATAAGGGGACACTTACGGTGAGAAGGCAGCCAATTCCTCTCCCTCTTCTACTGAGGGGGGGAAGGTGAAGCTGATTCATCAGAAAGTAGTGAATGCTGATAGGGGAGTGAAGCCTTGAAGCAATCTGTAAATATTTGTTCTCCCTGTAGATGATGAGGGGAGTTTGTGGAGCAGGGGGCTGCGCTAGCTGAGAGGAGCCCGCTGTTTGTACAGAGCTGAGAGGGAGAGCTGTCGCCCCTAGTAATTGAGAAGGAGGGGCAGTACTGAATGGGTGCTCTATCCCTTCTCTAGGTGCCGTCGTGAGAGGCTGAGGTACCAATGGAGCTGACATAATGGTCAGCGATACTGGGGTATCTGAGACAGGCACGAAGTGGCCTGATGCCTCTTTAAGGGCAGTGTTTGAAGTGCTCCTTGGCTTATTATGCTGTTTGCCCGAAGTACCTGGGCGGTCAAACATACTCAGATGGTTCTTATCTGAGTGGTCTGACTTTTTTACCACAGAGTCCTCTTTATGGGTTGCTGAGGTAACAAGCTTGCCCTTCTCTTGGAGGGCTTAGGCTTATCTTTGTTGGATATATTACTCTGTCCGGAGCCCGGGTCAGAGGCATGTCGCTTGCTGTTCTCTGAGAGGAGCATTTTGAGTTTGAGCTCCTTATCTTTTCACGATCTTGTTTTAACTTTGGCACAGTGGGGGCAATCTCTCAGACAGTGAGAGTTCCCCATGCATTTGAGGCAGGTGTCATGCCCATCTGAGGCAGACATCACGTCCTTGCACAGTACTCATCATTTGAAGCCGGGTGAGCTCATGCCGGCGTATGGCTGTGGCAGCGGTTCAAAACCTGCGCTGCTTTTTTTTTTTTTAACTAACTAACTAACAATAACAGTAACTGTAACTATAATAACCAACTATCTAATTAATTTTCCACAAGTTTGTTCTGAGGAGAGGAGAGCACTGCTGAGTTCTGTCCACAGCCAGGAACGGTAGAAAGGAACTGAAGAGAAGGGGGTCCGCGCGTTCGCATAGCTACCGGGGAAAGCCTGTGCACTCGGTGCACCGCGCATGCTCAGCCCCGATGCACTGTTACCCAAAACTCCATCCAGAAGCGCTGGGACGCTCAACACCTACAGTGGAGCACCCCCAGGGACACCTCTTGAAGAAGAATTAAGTGAACACCATAACCTACTAACAGGCCGGTGTATTATCTTCGGAGATGCTCATCATATATCTTTACTGCCAGAAAAGCAGTTTCTCCAAAATGAGAGCACTGTGGTATCTGTGGACACATGTAACATTAATAACCTATGACAAGCTGCTACCACTGCAGTGAAGGAACCACTTTTCATTTGTTACAGTGAAACAGATAGTATGCACAGTTTTCCCATACCATGCAGCACATAAGTTATGCTAGGGCAAAGAAAGAATTTCAAGCTCCCTCTCTCTTTGGATTTTATACCTCTTACAACAGGGCACCTTCTTTGAAAACTGCTTCCTCTGGCTTTGACACTCACCTTTACTATACCTATGATTTCTGAACTGACTCAAGCCTCAGGGGAAATCAAACTCTTTTCTTGATCATGTATCAGAATTTCCTCAGTGGCCTCTTAGCAGGTTGAACTATAGCTCTATTGTACACAACATAAGCAATGTGCCATTCAACCTTTATCTTTAGATGTCATTTATTATGTCTACATTGTTAACATATAAGCTTTCTTGTTAGATCTACATACCTAATCCCATAAAAATAACATTTAAAAATAATATTTAAAAAAAAACCATTGCAGAACATTGTAGGATTTGGCAATATTCTATTTAACAGAACAATTTGTTAAGACTGAATTACTATAGCCTGTAATAAATGTTAAGATTATCGAAAGCTTGCTTGTACTGAATTAATATTTTATAGCTTCTAGGTCCTGTGTGGGCTGGTTGTTCTACTGGAATGCTTTAGCACCATGGAAACGGTGGTAGATATTTTCTCTTAATTGCATGAATGGTTGACAGATAACAGTACAGTACCATGGAATTAAACTCTGATTGCTGAAGAATTCTGATGAGCCTCTAGACTGTTTCTGTTGTTTCAGTTTTATTTTTAAACATTGCAACATCTGTCCATGTCCATTATAATTTCTAAAAGCTTTAATGACAGTAGGCATTGTTTTTTTATGACATGCAGCATATAATTATCACAACTGTAACTTGCATGGGGATAAGTATCAGAAAGGTAGCCGTGTTAATCTGAATCTGTATAAACAATGAGAAGTCCTGTGGCACCTTATAGACTAACAGATTTATTGGAGCATAAGCTTTCATGGGCAAAGACGAAGTGAGTCTATAAGGTGCCACAGGACTTCTTGCATACGGATATACTCTTTAAAACTGAACAAACAGAAAAAAACAATAATTTTTTTAATGATTAAATGCTTCTTTTTAAAAAATTGCTGCATTTCACACAAGGATCTGTTCACTAAATAATTATGCTAACTCCTTAGTTCTAGAGTTGTTAATTAGGAAAATGCTGTTTAGATTTTGATTATTCACAACCATTAAAAGGAATACAGGTTGCAAAGCCACTCTTAACTAGACATTTTGTCTATTTCACAACGAGAGTGATTCACCATCTTACTGGACTGAGCCCTAAAAATCATTATATGCTATGATTTAATGAGATATTCAGCTATTTTAAAATATCTTGTTCACCCTGTGTGTTGCATGAATCACCAGACTGCAACTATTTGTAATGCATGTAATTATATCCAGATAAATACAATAAATGCACACAAGAGTCTTAGCTAGAGCCCCACAAATCCATGGATATCTGCAAATGTGGATGTGGATATCCTCAACTCATTTTTGCATATACAGATGTGGATATGAATACAAATTTTGTATGTGGAACCCCACAAATTGCAGATATCTGTTTTATATCCTGAGGCATCCACATCCACATCTGTGGATATGGATATCTATCCATGCCTTGTGTATCAACTGTGCTTACCATGCAGGTGCAACTGGGTTCAGATACTTGCATTAGCCCTTTGGGAGCCAATGACCAGTGGAATCAATGACCCAAAACAGCCTTCTTAAAACACAGTATTGTTTAATTTTAACAGCAGGAACTAAGCATAACATAATTAAAAGGATTTTTAAAAGTAAAAATTCTACATGTATGTATATCTTACCTAGTGTCCTAGGCCAACCTATTTTATCCCAAATCCTTAATCTGCAGTGATAGGTCTCACTCTGTCCCCCATTCATGAAGAGCTATATATTAATTTACCCAAAGGTCTTTGTTCTCACTTTCCCACACCTTTTGCCTTGCTGCCCAAAACCACCCCAGTAAGCTCAGCATGTGTTAGAGGTGAAACTTTAAAGAGGGCTCTTGCATTGTCCTACAAGTGTTGATAGATATATGTCTTTATGAAGCCAGGGCACTCTTTCCTGCCTACATGCAGTCAGCCTCCATCATACTTTTGTTGGCACATTTCATCTGTGATTAAATGAACAGTCAAAGAGTGTACTTTGTAAGTCAGGAATAGAATGGACTGGTAGTGGTCGAGCATCACAAGCAAGTAATTGTTCAGATGGTATTATCCTCATTTTTACAGATGGAGAACTGAGACACACAAAAAATCTAAGTGAGATCTCTAACACAGGAAATGTGATAGAGTGGGGTTATCTGAGTCCTATGCCAGTACTCTAACCACTGAAACATACTTCTTCATTTATAAATACAGCAAAGATAAATGAATTGTCTACCTTGTACATTCCATGAGTACTTCATTCTGTTTTTTAAGATTATGATATGGCCCAGTACTACAGAACTGCAGAAGACTTAGAAGATGGACTACATGAAATTTGTCTTCACAGAAGAAATGGATAAGTTAAAATTAGTGAATGCCTCATTTATAAATGAGTATTGGAGAGCTTTACTTTTGGTTGCAAAAACATCATAACTTTATGTTTCTATTCCACACACCCTTCAAAACGGGTAGTGGTAATTTTTTTTAAGCAAAATAGCATTTAAGGCACTTGGGGAAATCATTATACCTTCTGGATGTTTTGAAAAATTTTGTCATTTTAATTGTAAGACAACATTTAGAGTTACACAATATACCCATAAGGAAACTGTCTGTGCTGTCAAATATACTTCTCTATATTCTGTGGTGATAAATGAAGTTGGTACACCACTGAGAAAATATTTAATCTACCCATAGGAGCTTGTGGAATATATAAATATTTTGTGCACCACTTGTTACATACTTGTTATAACTGTACTATGTAGTACAGAATTAGTGGGTGTACACAAATTTGCAGAAGATCATAGTACTGCTTGATAGTAGATTATGTAAATTGTGATAATTAATCCCAGTGATATGAACAGGCAACGGCAATCTTTAAGCAAACTAGACTTACATAACCAAAGTGAGGCATGATGACAATCCCTTATAACTACCATGATAAATATACTGTTATTGTTACGAGCTGAACATGCAAACTTCACAATATGCTGTAAGGTTTATGACAAGGGTAGGGCCAAATTAACCTATCAGTGGGGCCAAAGCAAATGCACTTATGGCCTCCCTGTCTTCTCATGTATCACAGCTAACAGCCGTATCCAAATACACTTGCTACAGTCAGGCTGGCCACGCTGTGAATGTGCCAAAATCAAATGCTCATCCTGCCTCTGATTTGTGGGGCTGCTCACTGTGATGGGGGTTGTAATACCACTCACTCAAATCTGGCCTGGCTTATGATGGAAGAGCAACCCTCAGACAAGCCTGAATGTCATTGTAGCTCTGCATGAGGGGTTGCAACATCACTCACTCACATTTGGCTGGCCAACTCCCATCGTGATAAAGAGGCAGCCAGGACAAAATGAGTGTATCATACAGTTACTTAATGGGTCCTGAACTTTCTCCACATTTGAACCCCAAACACATGCCTAGTTTGTCAATACATTAATCCATCCTGGACAAGGAGACTAAGTTAAGGGCACTTTGTGAACTTGTATTGTCCTCAATTTAATTTACATCTCACTCCCAACATTGTTTTGCTGTAATCTATAGTATTATACTTAGGTATGGAACAAATTGAGGTTTTGAGTCTGGCTTGTATCCAAAAGGAAAGAGGATGGGTTAGGTGGGGAAAACATCACAAGAATATATGGTTCTACAGGAGGCCCTCGTGATTCATGGAATCGCTATTCACAGCCTGGGAGGCGTGGCGGAGGCCAGGAGCTGCAGGGTACTAACTGTGTCTCCTGGCCCCTGTGGTGAGTTCCCTGTGGCTGCTGGAAGCCACTGGGAGTTCACCACAGCTGCCAGGAGCAGATGTGAGTCTTAGCCTAGTCTTAATCTGGATCTAAACACCACTTCATTGGCCCAAGGCTAATTTTTTATTGTACATTTTCTTTGGGCATTGTAAATGTATTAAATCTCCAAACCAGCAAGTAATTTGAAGTGCCATTTTCACAGAGTTCCTGATTATTAGTATTATTTATTATTCTTATTTTGTTTACTTATTGCTAGTGTACATTTCGTGCTCTTCGCTGGCAATGAACTTGACAGCCCTGCAGACTGGCATCATCTCAGTATCTACAACAATGTACAATCTGAGTAGTAGCTGTGCAGGCTTCCCCACACTGTGCCATCCCATGGCTTTACAGACTTCCCCACACTGCACTATTCCTGCCCTAGATTGACCAGTGCCAACACTGAAAACCTCTGAGCTCATTTAAACTTTTGGCTTCTGCTGAGACTTTCAAAAGATGTCATTTACTGACAGTGGGGTTTCTTAAGGAAATGTATACCACTAGGACTTAAAAGTACGAATGTGACTAGTTAACCAGTTAAGTGGTAACCATCACCCTTAATGGGTGCTGCTTCCCAATTACAGTTAACCGGTGAGGCCTGAAGCAGTTTAACTGGCTAATTAAATGGAATTTTACATCCCTTCTTAAAAGCCATTAAAGGGTAACACTCTTGATTAGTGATGCAGCCCAAGTCAAAACTTTGGCTTCTAAGAAAATGAAACCAATATAATACTCTGGGGGGGTGTCTAGACTACACCTCTCTGTCGACAGAGAGATGTGAATTAGGCACATCGAAATTGCTAATGAAGCAGGGATTTAAATATCCCGTGCC
>JANRFK010004893.1:41840260-41853395 GCA_030068395.1 Apalone spinifera
GGCTCTGAACTGGGAGGGGGAGGAGAGAGGGGGCTCTGAACTGGAAGGGGGAGCTACTGGTGGGAGGGGTGGCTCCTTCCAGTGCCTCTGCGGGGGCGGATGCCTGGATGACCTTTAGGCTACATTGGGGCAGGCAGCACGGGGAGGTGGGCAGGACAGGGTGCACAGGTGGGGGCATGGCAGCAGCAGGATGGCCACCAGGAGGGGCAGCTGGAGGGCCAGCAGGAGGGGCAGATGGAGGGGGCAAGGGCATGGGCATGCCAGGGAGAGCAGGTGCATGAGGCAATGCCATGCCATAGTTCATGGCGTGACTGATGTGCGATGTCAGAGTGGTGATAGCATCGCACATGCGGTCACACCAGTGCAAGAACTGCCCCCATGCCTGCTGGCGCCACTCCAGGTCGGCATCAATCTTGCACATGATTGCTGCCTCAATGCGCTTGATGGCCTGGATGTGACACTGGAGCAGTTGGTCCCGCTGCCTGATCCGCCGAGTTGGTGCCTGGACAGTTGGGGGTGCTGCCGCTGCCGCAGGGCTGGAGGGTCCCTCGCTCCTGGATGGTCCTGCTGCAGAGAACAGAGGAAATGATGGCTCAGTCAGGCAGCCCTGCCCACACTGTCCCTGTACCCCATGCCCTCCACCCTGAGCCCAGGTGACACCACAGTACTGTGGCTTTGGCCCACTTGGTCCCCCCTGTGTGTATGTTTGCATACAGGACTCCCCCTGGAGTAAGGTGATCCTCCATGGATTGTAACCCCTTGTCTGTGTCCTGGCCCCTTGGCATATGTTGTGTTAACCTGTGGAACTCCTTGATGGGTGGCTGTGAAGGCTTAGGACTATTCACAGAGTTTGAAAAGGAGCAAAATAAATCCCCACATTGCATGACAGCAAGTATGGGAGACGAGGTCTGGGCTCTCAGACCCCTGTCAAGTGATGTCCTCGGAGACAGAGCCAGGGGTGACTGGGGAGTCTACTGTCCTTGCAGCAAAACTCAAGTGGCCCTAGGGCCAAGCCAATCACTTCCCCCCTCCCGCTCCCGCTAGCCCTCAAACAGGTAACCCAGGGAAGTGCGTGGCCACAGTGAGGGGCTTCCCTCGGGGGCCAGCCTAGGGGCCGGGAGCAGGCGAGGGGCTCAGTGCAGGCCGTGCTCACAGGGCTGGCTTGCTGTGGTATTCCCAGGAGCAGCTGCTGTGTCGCACGGCCAGGCATGGCTGCGTGCTGTCTGTGTGCGGCACCCTTCAGGAGGTCTGGGGTCTGGCCTGAGCTCTTGGAGCCTTGGCTGCTTCCAGCCAGCACCCCCTTTTCCCCCCAGTCCGGACGTGTGCAAGCAGCACAATCCCAGGCGTACCCTACAGCTGCCTGCCACATCCACATGCTGCACAGTCAGGCTGCATGAGGTTGCATGTGCTGCATATTGGTACACAGCGTGCAGCTCGAACTGCCTGAGTGACGCTCCCTCCCCCTCCCCCCGGGTACCCAGCTCCCCCCACCCTTGTGAGTGAAAAGCGCAACACTCACCAGAGGATCCTTCCCCAGCCTCCAACAAAGCCCGGGAGATGTCCTGGCTGCTCAGCACCATCTCAATGTGGAAGGTGACGGTGCTGCCCTGGTCATCCTCATCCTCCTGCAACCCGGACCCGGTGGGCAGCTCAGCCTCTTCCTCCACTTTGACTGGCATGGTGATGGGGAGGCGCATGCCAATGTCCACGGGCACCAAGGGGCCTTCTGTTGCCGTCTCCTCGAGGATGGTGTGGGACTGGTCATAGTTGGGGGCAGGTGTCAGCTCCTGCCCCCTGGCCCTCAGTGGCCCGGACATAGCCCAGGCACAGCTCCTTCACCTTTGCCTGGACCTGTTCAAGGGTCTGGGCTGGATGTCCCTGGTGGGAGAGTGCCTGGGCCATGCGGTGGAAGATGTCGGAATTCTGCCAACGGGCATGGCGGTCATGGAGGGCTTCCTCACTGGCCCACAGGTCAAGCAGGGCCTCTACCTCAGCTGGGGACCAGGATGGGGCGCGCCTCTTGGTGCCCCTTGGAGCATCCTGCGAACCCTGGGATGGCTGCTGGGAGGAGGGTGCAGGTTGCTGGTGCCCCCCAGGAGCAGACATTCTCAGGGCTTGTGGCTGAAGCAGGGCAGAGCTGCGCAGAAGAGCTGGGTGGCAGAGGTGCTGCTGCTGCGTGGCCTCTGCAGGCTGCATGTGCCTTTAAGGGGGCTCCGGTAACCAGGAAGTCTGGTGCTGTGAGTGCGGGTATGGAGCATCCACGCGGCCACTAGGCTTTTTTCCTAGGAGGCTGGTTCTTGCGCAAAAACTCTTGGCTGCCTGTCTACACTGGCCTCTTGTGCAAGAACACTTGCGCAAGAAGGCTTCTTCCTGGGCGGGAGCATCAGAGCTCTCACACAAGAAGCCCTGATTTCAGACGCTGGACTGTAGATTTACTTGTGCAAGAACGCGCGTGAAGTGTAGACAGGCAGCAAGTTTTTGCGCAAGACCACGCCAGTGTAGACATAGCCTAGGAGGTTACCTAATCAGTGTCTCTGCCTTCACTAATCAAATCATGGAGTATTTTACGTGGTTTATCTTTTATTCTTCTCCAGCACCAATCAAAATGTTCTGTATTAGCACATCAGGAAAACAGTTACAAACTGCTGCTATCTAGCAACTGAGGGCCCAAATCTGCAGACTTTTTGGAAGTAAGACTCCCTTTGACTTCAGCAGGAGTTATATGCATGAACTAATTGTAGGATCAACCAAAAATGTCAAGAAGAGGAGGAAGGAAGTTACTCATGTGGTCTGGCAAAGATGTCTTCACATTTTTCTTTACCCTCTGCACACTTTCCATGTTTCCAGCCTCATCATCCTGTTAGCTGTTTGAACAATCACCTCTGTGCTTTATTCCACACAGCTCTCTTCATTGTTTAGCCTCCTTCTGCTCATTTACAAGACCCTTACCCTGTCTATATTTTAAGTCCCCTTTAAAAACTTCTTCTGCCACAGGATCCCTATAGTGAATTTATGTTCCCTATTTGCTGTTCTTCTTCCTCTCTCCTCTGGCCATCTAACAATTTGTCCTTGTATTGTGAACTTCTCTGGGTAGACACTGTCCCTTCTTGAAAGTCTAGAAAGTGACTAGCACATGAAGGGAGAGTCCATAAACTGATAATGAGGAGGACAACAAGGCAAAACAGTTTAATACTTCTGTCTTCTTGCCAATAAAGTGGCAAAACTGTTCAGTTTTCTTTCCCCTGCCTGTTTATTTTCAGACTGCTAATGGTAATCCAAGACTGTACAGGACAAGGAGCAAGCCTAGTATATGAAAATATGTGTCAGTAAATTCAGATTTCTAATGCACAGTGTAAATAAAGTTGTATCTTAGGGCTCACCTAGACTACGCGGAACAGTCAAAAGAGGATATGCAAATTCCCAATCACACTTTCGAAAACAGACCTCAGCCGCTTTTCGACAAAGGGGGGGAGGGTTGCCAAAAAAGCCGCGTCTAAACTACTTTCACTTTTGAAAGCGAAGCCTTCGAAAGTGCGATCAGAAGAAGATATGCAAATTCCCGCTGAATTTGCATATCCTCTTTCAACTGTTCCACATAGTCGAGTGTCTGGACTACAGGATTAATTTGGAAAAAAGTGGCCTTTTTTCAAAAAAACTTCCCTTGCGTCTAGACTGCTGCTGTGTGCTTTCAAAATTAAATCGAAAGAATGCGGCAGTTTTTTTGACCATGGAAAACCTCATTTTACAAGGAATAACGCCTTTTTTCAAAAGTGCTCTTATTGAGCATTCAAAAAAAGGCATTATTGAATGCAAACAGTGCTTTTTCGAAAGAGAGCATCCAGATTGCCTGGGTGCTCTCTTTCAAAAAAGTGGCTCTCTTTTTAGAAAACACTGGTTGCTGTCTAGGCAATCTCTTTCAAAAGAGGCTTGTAGTCTAGACGTAGATGAGCCCTTATTGAGGGAGTTATACCTTCCTGTCCAGCCCAGCTGTGCTCAGTGCAAAATTGAAGGGGGCTAGAAAAGTCTGACTTCATCCCACATTCCATGCTAGAGATTGCTAGAAGACAGGGACCTTTTTACTATGTCCTTATTCACCAGTGATAAGGTGGTATAGACAATGTATGTTGGCTTCACATCATCTCTGGCATTCCCTTTACTTAGGGGCAATTCTCAGGGGGACTTCTGAGGCTGGGGCATCCTCACAGTATACCACGAGCAGGAACGCTCCAGCATGGTCAGAGCATCCCCTGTCCATGACAGGCCCAGCCCGGGCACACGAGAGGCAGGGGTGCTCCAGTCCATGGCAGGCCCAGCACAGGTGTGCTGCAGGCTCCAAACCCAGCAGAGCAGGCCGCATCCATCTGACGCCGTTTAACTAATTATATGGGATTTTACATCTCTATTATGAATCACTGTCCCTGAACAAGATGACGAGTAATCCTGTAGCACTTTAAGGCACATCTACATACCCGGTTACAGAGCTCTGTGGCTTTGTCCTCACCCACAGCTATTTCCAATTTGGGAACAATTTATATCTTCAAGTCAGCGGAACAGCTATGGGCACCCGCATGGCCCCACATATGCCAACATCTTTATGGCTGACCTCAAACAACCCTTCCTCAGCTCTTGCCCCCTAGAACCCTTACTCTACTAACGCTACATTGATGACATTTTCATCAGATGGACCCACAGGAAGAAGACTCTTGAAGAATTCCACAAGGATTTCAACAACTTCCCACCATCAACCTCAGCTTGGACCAGTCCACACATGAGAGACACTTCCTTGATACTGCAGTACAATTACATGACGGCCACATTTCCACCACCTTATACCAGAAACCTACTGTAAGGACAATCTGAGTTCCCCACTCTGGCAATCTGAGTGCAGAAAGTGAGGGCCCCCAAGAGAGCTTAAAAACCTTTGCTTCTACAGGCTCTGGTTACAAAAAAATCTTCCCCCCAGAATCACAATACACAGATTTTGGGGGATCGCTGCCAACTTCAAGTGATTTTTATCCCTAAAAAATCAGAGGTAAACACTTGAACTTACCCCAGAGGTATCCCAAGTTCTTTTGCCCTAAAAAAGCTTGAAAAAAGAAGAGGGAAACAAAAAAGAAAACAAGTTGAAGTCTCTAGTAGCGGACCTTTCAGTCTGAGGCAAGCAGATACAGACAGACAGACAGACCTTCTAGGACATAAGAATCAAATCATCATGTTAAAAAAGTGATTTTTTTATTACAAACCAAAAGATAAACTTGATAAAGCATACTTGGTTGCTAGATGTTACAGAGCAACTAAGGAAAACAAATTAAAACCCAGAGAAAATCTCTGGGAAAAATGCTTAGATGGTAAATGGGGAGGGGAGGCATAGATTCACACAGTGAAGTTCAAACCAAACCACAAAATAAAGAAGAAATATCCTGAACACGACTAGATTCACTTAGTCCTATTACTTACTTACAATTTTCTCTTTGTTCAGTACACTCCCATGCCCCAAATTCCTTGGAGGCATGGTAGTCCTGTCTGGGTTTAAATAATTCTGTGTCTCTCAACTCCTGGTTTAACTTTCCCACACAAAGAAAGCAGTCAAGGAATTTTATACCATTCAAATTTCATCCCTCTATCTTGATAGGTTCTCCTGACCCCTTGGCCAACACCTTTGCTAGCTACCTGAGTTTAACACCTTAGTCACCAGGTGCTGGTCAGCACTCCTCCTGTCCATTACACACACCAACCATTACACTTACCTATATGCCTCTAGCTTTCATCCCAGACACATTTCCCAATCAATTGTTTACAGCCAGGCCCTAAGATACAACTGGATTTGCTCCAATCCCACAGATAGAGACAAACACCTACAGGATCAATATAAAGCATTCTTAAAACTTAAATATCCACCCAGAGAAGTGAAAAAACAGATTGACAGAGCCAGACAAGTACCGAGGCAACAGCTTCTTCAAGATAGGCGTAACAAAGAAAACAACACAACACCACTGGTCAACACCTACAGTCCCCAACTTAAACTCCTCCAGCACATTATTAGCAATCTACAACCTAGCCTGGAAAATGACCCCTCACTCTCACAGACCTTGGGAGACAGGGCCCCCTAACAGACAGCTAACAGACAGGCCCCTAACCTCAAACAAATTCTTTCCAGCAACCACCTCCATCAAACTCATCCAGGAACCCACCCCTGCAATACAACTCTGGTGCCAACTCTGTCCATACATCTATACAAGAGACATCATCACAGGACCTAACCACATAAGCCACCACATCAGAGGCTCATATAACTGTACATCCACCAAAGTGATCTATGTCATCAAGTGCCAGCAATGCCCCTCTGCCATGTAGATTAGCCAAACTGGACAGTTTCTACAACAAAGGATTAATGGACACAAATCAGATATTTCAAATCAGAAACCTGTTGGGGAACATTTCAATTTGCCTGAAAACTCACTAATGGATCTAAAAGTGCCTATATTATTTCAAAGCAATTTCAAAAGCCAGTTTGAAAGAGAAACTGCAGAACTTGGTTTCATTTCAAGTTTGACCCATTGAATAGAAGTTTAAACAAAGACCTGTCCTGGATGAGCCACTGCTTTCCACATCCTAATGACATAAAAAGCCAAGCACCAGGTACTTAAAATACTTAGAGACCACTTAGCCTCATTTAGCATAGATACTCTAATTGACAATATTTTTTCTCCATTTTTCCCTTCTCTTTCTCTGCTATTTATTGGTACCGTGGACCCCTTAACATCATTCATCTGAAGAAGTGGGTTGTGCCCACAAAAGCTCATGATACCATCTACGGTATTTGTTAGTCTCTAAGGTATTGCATAAGCTGAAACTTATACAAATAGTATCACATTACATATAACATAATGCCTGCCAACTGCCTTTAAAAGAACAAGGAGTTCAATTATGCACAATAATGTTAAATGACTCAAAAACAAAAATCTGAATTGAATATATTGTTTCTCAGCCAGAGTCATCTTTGTCTTCTGAAAAACAACAACAATACTGTCAGAACCCAGTAAAATTTCCAGAAATTCAAGAATCTGGGATTACTGGAAAAATGGTGGATGATGGAGATACTATCCTTCCTGATGTACTGCAGATCTGCTTTCTAATAAAGAGATAGCCTTATTATAGCTAGTTACAAAAATAACATGAAAATTGCACTGACATTTGTTAAACAAATGTGTTATCATTGGGCTGCATTGAATAATTTTTCTGCTCCAACTGAAATAAAATGCCAATTTCAAACCTAAAATGAGAAGCAATACCACCATCATGTGGCAGAAAACAATCAAATTACAAAAAGCTCCAAAGAAGGTTGAGATTTAAACCTACAAAAGCACGGATACTCAGTTTAGCTTCCCTCATCCTTCCTCCTCTACTTCTCTCTATTTTTGTTACACTCTCTGGGCTACATCTTATCTTGAAGTAGGTGCACATTAAAGTTAGGCCATCAGATCCGCTAATTCAGACTCCTGAATCCAGGTGGAGTCGTATTAGCTTGAAGTCACTTGGCTCCATATGGTCACAGAAACCCATCCCATGCTAGTGAATCCCACTGCAGTGAGTGCTGGGCCACTGTGAATTCTTTGGGGGAAAAGATTACTTTTTTGCTCTATTTCTGTAAATGGGGCCTCCAGATAGGACTGAAATGCAAGCTAATAAATTAAAATTTCCATGGAGGAGGGAATGGGATTCTATCAGCTCTGCTCTGCCTACATAGCAATCTTTAGTGCAAGGAGCACTCTGAGGGTATGTCTAGACTACATGGCTCCATCAACGCACCCATGTAAACTAGTTTATCTGGCATAGTCAATGAAGCGGGGATTTAAATAATCCCCGCTTCATTAAAATAAAAATGGCCATCGCACTATGCAGACAATCACCTGATCCGGCACTGCGTGGCAGTCTAGACGTGGCGCGGTCGACAAGGGAAGCCTTTGGCGACCACTCCGGTTAACCTCATTTCACCTATGCAGTGGGTAAAAAGATGGCCGTGTTGTCTCGGCATTAGATCATGAGGGAGGTCTTGCGGACCCTCAACCACACCCTTAAATCTGCTGTTTTGTGGTTGATTAGTAGATGGGCGGCCCTGGTTAAAGACACCTTCTCTGTGTCTGCTGCCTTGATCTGGTATGTTCATAGGGTCTCTGTGGTAATCGATTATATTGCCCATATTTGTTGCGGTTATAGGGGGGTGTATCATTTTTGCCTGTAGGGTAGGGTGTACATGCCCAAAGTGTGGAGCATAGTTCTTGAATTTTTACTATTGTGCAGAACTTCTTCTGTCTTAGCTGAGAACAACTTCAATTTCTCAAATGGCAAGTCTTCTACTTTGGACTGAAGTTCACGGGGAACTCCAGAGGCCTGTAGCCAGGATGCCCTGTGTATTACCACCACTGTAGCTATCGCCCTAGCTGCCGTATTGGCAACATCCAACACTGTTTGTAGAGCGGTGCGAGCAATTGTATGACTCTCATGAACCACACACTCAATCAAATCAAATTTGATTGCTTTGAGCATAGGTCTTTTCAACTCAGGGAGGTGTTGCATAAGATCTCCCAATCTGGAATAGTTATCAAAATCATGGTTTGCCAAAATAAGAGAGTAATTTGAAATTCTCAATTGCAGCATGAAAGAAGAGTAGATTTTTCTGACGACAAGATCTAACTTCTTATGATCTTTGTCTTGGTTACCAGACCTATACTGCGGCAATTTAGATCTCTGGTGGGCTGATTCCACTACCAAAGAGTTCACTTGGGGATGTACGAACAGAAATTCCATGTCTTTTGGGAGGGACAAAGTATTTTCTGTCCATCCTTTTGCTGATAGGTTGAATAGATGCAGGTGTTTTCCATAGTTCGTCCAGTGTTGCCATAATTGCCTCATCTTTAGGTAAGGCAATCTTCCCGTGTAATGTACAGAGTACATTTTTTAATAAGGAGTGCTGTTTACACTTCTTGGAGGGAGACTTGCTGGTTTGCCACCACTCTTTGAAATAACTCTTGGAATTGCTCAAGATCGTCTGTGGGGCAAGTGTCATATGGTATGACCACATCACCTGTTTGTGATGGAGAGTTATCTGATTGGAGTACACTGAGTGTGTGAGTGTCTTTGTCTTTGTCAGAAACCTGACCCGCCTCCTCATCTGAGTCTTCTGTAGGAGGCAGGGATTGTGTTGGGGGCAAGCTTCTTCTTGCTGGTGTAGAGTGAGCTGAGGACCGGTGTCGATACGGGTCCCAGTGCTCCCAAGGTGCTCACTGTGGTGGGTAAGGAGGGGTAGGTAAGCCCAGTCTGGGTGCCAAAGGCTTTGATGTGGTCCAGCCCTAAAATGGTATGAGCATGACCTCATCCGCAATGTATGCCATGAGGAGAATACAGTCATCTGATCATCATCAGGTAAAGGACCATGGTGAGACAACATCAGAGATTTTAATATGTGAGGAGAGCCCCTGGTTGAAGACCTTGCAGGAGACAGACCTGTAGAAGGAGGGCATGGGTACTGATGCCTGCTCTGTTTTTCAGCATTTGATTGCAGCATATCAAGTGCTGCCCAGCTCAGTTCCCGGTCTGTGAGTACTGCTGGTGCCGGTGTAGAAGGACTGTTGGAGCTGGTGCCACTTTAATTGAGTGAGCCACTTTTCTTTGTGGCTCTGCAGCTTTTCACGGCACCAGTTTCTCATGTGGTGCCGCACATGTGGAGCACTCTTAGGCTTCTGCTGGCACCAACGAAGCGCACACCGGTCTAGGTGCTAGACCTGAAACTCTCCCAGGTGCTTTGGTAACAAGGGTCTCCATGGTGTCTCTCCTCTGCTAGTTCTTGGGGAGGAGGAAGGGGGAAGAGAGTGTAAAGAGGAGACTCTCTTTTTTGAAGTTTTCCTGGGGAGCGAAAAAACAGGTCTTTTTGAGGCAAGTCTCTGTGGTTGGGAGGCATTCTGTACCTCAGCTGACTGTAAAGCTTTATCAAATAGGATCATCCTGAGGCGGAGCTCTCTATCTTTTCTGGCTCTTGCCATGAGGGAGCAACAATGGTCGCAATTTTGTGGTGTGGGGGTTTCCCCCAAACACTGTATACATAACGAATGGCCGTCCGATACAGGCATGGGCTCCCAGCACTTCTCACATTTTTTAAAGCCTGAGGAGCCTAATATGTTTGGTTGTTTCAGGTGCTATTTCGTTATTTCCTTTCCTTTCTTTTTATCTTTGTTTTTTCTCTTTCTTCTTCTTTTTTTTTTTTTCCAAGATGGGAGAAAAACTGGGAGAAGCCCGGTTCACAGAGGCACTGCGCGGGAAGCCACATTCAAATCCCCTAAGGGGAGAAAAAAAATATTTTTTTTATTTTGTAAATGAATGAGGGAGACTAGATAAAAAAAGTCAAAACTATCTAATAATAACTTGTAGAACAGTAAGGGAGGTAACAGGCTAAAAGAGGAACTGAAAGGGAGGAGATGAGCCGTGCGACTAGCACATTTGGGCGGGAGCATCTTAAGACGTCTCCTGTGCATGCGCAGCCCAATGGGGAAACTGCTTTGCAAGGCTCTGATCTGCGGCTCTGGGTGACCTGTCACCGACAGTGGAGCACCCATGGGGACAACACTCGAAAAACTGTAAATTTATAATTTCTGTAGACTGGAACAGATTTTTCTTTAATGTTGCATTAGACTTCCACTAGCACCAATGGGAATCAGGCATATACATGTAAAAGATAATACCCTCTTTAGTAGTCTGCTTCTTAAAACATATATGTGTTCTCACCCTTTGATGTTCTTAACAACTGAATTTCTAATTGTTGCAGTATGAAGCATTTTTACATAGACTTTGTATGGATGGTTAAAACCAAATATTGTTGCTTTGTGCAACAAAATGTTTGGAATAAATCAGAGTAATACAGTAGAGGGTGTGTATAATCAAGCTCGATTTGAGAATGGCTGCTTCATATTTATAGAATAATAGACCTGATGAACTAATTGGTAAGGAAACTGGGTCCAGCTATATTGCAGTTCGCATATGAAAAATGACAAATTGTGAGTTATTGCATTAGGGGACTAAATTTTTCAGAACTTAGTTAAAAAAAAAGTGTAAAGTTTTTAAAATAAAGAAGTAGCTTTGTGGATCACAGTGACAGGAAATAGATACTGTTTGTACTTAAATAAACTGTTATTTAAGAGTTCATAACCAAATCGGAAAAATAAATTGCCTTTTGTACAAGTGGTTAATTCAACAGTGTTTAAGAGAAGATGCATGAACAAAATAGACAGGTGGAGGCAAAAGTCTCATGGGTTCTACAGCAACTCCATCATAGCCCTTCAGTGTGTCAGATTACACCTCATTTAATTATCAGAACATACTTTCATTGGCTACTCCCAGTCAGAAAGAACCATAGTTGACATCTTCTTGAAAAAGCACTTACCATTTTTACACACTAATATTTTAATGGATGTAACGTATATCACTGAAAATCATGACTCTTGCAGAAAGCCAATGGGGGAATCCTTACTAAAAAGTATGTAAATATGTACTCAATGTATAATTTATTATTTTTAAATTATTAAAACAATAGGCAGTTAAAACAATCATATGCTGAAAAATTGAAGCACCACTTCAGGTCACTTTAGATTCAAATTTAAGATGAGCAAAATCAATGTTTTATAAAACATCAGATCAATAGAAATAATTCCATGAGTTTAAAAATAAATTCAAAGGGACAAGTTTTTGTTTGAAGTCACAGTTTCTAGTGTAGTGTGTACAATCCAAGTTCACCAGCATGGTGCTACTGTATGAAAATCAGAGAATGACACTGCATATAAACAAAACAGGAAGTGAATAGTACGTTTGTTGCCAATATTTATCCTTTTTCCTCTACACAGTTGTCTGGTTCAATGTTCGCTGAAAATCAATGAAGTGTCCTCATAAATGCCAATGGACGCTGAAATGGGCCCTTCTTAAACTTGTGTTCCATCCTTGAATGTATAGTGGAGGACAATGCATGCTCTATGAGATCCAATATTCACCATCCATCCACGATCTCTCCCTCTGAACAATGCAAGAAAAAATAGCCATTTTAAAGTACCTAATTTTCTTGTGTGAACATTCCAGCAGTTATTCACAAATGCAAGATTCTGCACAGATTATCAGGAGATGTTTTGTCCAGCTTTACCGACCAGATTCAGTTTGAGTCAAAATTCCCTTCTGTTGGTCAGGTTGTTTGATGCATTAGCATTTTTTTTTCAGCTTGTTAGGTATTTTCAAGGATCTGGTAAAATGCATACAGAGATCCACATGAAAAATAGCAGATGAAGACATTTACTTTTTCTTAAAACATACGATTAACACTCTACTTTCTGATAATAGCTGAGACTGATTTGATACAATTTTTAGTGAAAAATAAATACCCCAAACAGCTTCTCTAAGTGTAATAGGAAAAGCCTACCAAGATTGTCGCTGGGTAGATTTTAAGTCATACCTTTGTTTTTCTGTTAACAATCTGTGGTCATTGCATAATAATTCTCTGCAGAACGCAGATAGTTTTAAACTATCCACCCACACTTTGAAAGGGATTATTTAACTAACATGTTGTAATACACATAAAAAGGTACAGCAACCCACATTGTAAAGTTGATGGTATGAAATGGACCCATTTAGGCAATTTAATAGCCTAAAAGGAGCCAATTTTAAACATTACAGTAATTGCATCAGAGAATCCCTGCTTTTAGGGTATATATTTTCTGCTCTCTTCCTGCTGCCTAGATTTGTTTATCTGTTCCTTTTTTTATACTTCTTGTTCAGGGATTGTAAAACACAGAACCAGCTCTCTCTGAAACACATTATGCACAAATAATGGACTTTTTAAAAGCCTCTACCCACCTCACTCCCAAATCTTACTATGAAAACTAATTCTCTACTGTTAAATCACCTCCTTTAGGTAGATGGATATGTCAATCAGTGGGAAGAAAATACAATATTTTCCTAGATATTTCTATGCTAATAGCTCCAAGTGTTTCACATGCACTGAGGAAGCTCTAGGAAATATACCAATAATTTCAGATCTAGTGTAGACAGGGTTCAGCCTTTTTAATTACTATATATATATTAGAGTTATTTGAAGGGATTA
>JANRFK010004893.1:41911048-41932196 GCA_030068395.1 Apalone spinifera
ATTAGTAACTACATTGCTTTGAAAAGGGATTATGTTTTTAAATGAAAAAAAGATGCTTGATATACGTAGTGCAGAGGGAAAACTGTATGGGGTCAGGTAGAATTTGTCTTTGTGATTCATTCTATCTTGTAGTGTCCTATTTAACCAGAAATAACTATCCTGAACACAAGAATCCCAGTCGCTTATCTGCTACTGGTTATTCTGGCACGTCTGTGTGATCTAGTTCCCATCTGGAATACCACATGGCTTGTTGGCTGTCAAAAGTACCTGTCAATAAATTCCAGGCCTCTTTCCTGAATTGTTTGCATAGAGCAGACTGAGCTGTGTTTACATGGACTCTATTAATAGTCCCATTAACCTAAATGGGATAAAGTGCTAGTCACTGTGCATCGTTGTAAAACTAGACAATAATTGTATGTTCCATCCTGTTTATGGAAACATAGTGCCAGTGTGACAGCCCGCCACTAGAGAGTGTTTTCCAGAAGAAAGATGTCTGCTGTAGTGTTGGCCTGTTCAGGAGTTTGGTCAGTTTATGATCAGCACCATCTAACAGGAAATACATGTGCAGGCAGCCAATAGACGATATATGCATGAAATAAGTTTGCTATGGCACAGTTTTCAGCCTGGAGTATTGAAGAAATGGCGTATCCTGCAATTGCATCCTGTGGATAAGAGGACATATCATTTTTAATCTAACTCTTAAGTTGTTTAGCTAGATATTGCACTATTAAATCCGGCTAAGTGCTGCATGGAAGTGAAGAGATTCTTCTGTTTTCGGTTGCTGAGCAAGAGACAGCTGTTCTTTAGCTGCTACAGTTTTTGCAATGCAGCTGTCTATCTGCCAACAAAGTGAGGGGCCAGCTTCCAGAATCAAACTCATGGCTTTCAAGTAGTAGCAAAGAGTATGAGGCCAGTGTCTTTTTTTTCACATCTACACTGCAACGCTATTTTGGGATACTGGAGTATCCCAAAATAGCTATCCTGCGTCTTCACAGCAAGAACATTTTTTTGGGCTCGCTATTCCGACATCCCTGTAAACCTCATTCTACGAAGAGTAAGGGACGTTTTAGAATGGCACTTTATTTCAAAATGTGGTGCTGTGTTGACAGCGCCAAATGACAAAATAAGCTATTTCAAAACAGTATCAAAATAAGAGACACAAATTGTGCCTCTTATTTTGAGTTACGGTGCTGTGTAGACACATCCTTAGTGTTAATTTCTACTTCCAGATACACCAGCCATATCATTGCAAGGCAGAGTCCCTTTTACTGACCTTGCTCTTTGCACTTTTGTAACAGGAGTATATTTGTTGTTAAAATGCTTCTGCAGATGAAAATTAACCCATAATTAAAGTCATCTTAATTACAGGGCTGCTCTCAACCACAAGTAACATAAAGTGATTGTTTGGAGTCTCATGCTTTTAAGGACCCTCTTCAGACTTAGCTCAAGACTCCATAGCTCTTCATCCAGCAGCAAGATCCGAGGAACTGCAAAATTTGAGCATCTAAGAAAGAACTCAACTCTTTACCTGGTCTCTCTGCAGCAGTGGGACCAAAAGGGAGCCAACTTAACGTTAGATTCCCATCCTCGCACCACTACGGTCAGCTTGATACTTATCTCTGATTTGGGACACTAGCTTTAGTAAGGCTAATGTAATTGTGAGAATAAAACTGTAAACTGTATCACCTTCTGCATTAGGCTTCCTGCAAGAGGGAGAAATATTCGCATTAATCCTTGAATCAACTCTCTGCTGCAACCTTATTTTCATAGTGCAATAGGAACCATGGCAGAGAGGTTGTAAAAGTGTGATTTTTCGCTCCTTGTTCTCTCAGAGGTCACTGTGCCACATTCAGACTTCATGTTAAGCAATAACAAATCATGAGAAGCCTAGCAAACATCTTGTCATGGTTCATATGATGCCCACTAAAAATGATATGCTGAGGGCCAGATTGTCACTTGATGTAAACTGATGTCACTGCATATAAGTGTTAGCCGGTGGCCGGGGTAATGAGTGGCCTGTGAGCCCTATCACACCCGAGTCTTTAACTGCTAGGACAGAGTCCCTTCGCAGCGGATGACCCTAATGGCCAATGGATGCCCCAAGAGTCTGCCCCATGGAGGCGGCATGACTCAGCTCTCAGCTCTTACTGCATTTACCCCTGACCGCAGCAAGATAGCCAAACTGGCTATGGTTCTTTTGTTTGTGTTCGGTTCTGTTACAGCAACAAGAGGAATCAGGTTAAAACTTAAACAGTTACTACTTTATTGTTACAAGGCAAGCTTAGCTGTTAAATGTTACTGCTGTGTTACAGATAACTAAGACACTACAAAGACAAGACAGAAATACAATAAAAGTCACTTAAAAGGTACCATAACACCATTTAGTTCTCTGAGCTCTTATTGAATGCACGCAAAACAAACACCTAGCAGGTATATTCTCACCTCTGCGATCCTTACTCCGGCGAAGCCAGTGTTTCTCTCAATTCCAATGGGAAGCAGTTGGTACGAGACTAAGGTGTCCCTAAAGTCTCAGGGGTCCAGGACTCCCTGACCAGCAGGTATATGATTGGATCTCGAATTAGAGTAGGGCATAGGACCCCACTTTATACCCCTGTGGTCATGTAGACGCTTCTCTTGTCATAAAATGCAAATTAAATTGGAACGTCTTTGTGACGCCCGTTCCTACAGGGAGTTGCCAAAGCTTAATTTGCACCTGTGAGGTGGAGGTAACTAAATCATTAGGGCTGGACATTTTTTTCCTGATGGGGCGGCAGATTCCTCTTCTGGGACGGTGTGTAGGCGTATCAATTACTGGTACCAGCCAAGGGCAGCCCGAGTCCCCAATTGTGTGCTGGCCCAACTGCCGCTGTTATCTTGTTTCTGTCTAGCATCCAGGGCCATAGTTATTCCAGCACCTCTGGAGGCCCTGGAGCCTTGAAGACAGAGTTTCGTTCCCACGGATTCTCCCTCCCAAGGATTTTGGAGGGAGGAGGAGAGGGGGGCGGGGTTTCTGTCTGGCTACAATAAGTCAATGGAGATGTGCTGATTTACACTGAGGATTAGGCCTTATAATTTTTTTAATTGAAAATACTAAGTTGACATTATCAATGAACCAGAAACCTCCTGAATCTCAGCTCCTGTTCAACCAAGAGGTGAGAGGTGTTTGCAATAAATAGCTCCTCCCATGTTAGACTGGACTTATGCAGGAAGAATCCCAGAGGCATGGATGTCTGCATGCTATTAAGGGCCTACATTAGTCAGGCTTAAAAATTTGCAGCTTACAAGTCTTTGGCACCTTAAAAGCTAGAAAAAATTGTCTAATAAATAGATACAGTTATTTCAGTATTACTATGCATGGATTTTTGTTAAATACTGACAGTGTGCTTGGTGCTGTAAAAGGAACAGACTGTCCCTGCCCCCACAGTACCTGAACTACCTTATTCTTACTATAGGGAATACAACATGGGCTGAGGTCAACTGATTTCCTTAAGATATTATGTCTGGCAGTGTAGCAAGTTTTTAAGGCCAGTCACAGATTTAGGAAAACAGGCCTCACATGGGAGGGAGGGAGCCGATGATAGTATATGGGTGGAGTGGTATACTGGAGCCAGGAAGAGAAGTCATCAATTGCACAAGGTGGGAGTTAGTAGCAGGTAGATGTGGCAATGATCAGTGCTAAATCAGAATGTGATGGAAATGGGAAGTGGATCAGTATCAAAGTGCAAACTCATTAGGAATAGCTACATAAGATTATTATCTAAATGGGGATATTGCACTCTTTATTCATAGATATTAAATGGATTCACAAAGAAAAGTAAGTAACATTATCTGCCTTTTACAGGCTGGGTCACAGATGCACAGAAATGAAGGGATTTGCCCAAGGTCACACACAGCACATCAGTGGCAAAGCTGAGAAGAGAATCCATGGTCTCCTGATACTTGGTTTAGTACCTGATATACAGGACCAGAAAGATTCTCTAGGGTGGGAGGGAAGAGAGAATGCTTTTTTTCCTGAGGTTTACATTGGGACACCTGACGACCGTTACTCCTCAGATCCAGCAGCGCCATGCACAGGGTAGAGTTGGTGGTGAAGGGCAGAGCACGTTACAGGCTGTGTGACTCAATTGCACTCTTTTCCCCTTCTTCTTTCTTTGTAATCCATTTCTGCTTGGGAAGGAATTAGGTCTCTGGAAAACATTCAAAGACTTTGTTGTGTGAACCGCAATACAAATAATAAATAGAGGGTCAGGAGGATTTCAGTGGTGAAAGCAACTTCTGTTCCCTGGTACCAAGCCGATTGGTTGGGCTGTTTTTGTGAAGCTGTTCCTCCCTTCAATGAGACTTACCACTCCTATAAATACCCAGCACACAGCTCTGACTTCCACATTCTGCAGTTGGCTCTGGAAAGCTCAAATCCTTGATCGGGGAGAAAATGTCCAGCCAGTGAGTATCCCTACAGGCTTTTCTCTGGACTAACGACTCAGTGCTTATTATTAACATAGTAATTGTATTATAATAGCACCTCGGGGCCCTGCCCAAGAATGGGGCTCCTTTTGTGCTAGGCACTGTACAGGGTTGCAGACCATCCCTGCCCTGAAGAGCTTACTCTCTAAATAGAGGACACAGATGGGGGGAGGGGAGACAAGGGAGATAAAGCACATGAGCAGAGAGAGCAATGTAATGCAAATATCAAGTTAATGCCACGATTGTTTGTTTTAAACTTACTTGGTGGAGTTTTGCTGAGAGCGAATTAGCTAACCAGACAGACCAAGGAAGAGAGAGGGTATTATGGGAAGTGGAGCATGGAGGGAGGCTGAAGAATAGAAGAGACCATGGAAAAGAGGACACGAACAGCCAGTCAGTACATTTCATGGTGAAATCCATTGAGTGATGATGAAGCTACCAATTTCTGAAAGGACCTGCTGCAGTTGCATATCTCTAGTCTGCTCCTATTAGCTGGCTCCTCCCAGGAAATTTTCTTCACATGGCTGAAGTGGGGAGGGAATATGAAGCCTGACAGCAGCTCTTCCCGGGAGTATTAGTGGGGAGAGAGTTGCATTGTCTGGCTCTCTGCTTCCTCCTCTATGCTACAGCTGGGTCTGCTGGATTTACTAGATATCTGAAGCTATCTACCCTAATGATTGCACATAGCATCTTATTGCAGCTTGTTAACACAGCACTCTGCTCTCTAAGGAACAATGTGATAGTTGTCATCATCAGGGCCTACAGCAGGGACTGAGGGGTACCTCCAGAGCTGAAAGCATAAGTCTCTACAACATGTGCTCAAGAGTCACACTCTGTAGCAGTTGGCTGTAACAGACTTACATCCTTTGTGGGTCAGGCATAAAAGGGGAATATTATAGTAGCTGTTGGTTGCACCAGAGTTGGAGAGGAATTTCAGTCTGTTTGGAGATGCAATATAGTCTAATTCCACTGGGATGGGTGTGCAGATTGGTCAGGGGGTACAGTTTCAGGGGTCAGGAGGATGACCTGTACCTCTGGATGAGAGGGCAGGGTGGTATGGAGTACAGTATAGTATATATTTAATGTGCCTTGGATATTGTAGTCTGTACTTGGCAAGACTCAGAGGAGACTCAAGCATATGCGTCTTCGTCATACACATAAGTTGGCAACAAACTGTTAACCTGAGGCCTGGGAAATGGAACTTGTGACTCTTGACTCTAAAATCACAGCCCACTTACCAGTTGTTAAAGTTTCTCCACCCATTGGCAACAGGAGGTAGGGATGTTAAAAAGCATTTTGGGTTTGTTTGGCTTTTTTTTTTTTAGTTTGTTTTGGCATTTTTGTAAACATGTAACCACTGAAATTTTCAGCAGTTATACCTGGGAGGTGGCAGCTCCATGGGAGCTGGTGCACTTGAGAAGCCAGCTTAAAAGTTGTCTCTCTACACGCACTGGCTCCCATCTGTTCCCTTTTCCCTCCCTGCACTGCTGCGGGTATATCAGCGGTGGCAACACGTGAGGGAGGGGCAGGTGGCTCATCAGGAGCCAGTGCTCATAGCAAGCTTGCTTAAAAGCTGGTTCTTCGGGAGCACTGCTCCTGCCAGCTCCCCAGCACCCCCACACTGCTGCCTCTGATACAGAGACAGCAGTACAGGACGGGGGCTTGTGTGTAACTGTGTAAACATACACTATCACAACCTTAGTATTAGGGCTTTTCCTATTGCAGGGCAGCCACCAGGGAGGCTGAGGCAGTCACAAACATTAGTTCAGATCTGATGGCCAACAGTGAAGGAACATGAGGACTCTCATGTTCATTCTTCAACGTCTGTATTATTTTTAATCCACTAATACAGCTCAACAGGCTTCCCCTCACTTCCATTTAAACCTTTATTCTTCTAAGGGCCATTGCTTCTCCCCAAGCTGATTGTGCCACTTTGTCAAGAGTATCTGACTCACACCATCTAGAATCAAAGCCCTGTAATGCTGACGTATCTATGCTCTCTTAAAATCTTTCAGAATAGAACACCCAGCGGGTGGATACAAGAAGCTTTTTGAGACTGTGGAGGAATTGTCTTCACCGGTGACTGCTCATGTCACAGGTTTGTGCATTTCTATTGCTTTCCTTTCATACTTTCAACACTTCTCTCCCAGGTCACTGTATGCTGCTTACCTGATCCCAGGGTGCTGCCCTGTGAGATAAATGGGTTAAACTTGTCACAAGGACAGGAAGTACAGAGGCTTCCACATTTCAGCATAATGGAAAGCGATACAGCAGGATCACCAAGTTCCTTTTTATAACCTGTGTTGTGATCCCACCAGATCTCTTCATCAGGTTAAACAGTTACCAGGACAGATCTGTAGGAATATCTAATTGCTGAAGAAATGGTACCAACAATTCTATACATCTCACTCTTCTTACTCTGGATGAATACTGAAATAATACATGGTCCAGGGTACAGTTAGGAAACACTAGACTGCTGGAGGTACCATCTTTTGGAGACATAAAACCAGACCTCTTGTGGTTCTTAAAGATCCCATGGCATTTTTGTAAGAACAGGGATAGTAACTCTGCTGAGGTCAAACTCCAGCTCTAAGGGCAGTTTTCCTCCTAAAACTGGCATTCTGCCTGCAAATTCCTCTGGCATCTTGACATGTGTGCAGTATTTTTCTTCGTCTTTTGTCCAGAACCATTGTGTAGTACAATCTTAGGTAGTTGCTGTGTTTCATCTCAGAAGAAGCTATATTTCAGTGTTGGATGAAGCAATCTCCATATAAAGTTGTGCATCAGACCAGTTAAGTTTGTAAGGTGACTTGGGATCCTATAATGAAAGACTGTTATAGTTCTAATTGAGAATTCAAATCCAAAGCTCACTCTTCTACAAAATTCATTTTTAAATCTTGAAGAGGAAGTGAAAAGCAATTGGAATTCAATAGAGGTTAGAAAAACTACTAGATTAAAAAACCTGCTCCTTTGCATAATAACAATTTGCTGACTTTTTAGTTCCATACTTGGATTTATTCAAGATACTAAGTCTGTAAAACAAGAAAGAAAACTGAGCTCAGAGCTTGTGAAAATCCAGTTTCCCTTGTGAAGACTATAAGAAACACTGAGAGAACATAGGAAAGACGATTGGTGCATTTGGAATATTTATTCTTTTCACTGATCCTTAAGAAAAGTCTGTTATTAGCACTCACAAAATTCTCTCTTGATTTATCTTTCCTATAGGCAGGATTCCCATATGGCTTAGAGGCAGTCTGCTTAGATGTGGGCCTGGCTTATTTGAAGTTGGTTCTGAACCATTTTATCATTTGTTTGATGGCCAAGCACTCCTTCATAAATTTGACTTTAAGGAGGGGCATGTCACGTACCATCGGAGGTAAGTGCAAAACATCAAAGCAAATATAAGGAGATAAAATAGAAAAACGATACGGTAAAATGGTAAAATGTATAATGCTGGGATTATTATAATTTTTAATAATGATAACAGATTTATGATTAGCACCAGCATAACACTTTCCGTGTAAATATTACAGAATGCTTGCATTATGCAACTGTGTCATTTTACTGATGACAGAATGAGTACAGAAGAAGATTAAGTGACTTTCTTAAGGTTTCATAATGAAACAGTGACAGTGCTAGGACTCAAAATTCTCAATTGGAGGTTTTACTCACTAGACAACTCTGCTTTCTTTAGTTAAAGTCCTTTATGAAAAATGTTTGTGTCCTACAGTAATGATCAAAACTCTACAGTTTAGCTTCTTGTTAATGAAAAGTTTTGGATCATTACTATAGAACACTGTTCTAGTTCTTACCCGGGGATTCCTTGTTTGGACCCAACATTTACTGCCACTTTATATTCAGCGCTGTATATTAGTGCCTGCTTCAGTGTTGCAGGATCAGTATTTGTTTGATATTGAAGGTCCAGAGACTTGACTGGCATCTAAATTGATTAATCCAGATACAAGATGACTTGAGTTGGTCAAAAATGTTCTATAGCCAATTCAAATAAAAAAGGTTTCATGTATCTGTTTTCCTTGAAGTATGTGTATGTGAGAGAAAACAAAAAAAAAACCCCAAAAAACCCACAACTTTGGGAGGAGGAGGGGTTAGCCAGGCAAAATCTGCCCCCCTCCCTCAAAAAAAAAAAAAAGCCCTGAAAAATATTTGGTTGTAATTTAAAAGGTCAGTTTGTGCGTGTTTCAGTTTTTTGATGAAAAGTTGAGATTTCCCAAGAGGGAAAACATATGTCCAGTTCTGAATAGGACATCTGAGCTTACAAGGAAGACATAAAAGATGCCATTCTGGAAAAACAGAAAGACAAGTCTGAGATAATACTGCAGGCAGACAAATGTCCCACTGAAGTCAAAACTCCATGGGGGTTCTAGCTTTGGCTGCACATCAGCTTCCCAGGTGTTTCCCACGTCTAAACAGTTAAGCTATGTCTCCACTGCACAGTTCTTCTGGAAAAAGCTATGCAAATTGAGAACCGCAATTTGTGTAGCTTTTTCCACTTTTTTCAGAAGAGGTTTTTCCAACATTTGGCTCATCTACACTGGGCCAAATGTCGAGGGGAAAAAAACCCTTTTTCAGAACACCCCTTCTTCCTCATAAAACTAGGTTTACAGGGATGTCGAAAAAGCGCATCTGCTCTTCCGAAAAAAATTTCAGAAGAGCAGATGTGTTCTCTGGACGTGGCAGAGTTTTTCCAGGATACCTCTGGTATCCCGGGAAAAATTCTACAGTGTAGGTATAGCCTTGGAGGGAGAGAGAGAGAGAGAGAGAGAGAGAGAAGCAGGTTTTTGTGTTCTGTTTATATATACACACACAATATTTCTGAGATGTGACATGAACCTCTTGATAGCAGAAATATGTTAATGAAACTCATCTCTTTAAACTTCATATCAAGTTTCATTTAAATATTTGAAAGCTTAATTGTTTTATTATATAAGACTAGCCACTTTTGTCATCATGTCCATTACATCTTTTCTATTTCTTGTTTTTTTTCAAGGTTCATTCGGACTGATGCTTATGTAAGAGCAATGACTGAGAAAAGAATCGTGATAACTGAATTTGGCACCTATGCTTACCCTGATCCATGCAAGAATATATTTTCCAGGTGAATGAGAAAGCTGCATGTTGTAGGAGAGTGACGTTTGCAGTGAAATGGTATAAAAGCTCCACTATAGAATGTAATTCATCATTTGTTGATTTCATTTGCCCAGGTTTTTTTCATACTTTAGAGGTGTGGAGGTCACTGACAATGCCCTGGTGAATGTGTACCCAGTGGGTGAAGATTACTATGCCTGCACTGAGACCAACTTTATCACCAAGATTAACCCAGAGACCTTGGAGACAATCAAACAAGTAGGTATTTTGTGTGTTCGTGTCAAAATTGTTCATAGAATTAAAAAAAATGTACTTCTATTATCTTTTTGGAGATGGCAAACTGAGGCACGCAGAAACTAAAGCTAGGATTTTTTCAAAGGCTGCTCAGACTTAAGTGCTCAAAATCCAGTGAAATTCACTGGGTATTGGGCGGCGTCCTCCCTTCGGTGATTTGTCCACACAGGAAATCTGTGGCAGTTGTCCGAGGTCAGTGCCTTTATCCCAAGGCCATCCTTCCTGTAGGATCTCATTTGAATAGCATAGCAATACAATAAAGGTACAGCTAGTGAGCATTTCTTAGTAGGAGCCAGTGACTGCAATGCAATCATGTGTTAACAGTGTCCAAGCGGTCTGGTGACAGGGCAAAATGTTGTTCACAGGAAACACAATTGTGCGGTTAGTCACTAACTTCACCTGGTGGAACCATTGTTGTGGTTTTTGGCTTGCTGTCTGTTTTGCCAGGGTTCTGTTTTTTGGGTTTTTAAATGGCTGTCAAAAGAACAATATTTCTGTGCAGCCTACTGCAAATCAGTGCATGCACTGATGCAGGCTTTGCAGACTCCCTGAAAAGTAGCACCAGAGTTAAGGTGAAGGGAGCTGCTCTAACTTTAGACGTTAGGATCAGATACTCTTATACCCCTTTATACCAATGAGCATGGAAGTATGGGCATACCTCCATCTACATTCTCTTCTGGCATACACTCCATTCCACCCCAAGTTTAGGGGACCTTTAAGTAACTCATAAGGGGGTTATAACAGAGTACAAATCACATTCCTACTTCAGGGTTGAAGAATTTAATCTAGCACGTGTGTGTGTGGTTTTTTTCTTTTATTAGAGCTAGAGGTTTCGGGGAGGATTCTGACTCCCCAAGTGGAGGGATGCAGAACTGTGTAGCATGAATGCCATCTTCAATAGCTTGCTTGTCCATGCGACTTGAGTAGTTTATTTTTAAACTCTTCCCTTTCAACCCATGATTCTCTATACAGAACTCCACTTGACTTAAATGGGAGTTGTGTGTATGCTGTTGCTACTATTTCTCTAAATATTTGCTAATTTGCAGATAATTTACCAGTAGAACTATGAAATGAGATCTTCCCTTACCTAAAATAATAGCACATTCCCAAGCCAAATATTTAATTCAATTCATAATGATAAGTAAATATCTCTTCCAGATAAAGCTTATGATTCTCCCTGTCACTTCTCTCTCATTTCAGGTGGACCTTTGTAAATACGTTTCAATCAACGGTGTAACTGCTCACCCCCACATTGAAAATGATGGCACCGTTTATAACATCGGCAACTGCTTTGGGAAAAATTTTGCAATTGCCTACAATATTGTACGGATCCCTCCACTGCAAGCAGGTTAGTTTACCTATTTCTTAAACGCAATGTGTGTGTCCTCAGACATTCGTGCTGTAGAAATCCCTTCAGATCCTGAATTTATCTGTCATCTTTGTACTTTGCATCGCTTTTCAGGTGACTTTTTCTTTTCTGATCCTTCCTTATCTAAAGTTTTTTATAATAAACTTTTTACAAATGTTCTTTAAAACGACATCACATGCTATTTTCAGAGAATAATACTTCTTGTGTTAAAGGCCAAAAACCTTCTTAGTAACATTTTGTAGCATGGCCTCATTGAGCCATTTCTGGGGCTGCTGCCATAATTTAAATACTATTTTTATTTCAGACAAGAAAGATCCAATGAATAAGTCTGAGGTGGTTGTGCAATTTCCTTGCAGTGATAGATTTAAACCCTCCTATGTGCACAGGTAAGTTGCAAGCTATTACTGTAAACAGCACAGTCTAAAGAATGCAGCAGTTTTTTCAATCACAGAAAACCTCATTTTATGAGGAATAATGCCTTTTTTCGAAAGTGCTCTTTCGAAAAAAGGCATTATTGAACGCAAACCATGCTTTTTCGAAAGACTGCCTGGGTGCTCTCTTTCCAAAAAGCAGCTCGCTTTTTTGAAAGTACTGGTTGTAGTCTAGATGCTCTCTTTCAAAAGAGGCTTTTTCAAAAGCCTCTTTTGAAAGAGGCCTGTAGTCTAGACATACCCTGAGTGAACAGAACAGGTAATCAAGTGATCCCTCTCCTGTCATCCATTTCCAGCCCCTGATAAACAGAGACTAAGGACAACATTCCTACCCATTCTGGCTAATAAGCATTGATGGACCTAACCTCCATAAATGTAGCTAGTTCTTTTTTGAACCCTGCTCATTCAAATGCTCTTGCTATCGTATATATGGGAAGCAGAACTAAGCATGCAGTAAATGACAGCTAACATTAAGGATTTGCAGAAATCTGGAGGATTATGTTTCAGTAACATTAATCAGACTTTTAAATGCAGCAGCCATTATTTGACAAGCTACCATTCTGTGTATAAAGCAATACTGTTGTCAGAAATCACCACAGGCAAACTTACAGGCTCCAACTCTATTTCTGAACAGCTTTGGGCTGACTCCAAACTATATAGTGTTTGTGGAAACACCAGTGAAAATTAACCTGCTCAAATTCCTTTCTTCTTGGAGTCTGTGGGGTGCCAACTATATGGATTGCTTTGAGTCTAATGAAACCATGGGGGTAAGTGAAATTGCATTGCACTGTTACGTAATGGCCTTCTAAATGTAAGGTTTGTCATGGTAAATATACCTTCACTATTTCTCCTGTGCTAAAAGTAACTTGCTTCCTTGTTTTCCAGGTCTGGCTTCATGTAGCAGATAAAAAAAAAGGAAAGTACCTCAATGTCAAATACAGGACCTCAGCCTTTAACCTCTTCCATCACATTAACACTTATGAAGACAATGGATTTCTTATTGTAGATCTCTGCACCTGGAAGGGGTAGGTAAGAGCACTGAAGTGGTGCTCAGAGTGCTATTTCTGAATATAATCTAGAGATGTGCTGAGAGAAGTCATGCGCTGAAAAGGGGATCGGATGGGTAACCTACTGGGCCTTTCCCATATCAACTTGCTATGATTCTGGGTCTGACTATGATTGATATTACTGAGATTTGTGTCACAGTCTTGGATCAGAGCAGGACTGCACCCCAGAATTGGAGGGATGATTTTGTCATCTAAAGCTGTGAATCATTGAGGGACAACCTAGGCTAGCGAGTAGGCTGCATAAGTTGCCCTCCTTCATCTCAGTGGGCTGCAAGACTGTCGTGACCAAGAATGTCTCCTGGAATAGGGTGGTTTTGCTAACTGCATTGTGTACCTACAAGTTGTGGGGTGTGCCGATTGAACCATAGCAGTGCTGTGATTGGATGCAGAGGGAGCACATGCCTCTCAGAATGTTGTGTGCAATCATCATGCACCTAAATTCATGTACCCTTGCTTTCAGTAATGCCAGTAGGAAAAAAACTACACAGACAGAAACCAGCGTAATCTGTCAACCGTGCATGTGGGCAACAGTAAACAAAATGTCTGGTGGGCCACACACTGAACCCCAAAGGGCCGCAGATTGCCCACCACTGCTGTACATCCATTCTGACTGAAAAAATACCTGGCTTGTCTGAATAGAATACAAACTTGTTGCTGGACTAAGGAATCAGGGATAATCCCTGACAGTAAGGGAATGTCTACACTAGAAATGTAAGTCAACCTGTTGTGACAGTGTCAGATCTGAAGGCTATACAAAGTAGTGGTGAGGAGATACATAAGCCTCAGACTGAGGAAATCTCTGTTCCCAGGATAACAGAGAGGGGCTGGTCTAGAACCTGCAGAAGCAATCGGGGCAGTGAACTGGGTCTGCAGAGTCAGGCTAGCCTGGGCTGCTTAGGACATCTGGGGTTAATTAAGGAAAACCAGTTGAGACTGGCTATAAAAGGAGCTTGCCTACAGTTGGAGTTGCATGTGTGTAGCTGAGAGGATGGAGGAAAGTGCCACTGGGAATAGGAGGAAAAGAGGCAACAAGTGGACACTAGGAGGATGAACCAGAGAGAGAGAAGGTGCAGGGGAAGGCATGAGAAAGTAGCTCAAGGGTCTTCGAGCTGTCTTATAACAGGTGTTGGGGACTCACATAGACAGCTGCTATTACAGGGCTGTGGGCTGGAACCCATAGTAAAGGCTGGGCCTGGGTTTCCCCCAACACTCACCTCCACCTTTCCAATTAGGGAAAAGGCTGTGGAAACTATTCTCCTCTTATATCACATGCTGGCCATGTGATAAAATGAGCTTGGTAAACAGCAAGCTAATGCTCTAGATGTGCTGCCTAAAACTGGGGCTGGTGTGAGCCTCTGAGGCAAGCTAATCTGCCAGGAAGTGCAGGACCCACCGAGTTTAAGTGGGAGATTTGTCACAGCTGGTGTCAGGAGTGGGATTGATACACAGCGTGGTGGAAGAAGAGTTAAAGGGCCTCACCAAAAAAAAACCCTCAAAGAAAAAAAGTGTTTGGATTTGGGGTGTTTTCTCACCACAATGGAGGCAGTAGTACAAGCACTAGTGCAAAACACAATAGCACAGCAGGAGACTACCCGAGCCCAGGTGAATGCTCAACAGGAGGCAGTGAGGCCGAAGGAGACCAATCAGTTGATGATGAATCAGGCAACCCAACATCGAGCCCTCCTGTGGAAAATAGTGGCCCAACTGAAAACCCTAACTCCAGGAGCTAAGGAAGCAAAAGGGTAGAAAGCCACGGGTTTTTTACCCGAGATGAGTATGGAGGATGATGTGGAAGACTACCTGCTCACCTTGGAGAGGGCTGCGGAACATGAGGATTGGCCTAGAGACCAGTGGCCCACTCCTGTGTGGAGAAGCCCAGAAGGCATACAATGACTTGCCCACTGAAATGGCAGCAGACTACCCCCAGTTGAAGGCAGAAATTTTAGTCTGAGTGGGAGTGCAGGCCCTCTGGTTTCACACGTGGAGATACCAGGAGAACAAACCTCTGGGTTTTCAATTATATGACCTCATCCATCTTGTCCAGAGGTGGTTATGACCTGAGTCCCGCAGTTCTGAAGAAATGCTAGAGGGACTGGTATTGACTGGTTCACGAGGGGGCTACCACCAGACCTTTGCACCTGGGTGAGCCAGAATGAATCAGCCACCTATGACGAGGTTGTCGTACTAGTGGAGAAGCAGAGGACCACAAGAGAATTGCCCTGATGGTTAGGGGAGAAGTCCCCTGTGTTAAATTAACAGCATCAATCTCCCAAGTTACAGCACCTAAACCCTCAGGGAAGCCCTGGCGGGAAAAGAGGGGAGTGAAGGACCTACCAGAGGCTACAAGAGCTCAAATTAATGAGGGTAAAGGAGTTCAGAAAGTCAGACGCCTCAAGCCTAGACACCCAGAAAGATCTAGATTTTCCTACAGGTTCTATGCTTGTGGAAAATGAACGCACATCGTGTCCCAATACAGAGGAGCCAATGCAATGCAATATAGGAGACTGAGAGAACGCATGCTCCCTGATATATCTTGTGGGGGGTCATATTAACCCCATACCAATATAGTAGGCCAGTAAGGTTAAATGGAGACCACAGCGCTGAGAGACTCTAATAGTACCATCATACTCCTCTCACAGAAGCTGCTTTAAATCAGCTTCTGTACCCAAGGACTGGAAGACAGCTAATATAACGCCGATATTTAAAAAGGGCTCTAGAGGCGACCCTGGCAATTACAGGCCTGTAAATCTAATGTCGGTACCGGGCAAATTAGTTGAAACAATAGTAAAGAATAAAACTGTCAGACACATAGAAGAACATAATTTGTTGGGCAAAAGTCAACATGGTTTCTGTAAAGGGAAATCATGTCTTACTAATCTATTAGAGTTCTTTGAAGGAGTCAACAAACATGTGCACCGGGGGATCCAGTAGATATAGTATACTGTAGTTAGATTTCCAGAAAGCCTTTGAAAGTCCCTCACCAAAGGCTCTTGTGTAAATTAGGTTGTCATGGAATAAGAGGGAAGATCCTTTCATGGATTGAGACAGGAAACAAAGGGTAAGAATAAATGGTAAATTTTCAGAATGGAGAGGTGTAACTAGTGGTGTTCCCCAAGGGTCAGTCCTAGGACCAATCCTATTTAATTTATTCATAAATGATCTAGAGAAAGGGGTGAGCAGTGAGATGGCAAAGTTTGCGAATGATACTAAACTGTTCAAGATAGTCAAGACCAAAGCAGACTGTGAAGAACTTCAAAAAGATCTCACTGAACTGAGTGACTAGGCAACAAAATGGCAAATGAAATTTCATGTGGATAAGTGTAAAGTAATGCACATTGGAAAAAAACAACCCCAAAACTATATGCTAGAGGCTCATTTAGCTACAACTAATCAGGAAAGAGATCTTGGCGTTATTGTGGATAGTGCTCTGAAAATGTCACTGCACACTGTGTGGACGGTCAAAAAAGCAAATAGGATGCTAGGAATTATTTTAAAAAGGGCAGAAAATAAGACGAAGAATATCTTACTGCCCCTGTATAAAACTATAGTACACCCACATCTTGAAAACTGCATCCAGATGTGGTCTCCTCACTTCAAAAAAGATATTTTGGTATTAGAAAAGGTTCAGAAAAGAGCAATTAAAATTATTAGGGGTTTGGAACAGGTGCCATATGAGGAGAGTCTAAAGAGACTGGGACTTTTCGTTTAGAAAAGAGGAGACTGAGGGGAGATATGATAGAGGTATATAAAATCATGAGTGGTGTGGAGAGGATAAATAAAGAGAAGTTATTTACTTGTTCCCATAAGATAAGAACTAGAGGACACCAAATGAAATTAATGGGTAGCAGGTTTAAAACTAATAAAAGAAAGCTCTTCAAACAGCGCACAGTCAACCTGTGGAACTCCTTGACAGAGGAGGCTGTGAAGGCTAGGACTATAACAGAGTTTAAAAAAGAGTTAGATAAATTCATGGAGTTTAGGGCCATAAAAGGCTGTTAGCCAGAGGGTAAGGAATGGTGCCCTGGCCTCTGTTTTTCAAAGGCTGGAGAAGGATGGCAGGAGACAAATTGCTTGATCATTGTTTTCGGTCCACCCCCTCTGGGGCACTTGGCACTGGCTACTGTCGGCAGACAGGCTACTGGGCTAGATAGACCTTTGGTCTGACCCAGTATGGCCATCTTATGTTCTTAGTGTAGTCAGTTGCTCTAGGCAAAATGTGCAGGGGTCATGTGTGTCCATGGGGCAGTTTGTTATTACCCCCACCATGTCAGTACAGATTGAAATCCAAGGGAACACTACTGGAGTGATGGCAGAGGTAGTCCCTCAACTCCGTTACCTGGTGCTTAGAGGAAGAGACTTCTCAGGGTTTGAAACTCTACTCCCAGCAGGAGATTTGGGGGGGAAAAGGGTGAACCTGAAATAAGTGAAGTGGCTACAATAGATTGTCAGTCTCTGATTTTTGCCACGATATCTCCTGATTTGTTCCCCACCCCTGAGGACCCAAAAAACAAAAAAAAAAGAAAGGAGGGCTTCATTGAGGACATGAACTCTGGCCCAAAAGCAGAAGGCTTTTCTTGTGGGCAGACAAACCTGTGCAACAAGAGGAGACTCCCTGGAGAATGAAGTACAGTATCAGAGCTTGACCCGCATTCTAATACTTCAGAACAAACAGAGGCAGTGGAGACCAGTTCTCCAGAATTTGGGCAAATTAGCCCAGGGAGGAAAAATGTTGGGTGAAACTAAGCTGAAGACCCCAGATATGACAACATTAGGAAAGAGGTGACAGAAATAGACAGACTTCTGGTGGAAGGGAAAACTCAGGGATCCAGACCATACTTCATCATTAAGAACACTCTCCTATACCAGGTCCCCTCAATACAGGGGAAGGAGGTACAGAAGCACTTAGTACCTCAGAAGCACCAGAAAGCCATAGTAAGTCTCGCCCACAGTTATCTTTTTGGGGGGCATCTGGGAGTAGAAAAAACCCTAGCATAAGTCCTATGGAGTTCTTTTGGCTAGGAGTACATGAGGATGTACACCAGTATTGCACATCATGCCCTGAGTGTCAACTACACAGCTCTCAGACCCACTTGAGGACACCATTAGTACCCTCCCCATCATAGAAGTCCCATCAAAGCATATAGCCATGGACCTGGTAGGACCACTAGAGAAGATAACCTGGGGTCACCAGTATATCCTGGTCATCTTAGACTACATGACCTAGTATCCCAAAGCCATAGACCTGTGGAACACATCCTGGAAAACCATAGCAAAAGCATTATTGGAGATTTTTACCTGAGTGCGACTACCGAAGGAAATATTGATGGACCAAGGAATCCCGTTCACATCAAAATTGATGGACCTCTGCACCCTACTCCATATCCATACCTGAAGTATGGATCTCTGTTTACCAGTCTCAGATAGATGGACTGCTTGAAAAGTTCTATCAAACCCTTAAAGCTATGATACGAAAAGTAGTGAGTTGAGATGAGGACTGAGACACCCTGCTACCTTACCTTATGTTTGCCATCTGGGAGGTACTTCAGGCCTCTACTGGATTCTCACCCTTTGAACTATTATATGGGTGCTACCCTTGTGGCATCCTGGATATTGCTAGAGAAATCTGGAAGGAGGAACCCAATACAGGGAAGAACATAAGTGAGCATGTCTTGCAGATGAGAGAATTAATAGCCTGAGTCACCCCAATGGTATGGGTACATGTGGAAAAGGCCCAGGAGGCCCAGAAAACTCTTTACAACCACCAGACAAAGATTCGATGGTTCCAGCCAGGGGATCAAGTGATGGCAGGGACCCTATGAGGTGATTGAAGCCATGGAGGAAGTAAACTGTAAGATGAGGCAGCCAGCATGACAGAAAGAGGAACAGGTTTATCACATGAACTTCTTGTAACCTTGGCAGTCCTGAGAGGCGTGTGTGGTCACCCAGAGGCCCCAAACCAGGAAGGTACCTCACACGAGAAAGTCAGGATATCTCCTGACCTGACACCACACCAAAAGAGTGAGGTAAGGAAGATGATCAACCAATATCGGGACATGTTTTCAACTAAGCCTGGCCAAACAACCGAGGTTTACCACAACATCACCACAAAAACCTGTAGTCAAGGTTACACTGAAACCCTATCAGGTCCTTGCCACAAAGAGGGAAGAAATTAAGGCTGAAGTAAAGAGGATGTTGGAGTTGGGAGTCATTGAGGAATTCCAGAGTGAATGGTCTAGCCCAGGGGTGGCCAACCCATTCTGGACAAAGAGCCAAAATAGCAGTGGATGCAGCACGAAGAGCCAGGCAAAGTTGTTGAGCAAAAAAACAATCCACGAGCCGTGGGTTGGTCACCCCTGGTCTAGCCCAATTGTTCTGGTGCCAAAGCCCAATGGTACCACTTGGTTCTGTAATGACTTTCGGTGTTCAATGAAATATCCAAGTTTGACGCATACCCTATACCTTGCATTGATGAGTTAGTTGATCTTTTGGGCAATGTCCGATTTTTTTTTTTAAATCACACTAGATTTGATAAGCGGTATTGGCAGATCCCCTTGGCCAAGGAAGTAAAAGACAAAATTGCATTTTCTACACCTGAGGGCCTATTCCAGTATACTGTTCTCCCTTTCAGACTACAAAGACACCTGCCACCTTCCAATGTCTGATGGACAAGCTACTATGCCCCAATACCAGTTACACAGTGATCTTGTGCTTAAAAAGGTTGGAGACCCTGCCCTATGACATGCAGATGAACAGTTCTTACTGCCATCCAGTGGAGGGAGAGTTGTGCACACTTGACATCCCCCAAAGAACATTGCAGAGAGAGCCCTAACAGGTCTTGCTTGTTGCAGCCTAGGGAATGAACACATACATTTTGAACTCTTTTCTAAAATGACATGTAATTGATCTTGCACTTATTTCTGATTCTGACTTGTACAGGTTTGAGTTTGTTTACAATTATCTGTACTTAGCCAATTTGCGGTCCAACTGGGAAGAAGTGAAGAAACATGCAGAAAAAGCTCCTCAGCCTGAAGCTCGCAGATATGTTCTTCCCTTAAACATTGATAAGGTAAACAGTTTGACTAGGCTATGTATATCTGGAAATTTGAACTACATTTAATTCCCTGAAATGCTACAGCCTGCATAGGTCCTGCAAATCTGCTCTCAATCAAAACAATTTTTTTAAGGAAAACCCCTTAAAAATCTAAATTTCTGAATCATGGAAATAGAAAACTACCCCTAACTTTCTACCGGTGTCAGTCCCAATGAAAACTCCTATGTATTGTTTTCCAAGTTTTACAGAAGTGTTAGGTGAAAGTGCTGTTCTTCCATGATGGGATGTCTTCCAGGAGGTGTATGTTGATTGGAACTGGGTGAATAATTTTGTCTTGTTTGCTAGAGTATTTGCAGAGAGCAGACACAGCCAGAGTACATTTCTGGATAAAATCCTTTCCTAGTTCCTAGTCTGATGTAGAGATTCTGACAAATTACCAGCCTCAACACAAGGTTTGTGGCCTCTGAATTTACAAACCAAGAAGCTTGCCCGTTGGACGTTTGTATTTAAGCCACTATATTCAGAGCAGCTGCAGAACTAATTTTCCTGGCTGAGTGGTGCTGAGGCCCTTTGTGCATCTGCTCCTCCTTTGCCTCCCCGCCTCCACCTCATATAGGTTTTGTAAGGCAGGGGTCCTTACATTTCACCATTATTGTTCTAGATGATTCTAAACTAATCTTTGCTCTCAATCCTGACTGTGTTAAGAACAAATGAGGGTGACACTTCCAGACAAGTAAATTGGCTTCAGAGCAGTGAATTTCAGTGACACTAAATATCAGATATACCCCATATAATTTAATTAAAACATGCATTCACACGTCAGCATTTAATTATCTCAGCATAACTTTAGGAAAGGTTCTCAAGAAGAATTAATCCCCTATGTTCCATTGTCTTTCAGTGAACATTGGGTACTAACTTCTCTTTGTGCCTTTAGAAAACTATCCCCTAAAGATCAGGCATTGGCCTTATTCTGATCTCATGCCCGTGTAACTCCATTGATTCCTGATTCACACTCAAGTAACAAAGTTTGGCCCCAGGTTTCTCTCTTTTTAGATTTTGCTCATGATCCAATACAGTGAAGCAGTCTCACAAATTTTACATTAGGCAACGGGAAACCCACTGGGTGTGTCTGACTACAGGGTTTTTTCGGGAAAAAAAAGTGGCCTTTTTTCGAAAAAACTTCCCCTGCATCTAGACTGCTGCCACGTTCTTTCGAAAGTAAATCAAAAGAATGCAGCAGTTTTTTCGACCATGGAAAACCTCGTTTTACGAGGAATAACACTTTTTCGAAAGTGCTCTTTCAAAATGCTCTTTATGTAATGCAAACTGTGCTTTTTTGAAAGAGAGCATCCAGACTGCCTGGGTG
>JANRFK010004893.1:41932296-41956523 GCA_030068395.1 Apalone spinifera
GTTGTAGTCTAGACGCTCTTTTTCGAAAGAGGCTTGCAGTCTAGACATAGCCACTGTGAATTTGCAAGTTGTGAAAATGAGCCGATAAATTCCAATTAAAGTCCAAGGATACTACATTGTAGAGTGTACTATGCTTATTTGTTTTTGAAACTAAGCTATAGTTCCTATTATGTGCTGAGACTTCACAGTATGTTAGGAAACATAGAGCTGTATGTTTTGTAAAACTAACAAAGTCTTCTGGAGATGAGTTTTCATCAAAGCACCTTGCTGTTAAGTTTTTACTGAGAAACAGGAAGACAATCATTTTGTTGGTTAATTATAAATTTTGCTGCTTAGCATGATTCTGCTGTATATCACTAAATTGCAAGTGTACAAAGAAAATAAACAGACCTTGGAATTTCACTTGTTCCTTTGTTTCTCAAAAGCTGTTGCTTCTCTTTGTTGAAGGCCGACACTGGTAAGAATTTGGTCACCTTGCCCTACACAACAGCAACTGCAACTCTGCACAGTGATGAAACGATCTGGCTGGAACCAGAGATTCTTTTTTCTGGGGCTCGCCAAGGTAAGATGTTAATGCTGAACCTCAGACAGAGGCAACAATAGCAGCTTACTCAATCTGAAACCCACTAATCTTAGCAAATGTATTTTCATTTTCTAGCATTTGAGTTTCCACAAATCAATTATAAGAAATATGCTGGGAAACCCTATACATATGCATATGGCCTCGGATTGAATCACTTTGTTCCAGACAGGGTAACTACTGATATTCTAATGAGCAAATGTTTGATGTAAGGCATGTTATTAGGCAAAATTAACAATAAGCCATACTGAGATAACTTTTCTCTTTGTTTTGCAGCTTTGTAAGATGAATGTTAAAACAAAAGAGACTTGGGTGTGGCAGGAACCAGACTCATACCCATCAGAACCTATCTTTGTTTCACATCCAGATGCCCTGGAAGAGGATGATGGTATCTTACATGACTTTTACTTTCGCTTAATTAGATTCTTTTATAAGTTTGTGTCCACTGATCTAGTGACCCAGCACTATTTTGAACGCCAAATCCTTTAGGTTAACAGTCAGTAGACTGCTACCTGGTGCCTCTTTCATTTGGCAAAGTGCCATAACAATACTGAGGCACTTGGGGCACAGTTCTCATTACTGTGAAGCAGAACTGTCTAAACAATTGGGCAGATTTTCTGAAAATGTAACTGTGGCCAAGACTGGGGAAGCAAGAGTTCCAGGGTATTATGAATGTGTCCCTGCTCTTGAACATTTCTATCAAGAATTACATTTGAAGTTATTCAAACAGAAGAGCTGAATGAAAGTATAAATGTAAAAACAAATGTGATGTTAGTTTTAATGGCAGAGGGATTTGAGGGAGAGAAGTGAATGAAGTGGTTGTGTCGGTGTAGGATGCAAAGCACCAGCTTACACAAAGCATAATGCAAGCCACAATACAGACTGTGAGATAAAGAGCTAACCTAAAAGACACTGGGTGAAATCCTGACCTGACTAAAGTCAACAGCAAAACCTCCAATGATTTAAATGGAATTAAAATTTCACCCACTAGGTGCTCAATTCACAAAAGCACACGTATGCTTAACTACTATCCATTTCAGTAGTATGCAAGCACACGCTCACATGCTTTCCTGAATTGGATGAACATCAGCTCTAGTTCAGGGCTTACATTTTTATGGTCTTTGTCCCAAGAGTTGTGATTTCCTTTTTTTTTTTTTTTTAATGTTGCGGCATCTGTCTCAGCCCTCAGTCACTGGTTGTTTTTAGTACCTAGTGAATTTATTTTCATGCATCAGTATTTTTTTAATTTACACTTAGGTGCTTGTTTCTCATTTTTCAGTACTGCTGTGGCACTCTGCAGGCATGCAATCTAAATGTATCACTGCCTGTGTTTAAGGACACTAACAGGAGTTGCTCCCACTTGCACAGAGACAGAATGAAAATGGGTGAAGAGGGCTAGTTGGACTCAATGGAGTGATAGGCAGAAGGGAGCAGGGCCTTCTCTCACACTCTACCCTACTACTAGCTGGTTAAAAAATATCTGCAGAGGTAATGGAGTTCTGTCCATCTGTCCAAACAAGAAATGAAAATCCTATAAGATATGATCAGAAAAGTAGAAATTATAATGCAAATCATTTCCTCTATTTCTAATGTGATCTGTACTCCACTGTGGGACAATGGAGAATCTTGAAATATCATTTTGGGATCACTTTTTAGAATACAGCCCTACCTTTAAAATATTTTATACAGCTAGACTAGAGCTGCCATGCTATAATGAACCAGAAAAGAGCTGATTTACTGGGAAAGTGAGTAAAAATCCAGAATGATTTCTCAAGAGGAAAAGCCTTTTTCCTTTTAATAAGTGTTACGGCCTCTATGCTTTTAGTAATAGCTCTGCTTTGCCAGCATTCTGGAAGTAACTTGATAGTTTTTCAACTTGTAGGTTAGTGAGTGTCCAAGTCAGAGTCTAGGAAGTACCTTGAGTGCCATGTGCTCTTTGTTTATATAAATCATGTTTATTTCTTCTTGCCAGGAGTCGTGCTGAGTGTGATTGTTAACCCTGGCACAGGACAGAAGCCTGCCTACCTACTTATACTGAATGCAAAGGATATGAGTGAAGTTGCCAGGGCTGAAGTGGAGATTAATATTCCTGTTACCTTCCATGGAATGTTCAAAAGATCTTGACCACTCTCTCCAGTAAACTTATCATAAATTGCTTTTTTGGCTTTGAAAAGGTATATTTCTAATTGCAAAAACTCATATTCTAATGTTCCTTCGTTGTCAATGATTTGTAAAACTCATTAAGGCTGAGAATTTCATTTTTTCTGAATGTTTGCGCTTTTGTTTGTGGACCAAAACAAACGTCCAAATAAAGCGTCCAAATAAAAGATACAACCTAGTCCATCTCATTTCTCACATTTCTTGGTAACTTAAGTGTTGTCTCATCTGACTTTTCAGACTGGTTGATCAGACTTTAAAATGAGCAGCATTGGGCATTTTAAAACTTAAAAAGAATGGTTCTTTATAGAATTAAACTTTGGGGCAATGAGTGATATACTTGAACCAGTATTACATGAAATGTTGTAGATTCAAAAAACATCAGTGAAATATGCTCAAGAGTGTCTTCTAATGACTGTTTATGAGGAGGCTATTTTCTCTGGTATAAAAATGTATTGATTTGACTAAATTCCAGTTCAACGTAATCACCTTCTAAAATCCAATGGTTCTGAGAGAGGCCATCATAAATCCATCAAGCTTGACTACTGTTCTTCCTGTGGCTGTTTTTGAGAACCAGGATTCATTTGAGGCAGCAAGTTCAAGGCTTGACATAATTAGCATTTGCTTCATTGATAACACTCTCCAAAGAAATCTTGCAAGATGCAGCCAACAGAGTAACCGTTCACATCACACCAGCACCCTTCAGTGAAGGAGCAAGCATTGTATCAGCCAGAAGTACTCAGTATGAAAGAAACCTCCCCACTTTTCTCCCCGTTCTCTTAATTTTGAGAGCAAAACCTTCCCAATGCCTCAGGTAGTATGAGGTTTGCAGAAGTGAATCAAGATGAAAATCCAAACAATGTAAAGGAAGCTTGAATTTAAATATTGGCCACTTGCTTTCCATCTAATAGTACTCTTATGACTCTCAAAAGACCTGCTCCCACAAAGCAGTTTCCAAATTAATATAATTAATATAGCTCCGTGTCTGAAGTTTATGCAAAGATCCAGAAAGTGATTTGAAAAATAAAGCTGTTACAGTTCATAAGTGAACTTCTAGCAGCCAGCTTCTGGATAAACAGCACTATTTGGCATTGAATTCAAGGAATTCTATCCCAGAGCTGACAAGCCAGTCATATTAAATAATTAGACTACTATTCATTGTGTTAAAATTTAAACAAAAAATTATCTTGTAATATTAAAGCTGGAATATTATCTTAGACCCTGAACTTAGTAATATTGTCTAAAGCTTTGTTATCTAAGAACTTAAGTTACTGTAATTTCTTGTCACTATCAACATTTTTACGTGAGATGCATTTAGCTTCTGCTTTCTTAGCACATGCAAAAGATGAAACGTTTTGTCCTTGCTGTCTTCTAATCCAACATATTTATTTCTGTTGGTGAATGATTCCAGATTGATTCAGCTGGAAATTGAATTTTTCAATTTATTTGTGGGATAGGTACCCAATTCTCAGGAGGCCATGGGGGAGAGAGCATGTGCAGTTAAGTTGCTCCACATTGCCCAGCTAAGGTACTTCGCATCCCATGAAGAAAAACTGCATCTTGAGGTTTTAAATACCCTGCAAAATGGATTCTTGACCTTTACTGAATGGAGATAAAGTTTCATTTCCAGGATTTGTTTCTATGAGGTCTCCTTCAACACTGATTAATTTCACATAGGTCAAACAGCCTTCAGATTGTAACAACTTGAAGTCAGCAACCTGCGTTGGGGAAGATCTATTAACAGTACTTAAGTCAGTCATATCATATAATATTTTTGCTGTCAGATATCTTAACACACTTTACAAAGGGGTACATCATTATCATGACTACACAGATGAGGAAACTGAGGTACTGAGAAATGAAATGACTTGTCATGTAGGCAGGAAAGCTGAATCAGAACCCAGAGTGCCTGTCTCCTAGGTCACTGGGAGTTTATAAAACTCTAAAAAGACACAAGGTGAGTCTAACAACTGAACACCTAGCACTGGCTAAATGTTACTTCAACCACATGGAGAGAGATATCTTAAGTCAATTGAAAGACCCTGTTACATTTAGTGGGCACTGGATCAGACCCATAGTCATGCAGATTTATAGTCTGTGGTTAAAGACAATTCCATAAAATAGTTCACAAGCAAGAAAAAGCATAGTTCAGATGTAGATACATCTCCATATTAATCATAAATCTCTGTATTAATCATTTTCATATCAGTGTGGATCATCTTCATATAATCTCTGTATTAAGTTTTTAACTTTGTATCAAGTCCTTTTATATAGCTTTGTATTAAGTCCTTTTGCTTAGAAACTTTGTACCTTCTCACATAAAACAGGGGTGGGCAAAAGGGCATCCACGGGCCCGCCAAGCAAGTTGTCTGGCCCGCAGAGGCCCTGCTGCTCCCCAGTCCAATCAGGTCCTGGGGGAAAGGGGAGCATGCAAAGTCTCTTCTGCCCTGCGATGGGTGCAGCGCATCTAAGCACCGCATGCTCCTTGCAGGATGGGTACAGGGTGGGAGGAAATTTTGCACACTCCCCCGCCCTCAGGCCAATCTGGGCTTGGGGGCGGGTGGAGCATGTGAAGTCTCCTCCTGCCCTGCAAAAGGCTCAGCACTTAAAAGTCAACCATCAGCACGTGTGTGACTGGTGCCGAAGTCGTAGGCATGTGTGTGGCTGGTGCCGAGGTAGTCAGTGCCGAATTCGTCGATATATTTGTTGACTGCTCCAACCCCGACAGTGCCTGTGTTGTCGGTACCGTTGCAGCCGGTGCCATCGCTGGCGGTGCCAAATGGCGAACTGTTATGACTGTTGACAGCACCGTTACAGATTTTCGCCATGATTTCGGCTCCGACAGTGACTTATGCTTAGGTGCCACTGCTCCTTACGTGGCAGGCTTATCATCGACACTGATGGCAAAGACTGAGCTGGCAAAGTTCTCTTTTGAGCTGGGGCTGCCTTTGGCAAAACAGCCTTTCTTTTCTCCGCTTTAGGAGAATGTGGAGTGGAGACAGTACAAGAATGCTCCAGAGGCTGGAGCACTTTGTCAAATAAAAACATTTTTAGCCTCATCTCCCTGTCCTTACATGCCCTAACTGTCAGCTTGGCACAGTGAACTCACTTTTGAGGGACATGGGCCTCACCAAAGCACTTAATACATTCTGCATGAGCGTCCGAAGCTGGCATGGTGTCACGGCATGTGATGTTCTTCTTAAAGCCAGGAGAGCCTGGCATGGCTAGTTACAAAACATACCAGCTAACGAAGTCGTCTTCTCTTTTTTTTTCTTCTCTCTGTAACTCTAACAAGACTAAACAACTAAGTATTCTATTCCTGAAAGGATTTCTCTGAGGAGAAAAGGCTCGCTCTGTCTGCGACCACAGGCGGCAAAGAAGGAACTGGTGGGAGCTGGACTGCACGAGAGATCAAAAGAGTGTGAATGGTATGAAATGCAAGCCATACAGGTGCGGTCCGGCTGACTACTGCTCAAGAAAACTCCGATTTGAGGCTCCGGGACGACCTGACACCTACAGTGGAGCACCCACGGGGACACCACTTGAAGAAGCAGCCTGATCTAAGTACAATGAGACCTGTTAAGTGGGCTCACTGAAAGAAAATTGGACATATGGACAGCCTTGGGAGTCAGCAGCACCCTCTTTGAAGGTGAATGTGGCAGCATTGAGACAACACCCAGAAGAAGGCGCCATAGGTGACTAACTGCATATGTATATGACGACTCACAGATTTTGCATATGCATAAGATAATAGATTTGCATGAGAGCGGAGCTACTATAAATCAAAGGTATCTTGCAGGAGGACCCCGAGTTTCATCTTCTCGACATGGGAACATCGATCCAGATTGGCAGAAGCTTGGCTCCACCCCTCCCACTCCTATATCATTTGGCCAGTGCTGTTAGGGGAAGCAACTATTGATAACAACAAGAGAGTATACTTGTGTGTATGTGAGTGCATGAGTGTGCTATCTCAAATGCAGATAAGTGTTGAATGCTATATGTATTACCCATAAATGTGGTGTTTTGCCCTTTTCCCCCCTGAAAAGATCCCATGCCGTACTTAGTACAACACAAGCCCTATTCACACTGATGAATGCTGAAAGAAATTTGACAGTATAGTGACTGACTTTAAAACAAGTATCCCAGAGAAAAACCTGTATTTTTAGTATTAGCTTCCACTCAATGTTTATTACTGTACTTTCCATTATTTTCCTATTGTGGACTGAGAAACTAGAGCTTACTCTTACATTTCATATCCAAAATGTGTATATTAATAAACCAATAATCATTTTTTGCACAAAGAGTAGTTTTCTTCATTACACAGATCAAGTGGCAAGATCCAAAAGTTCATTAATTGTATTTTCCTTTGTCTTTACATACAATATAATTTTCAAATTTGCTAGTGCAACAAGGATCAAAATATTCCTAATCCAAATGGGCCTGAAATGTGATCTTTTTGTATACTGACAGTTTCTAGAATTAATTCAAGTTATACTAAAGGTAACAAAATGTTAGCAAATCACTTCATTTAAAAAACATTGTATCGTCATTCTTAAAAACCCAATTATTTGCAAATGGCAGTTTGATTACAGTCGGATAACGGGATATTGTTGCAGAGATGTGATCTGACACTTCCGCTGTTTCATAATTGTTAAGCACTGTGCAATCACCTGATGAAAAAACAGGATAAGCAATTAATTCTTTAGAAATTGCAAACATTGGGAATTACATTATTTTTTAAAAATCAGATAATGCTTTTAATTTTTATTGTATAAAAACTGAGGCTTAAAAATGAATTGTCAAAAACAAACATTATATACACACAAGCAGAAAAGTAGAATACTATTGTACAGGGAGAGAGAAGAGATAGAAATGACCACAGGATACCAAGGGTACGTCTACACAGCAACATATTTCAAAATAACTAGCGTTATTTCGAAATAACTTAGTCCGCATCTACACAGCAAGTAGTTATTTTGAAATAATGTCAAAATAGTGTCAAGCTGGAGGATTTCTTACTCTTGACTCCTGTAACCACATTGTACGAGAAGTAAGGAACGTCGGAGGAAGAGTTCTCTATATCAAAATAAGTGCTGTGTAGACACTCCCAATTTTGAAATAAGATATGCAAATTGAGATAAGCCCTGCTGTGTTGACGCACCCAAGAGACAGTGGAGCAAACAGATGTCACTCTACTCTCGGCAGCTCTAAGGAAACAAAATTAATTGAAATGACAATAGTATACATTTTTATTAAACTATCTTGCCCCCACCTTTGTTTGACCAATATACATTTCTCTTGAGTGACTGACTGATCATCCAATCCAAAATGTCATTACAACTCTGCACTACTGCTATTACCAATAGCACACACAACTATTTGACTTCCTGTTCCTTTTCTCAAGACTTAAATCTTTTAGAAAATCATTTTTCTTGGTGTCCCATAGCAACTGGCTGGAGTATATCTGTCCAATTTTTGTCTTGAAAAATGAGATCCTTTCATTTGTTTAATTTTAAAGTAAGGAATTATGCTTTCTATAGCAGGATTTGTTTTTTGTTCTAATTTAAGGATGTTAAAGAGCAAGTATTTTGCTAATCATATAGTCCATACAAATTGTATCAACTACATGATTAGTAAATAAAGGGAGGCGCTCTGCAGAGCTGCAGCTGGTTAGCTCGTAGAGCTACAGTCCTGGCTTGCGCCACCTCCAGGACCTCTGCAGCTATAGGGAATTGGCTTTTAAGATGGCTTCCCGCCCCCCAGCACCAACTCCTGTTTTCCATCCCCCCAATTGTTGCCTTTCATACAGATCTGAATAAATAGATACACAGCAGATAAGAATGGGAAGACCATTCCAAGAGTAAGGAACAAAGTAAAAGGCATGAAGTGTAGAAGAAAGAAAAATGCACCACAAGGAAAGAGGACCGGGAAGAACTTAGGAATTGAAGATTTTTTTCTAAAAATGTGGAGAAGTAGGTGAGGCCTAGAAGACATGGGGTCTCAATGAATCTTCAAGGAGACTGAAGGCAATTAAGGAATTCAAGGAGAAAGTTCCATAATCAAAGCCACCAGAATGAAAAAGGACAGCAAGAGGACCATTTTGGATAGACTGGCCTGGAGAGAAAAGGTGAGGAGAAACTGAATGATTTATATGGACATGTGCATTTAATGTAAAGAAAAAAACCTACTTTTCTAGAATTCTGTGGCAGTATTATGCCATCATCCCAGAGTCGAGCAGAAGAGTAAAATGCACTGCTTTCTTGGTCTAGCCTAGATAAGAGAATATTTCAGAAGCTTTAAAACTTCAGAATATGAAATTATTTGGAAAAGCCAAAGCAGAGAAACAGAAGCACATAACAGAGGCTAACACACAAATTCTACTCTGTGATGCATACATGAAGTTAATATAGAAGTCAGAGAGTGCCCAATGCATATTTAAGGACAGAGTCTGACCCTTAAGAGGGTCTGTATTTCAGCCATCCCACAGAGAGACAAAAGTTCTACCTGAAAAGAAAATATGGAAGGCTTCTACTTAATATAAAATTGTTTTATAACAAACATTGCTATTTGATAGATTTTCCTAGATTTATGAAGCAGTGCACTAGGATGTAAAAGTTTAACCAGTTAGCTGATAAGCTGATGCTTATTGGTTCCGATAATGGTTCAACTTCTGCAGGGTGCTTGTAGGGGCCAGAGGTACCGGCAGCTTGTGAAGCTGGCAGCCCGGCAGGGCCCAGAAGCCTGTGGGGCTGGCAGCCTGTGACATTTTAATTAGTTACACGATTAATATTTTTTGAAGTTTTTTACATCTCTACAATGTACTGGCTTTTTTGGGGGGGTTAAATCTACTTTATAGTTGGTGAGATATTTGATAAGTGTTTTGGTCTGGAAGATAACAAAACTTAAGTGAAATTAATTTCATCATAACCATAAATTGAGGTTATTTTTAATACTTACTTTTCTTTTAAAAACTTTAACTCTGAGTCATCTCCTATGCAACTGTCATCCCCAGCCTGTGGGAATGTGGAGATGTGTCTTGAATCCACAAGGGCAACTCTTGCATTAGGCCACAGGAACAGGAAGTTTGGATCAAATGACCTCCCACACTTTTAAAAAGTGAAAGAGAGACACTAATCAGTTTTAAGAACCTTAACAACTAGGAAGAGCCATTCACTAAAAAGAGCCATGCAATCAGGTCCCTGAAGAACAAATTTAAATTTTAAGGTGTTTATATTCTGCTTTGACACATGATCTTTCAGGTCTTAACAGGGATCATTTAAAACACTTCAACATATTAAACTCAATCACATTCCTTGAAATAATGTGACTTTAAAGCAGTGCTTCTCAAAGCAGTCTGCAAACCCACTCTCAGAAAGCTGCTAACTGGACACTCCTGTTTGTTTATTTACCAGCTCTGCAGCCACAGTGCCTCGCGGCTTCCATTGGCTCCAATTTGCTGTTTGCAGCCACAGGGAGCAGCGGGAAGTGGCATGGACCTGGCTGCTGCTACCCGCATCTCCCTTTGGCTTCAAGCGGCAAATCGGAGCCAATGAAAGTCACGCGGTTCCATGGCTGTGAAGCCGGTAAATAAACAAATGGAAGCAGCTAGTTAGCAGCTCTCTCATTGTGGGTCTGCAGACCCACTTTAAGAAACACTACTTTAAAGGTATGAATCAAAATGACACGTTTTAGCATGTTCAATTTGCTTACTTTTTCTGTTGCATTTTAAATTATCTGCCAGTAGAGAGTGTGAGGTGCAGAGCAGAGGGAGGTGCAGGAAACAAGGCGGGGGTGGGGCAATCAGACCAAGGGGCTGGGTGGTGGTAGTGGTGGGGCTTCGTGGGACCGGCGTGGCAGCAAGGGTGGTGCTGTTCCAGTTGCGGCTCTACCAAGGGCTAGAGTTGTACTGCCCAGCCCCCTCAGCTGGCGGTTCCTGGGGGGTGGGGACGACCTGTCCAGCCCCTCTGGCCAGCCAGTCTACTCAAGTCCTCTCGTGGCTGTGGGGAGGGGATAAGGAAGGAAGGCTAGGCTTGGGTTGTCCAGCCCCTACTCAGGTGGGGGGGAGAAACCAGGCTGCATTTCCCAGACTCTACATGTGGGAGGGGGTCCAGGTCCATGGTTCCCCCTCTCTCCCCTGGTGTCTTCTCTGGGGTGGGTCAAGGAAAGCTAGACCACTGTTTCTGGCCCCGAGCATCTTCTGGAGGGGCTGCTGCAGAGGGTTGTTGACATGGTTAGCTTTGCAGCCAAAGGGGGCAAGGTTTGGGACAGGGAGGCTACTTACTTGGTCCAATGACCAGCAACATGGTCCCATACTGATCACTTAGCTGTATCGCTGTCCTCCAACCAGCACCCTCCCCTTTCCATGTTATGGAAAACAATCCCATTCCATACACTTCCCATTTTCCTGGCACAACCAAACCCTGATTTTCCTTTAAGTTAGGATAAGACGAAGCTGCATACCAAATTTGGTGGTCCTAGCTCTTACCATTTTGGAGAAGTTGTTGAACAGACTCATGGACAGACAGCTGCACATTTCTCATATATGGATAATTTCTGGGCTAAATATCTGAAGGGGAATATTAACTGAGTTTGTCAAGTCTAACTGGAACAAATGCACGCATCTACGTTATAAATGTTCAAAGCCATGGCATATGTAACTGAGACCTAGCCTGAGATGATGTTGAAGGTCACTGGCTTCAATCAGAGTTCAGGTCATTCAGTCTTACAGGTTTGTAAATTGACTGTACTTCAGAAATGTCTGTGTGTGTAAAAGATCAGTGTGTAACTCTGTTTATACACTTTACCTTTAGCATGTGAGTAGTCCCCACTGCCTATGCTACTAGCACTAGAAATGAGAAGTAAAGAAGAAACTAAGAGAGATCACTGAGATCAATCAGCTCCAGCTAAGGAACAAGGGCAGCATTTGATCTTTAGTGTGAGCAGTTTCAGAGAATTAACTTTCAGAACAGATGCCCAGCTTTCACAGAGAGGGACCCAACTAGTTAGTTTGTGAGGAAGTTCCTATTTTAAAAATAATGGCAGACTGATCCAAATGGAGATCTGTGAAAAATCAAATATTACTCAACATATTTACCATACCATAGCATAACTTTCATTCCCATAACTGCCACCAATTATAAGGGTTATCTTGGGCACAGCAGCACAAGCAATTGCAGCCATCATGGAGGCCTGTGCCTTTAATCTGTTGGTGTGATTCTCTGCCTGAAATTAAAATACAGATAAAGTCATTGTAGTTCTTAATTTTTTTTCTAAATTCCCTCCACCCCAACCAAACTTACAAAGAAATTCTGAATGCTTTATATCTAAGTGATTAATGTTTTCAGAACAAATAACTGTTGAACAGTGAAATACAAATGTGAGTTTTATAGTGTAAGCCATAATACTATAAATCAAATAAATAATTATTGCCTGTGCAGATAGTGGAGCACTGCTATTCTACATAAGTTATGGATCCTGGAGAGATTTTGGCTCTGTCTGGACTAGTAAAACTCAGATGCACTGCAGTTGTACCAAGCTTGATGCCAAATACTAGGAGCATACAGAATAGCGTGTAAATGTGCATAGCAAGAGGCGTTCTTTGCTCACAGAACCTAGTGCTAAGCCTACCCTGATGCTCTCTGTAGCCTTCAGCAAGTAACTTTTAACTCTCACCTCAGTTTCTCCACCTGTAAAACAGAGATAATATTGAGCTACCTCCCTGATTATGCTGTTATGAGAACTGACTAATTAATATTTTGAGATGAAAAGCACTGAGTACTAGGTTTAACTACTAGCATTGAAGGCTGGACATGCTATCACCTCTAGTTATGGATAGTATTGCTAAAGCAAGAGAATATAGATAAGTGTAGCACCAGGGGAAAATAGTGACCCTCTGGAATGTGCTTACACTCTGTGCTTAGTACTCGCAGGTATGAGTGTTTCTGTAATATCAGCTCTGTTCTTGCCAATTTCTGTGAGCAGAGCCTGCCTCTTGCTCACAACTTAACTTTGCTTTCTATTAGCAAAATCTTGACCATTGCTGTCTAGGCCTCAGGCCTCATACCTGGCCTGTGATACATGGGCTTATGTTTCAGACTCTCATTTTACTACAGGGACAAGTACTAGAATTACCTTCTCATTCTTGAATTACAGTGCCATACCTGTGAGAGACTTGTTGGCTCTGCTGCATGTGGAGCAGTATTCTGCAGAAACAGGATGGGAATGCTTCGCTGACTACACAGCTGTACAAAGTGGCTGCCCTTTAGAGAAGCATCATGAGTCAGCTCACCATTGTTAGCCACTATCCCAACTAGGTGTCTAACAAAACACATACAGGAACACTTTCATTTTTATAACCTGAGATTACTACAAACAACATTTTTACCAAACAAAAATAATATCCATATGTATTAGTATTAGTCCAATAGGAGCATCTTCAAGGGAAAGTCAAAATAATAAAAAAATTGTACTAATACAGAGTACGCACTGAATATATCCGATAACTTAACATGATCTGTTTTAGCACATACTAACCATTTAAGCAACTGACCACAAATAGTCTTACATAAAGGAAAGGCTGCTGTTAATGCTATAACTGTAAACACTGGTCACTTTGGAAACGCTTGAAAATAGACTGAAAATTCTTTTACTTATATTGTTTAGTTAACAATGACTTGCTTCATAAAATGTCTTAAATGCTAGTCCAAAAATTCTGCTTAATGGGGTTAAGACTTTGAAGTTCTACATGGTAAGAAAGGAAGGGTGGTGGGCTGGACCAGTGTGAATGGCAAAGCTTCAATGTGTATTGCCAGAAAAAAAGATCAGACTGATTATTATTTCTTTCTAGTTTATTCATGAGCAAATCCTATTCACATTCCAAAGGATAAACTGTGCAGCTAAAAGAAAAACAAATACATTTTACAATGCTTTCTGTACCTTCCATGGTGCTAATGGACATTCTGTACTATGCTGCACACTTAGTAGCTGCAAGTCTACGTTTAAACTAGGTTTCTAGCTTATTTTGCAGATTATGCTGGTCAATGCTATTTGTTTAAAGCAGGGAATCTGAATAAGAAATTCAACAGGACACACAAGGCCAGTAACTACCAATAACTCTAAAGATGGCTACTTATGAATGGTCTCAGCTTGACAACCTCTCAACCCACTCATGGCAGCAAGCAAAATACACTTGCCCAATATACTCATCTGTTTAATTTGTCTTTTCAGTATCATGGAATGTGTGCCTCAAATATTCATCTAGTCTCAGCAGAGAATCAATTAACCTGACTGTTAAGTAGAGTGGCATGCTTTATTAATTCTAGCAAAAAGATTTATCATCTAGCATTGTTTATAATAAATTTAACCTTTATTAAGAAGAAAGGAACTGTCACACTAGAGGTTACTTCTGACACACAAAATGGGCCTAAATATTTATTTCGATCTTTTAAAGATCTTGAGTAAATTCATTCTGGTAAAATGTCCCAGAATAACTGCCACAGAGGATGAAATAATTTCTTATCCACTGAAGTGGCACAGTACAGGAATTGGCAATACAAGCTCACTCATACTGCCTCACCCATATACCTCAGCCTGGCTATAAGGGGAGCATTTTGAGAGGCTCAGTCTCCAATTCTTTTCACTAACTTAGTGAATCTGCTGATACTGTCATCCTAGAAGTACCAACTACGATGTGAACACTTGTCCACATAGGTACTGGCCTGAATCTCTGACTCATTTCACATAGGCACAGCTTTCAGCTTGTAATAGCTCTCTGCCTCTACTGACATGGACAGGTCTGAATTCAGAACCTAGAGATGAAACCTGAGGCTAAGTAGAACTACCTTATCATCAGTCACTTGAACGATCTAGAACTCTAACTTAAGGTGTTCTTTTTTTAATTGGACATGTTACAAGACCTAATAATAATACAAAAGCTTCTTAACCAAAAGAAAGTTTGACTTTTTTATGATAAACTTTTGCAAACTTACCCTTCCATATGGGCAAATCCCGTTACTAACGTTGTTCCATATTCAGCTTTGAATTCCTGGAACCTGCTTCCATCTATCAGACGGCTCAAAATCTATAAGGAAATTACTTATTTTCAACAAAACTTAAATCAAGATAGGATGTCTTTCTAAACTTATACTTTCTCCAACCAGAAATTACAGCCTGTGCTATTCAGAAGCTCAGAGTAGATCATAAAAGTCCTTTAAGATTTAAAAACCCATTATATCTAAATTATGCAATGAGCAGGAAAACAAACTTTAAACTTGGCCTCTAAACAGTCTGAGTGAATACCCATTCAATGTGAACAAAAATGGACATTTGGGCAAGTAAAATAAGGCTCTTTTCAGTGCAATCACCTGGCTTGTGTGCACAAGTTACTGCACTAAAACCATGAACTCACAATTTTTTCAGATGTATTCTAAGACCATTTCAAAAATTAAGCAGAGGCCTCTGAATTTTAGAATTTACTGCTGGCAAAAGATGCTGGATTAATATCCCTGGAGACCAAAATCCTGTGTATACCCATAGCCGACATATAACAGGAGGAATGATAGTCCAAATTTCCTCACTATTGTGTCTATTCTGGAGGGACCAGAAGATGGGAAGAAGTCAGACTCCTTAATTCACTCATTCTTCGGCTTTGCTGAGACCACCAGCAAGGATGCAAGTTAGTGCCACCTGTAGGAGTGGTTTCTGTGATACTTTGTCTACTGAGAAATGGACAACGTGCACCAAAACCATTTTACATAGATCTGCAGTTCCTTAAATTAGCCACAGAGATACAAAGCACACCAATCCTGAAGCACTCCAAGTTCCTACAAGCTTTGGCATGTGAGAATAGTAGTACTTCCAGGATCATTTGGTGCAGTTACCCTCCTCTCTACAAAGCGTTTAACTTTTTTTTTCTTTTAAACATAACCATAAGGAACCTTTGCCATTACATTTTGAAATATATTCAAGACAGAAAGAGGAGCTGAAGTAGTAGTCAAGTCCTTGGAAACAGTAAAAGCAACACTGAATACTTCATGTGATTTAAGATTCTCAGGTGAATCCTCCAAAGCAAGCAAGCATGTTTTCTTTTAATCTGCAGAGAGAGAATTAAGCAGACACTTAAAATCTGCGAACTATGGTAGCACTTGTCTTCCTTACCAGTTTTATATGTAGAGTATATCTATAACCTTGTGGTGCAAGCCCCAGGAGGTCTTCGGCACTGTACAGAGGCTCATCATACTCCAAAGTTTCCTCTTGTGGAAGTTCATAATTTAGCGTCAAGATAATATTTCTAACACATTTATACGCTGCATCTTCTGAAGATGCAAAATGGTCAATGCAACCACTGACTCTGAAGGATGACATTAGAGAAATACACGATAAAAATGAAAGTTCAGAACAAACTATATTATTGCTATGAAATACTTTAATGCCTCCAAATTAGGTACTTATCTGGCCCTCTCAGAACCTGACATCTTTTAAATGCATTTATTTTCACAACACCCCTGCAAGATGGGGAACTGAGTCACATTAACTAACCAAAGTGCATAAGAATACACAGTAAGTCTGTGACAGACCAACAAAGTGGTTTCCCTAGTCCCAGAATAGTACCCTATCCACTGAACCATGCTTCTTCTCTGCTGATGTAAATAAAACAATAGCTTTCTTCCTCCTGAGATACTGTGTGATGGTAAGTTCCAATTATGGGCCTGATCCTGGATTCCCTTTTGAATGCCTAATGAAGTCAACCATGCAAGGTCTGAGAAGCAAGCCCTGAATGGAAATAGAGTTTAAGCACAAATAATAAAATAAGAAATTAAAAGAATTATAACAATACTTAGCTCTTATACATTTACATTACTGTATGTTTGCCAGATGCTTTTTAAAAATGGATGCATCTCCAGCACTATGGCACTCCTACATATGCACAAAACAGCTCTTTAAAGTCACTCACATATAACATCTAATGTGTTTTCAAGGCATGCTTCCTATCTTTAAGATCAGGACTGGGAAAGATGCGGCGTGCGGGCAGAATCTGGCCCACCTAACACTTTGATCCAGCCTGCAGACTGCATCTGGCCATTATTTATATCCTGGCACCAAGTTTCCAGGCTCATGGCTCCTGGTCACAGCATTACCCCAGCAAGGGCCAGAGCCGTAAGCTTTTTAAATAGCTGCAACAATCCCGGACAGCTGTCAGGCAATGTGGTAATGACAGGGCTGGGAGCCAGGAGCCCTTTGCCGTGTTTTTACTTCAAAGCCTCTGGACCCAGACAACTCTGGGGGGGAAGCTAGTCCCCAGCCCTGCCACTTGCACTCCAGGCTCCGCCCCTTTTGGGAGGTGGAGCTGGCACGTGACCGTGTACCAAAATTCATTAAGTGCCCCCTGAGAAAATTATTGCCCATCTCTGTTTAAGATCATATGGTGTCCTGTCACTGCAGACATCAGGCATACCTTTTGTTAGTAAATACATTATTTGAATCCCATTTTTCTTAAGCTATGTACCTACTTAGAGTGCACAGTGGCTCCTCCTAGATCCTCAGCAGAGATATCTTCTCCTGTGGCAGCTTTAACCAAAGGGGGTCCAGCGAGAAACATAGTACCAATTTTATCTACAATCACTGTTTCCTCTGCCATGGTAGGAACGTAGGCACCCCCAGCTGTACATGAACCACACACCACTGCCACCTAAGGGGGAAACAAGATATCTGAGAAAGAACTATACTATTTTAATTTCAGTAGTAAGCCATTTTTATGCACTTTTGAAATTTATAATCTTTATGAATCTAATTAAAAAGCCTTCAAAACTTTTTAAACTAGTTTTTTATTTTAAAATGGTATTCATTAGCTGGCTGCTAAATTCTAAAGTAAGGAAAGACCATTAAAAGAGACCATTCTAGTGCTACTAGCTGATCAGCAAAACAAAAGCTTTTTCTCAAGTAACTTCAGGGAGCTGTAGCCTGGTCTATGGCCCTGTATTATGGAAAATTTGTATCTATTTTTTTTAAATACTGATAATCTAAATTAGACAAAATAAATATCAAATTATTCTAAGCTTACAAGCATTAACTAACAATTGATGCAAAGTAAAATACATTCCATAACTCTTTGAAACTATACTGAATCTTGGATGGTCTCTTCTTTTTTCTTGCCACTTCCCTATTTGGGAATGGCCTCTTTTCTTTGGTATTAATTATAAAAGCAAATGGACGGTACAAAATCATAAAGCTGCTCTTCAATTTAACTCTAAAATATTAACATTTTTACTTGATAAACAAAATCAGCAAAAGAGTAATATTTTACTGAGAGAGCTCTTGGTGAGAAACAAGCCTCCCTGCCCTGGTCCCCTCCCCAGCCACCAGGTTCCACTGTCTTGCCAGTTCCCTGAGCTCTGCTGCCCCAATGGCCCTGTCTGCCCTGCTGCCAGCACCGCTTCCTGCCATGGGCAACCTCTGCTGCTGGGGCTCTTTGATCTTGCTTGATAATGGATGTTACTGGATCTGAGAGTCCCGAACCAGAGAGGTTCAACCGGTATGTTCTTTGGACCTGGAGATACAAATCCACTGTCAATCACAACCTTCCAAACCAGATAACTGACTGTCATACTGTTCACTTGGGGTGTCAAATTATGTCTTTTCTGCAGGGACATTAAGGAGTAAATGATGTTTTCCCTAAGACTGGGAATTTGCTCTGGTATCTTTGGCCAAAATTTCCCTTTGTCTTTCCAAAAGATAACAGTATTCCAGTGTTGCCACATAGAGTTTGTAAAATGCTTTTGGGATCCTTCAGACTGAAATGTGATATTTACAATATATGAATTCCTATTTGATTTTTCTCCTCAATATTACACAAAACTAGAAGTTAGTATTTTTCTATATCTGAGTATTGGTTCTAGAAGCTGTATTACTAGAATAAAATGTTTTCCTTAAATATATTAATCACATATATTATCTTTATACAGATTCAATACAACATTGTACCTGAGGGATTTTCATAGCAGACATTATTGCCTCATTGTAGAATATTCGGCCACCATGGGACTGATCAGGAAAGAGCTCTGCCTGACAATGCAGAGAAAAGACAGTTTTTATCAGAAAGTTTCCAATATTATTTTTAAAAGCTTTGCCTTTAGTTTTGACAAACACAAAAGCAAATAAGTTGTACAGCATAACTGATTCATAGAGAACCACTGTTACTAATCATAATATGTAACTTTCAGGTACTGTTTTATTCTCTATTGCACGTACTGCCCACCTGAAGCTCAATTCAACAAAAATAACCATGGCCTTCTTTACTGCACAAGGCAGAGAGAAATCACAGATCTTGGTTCTGTGAAAGGGCAATCTATTCCAATTCAAGGTCAGCTGGAGCACAGAAGCCATTTTTCATTAGATACATGAGCACTGACTGAAAACCAGGGAACAGGAGAGAGCTCATATTCATTCTGCATTTCTGAAATGAATTCAACACCGTTTCTTTTTTGTCCTTTGTTTTCAATGCAATTTCTAGATTCAGAATTAAACTAGATGCTGTTTTAATCATACAGAACTCCTGCTGATTCAGTAATGGGCTCAGTTATAGTTACTGTCTACAAAGCTGTGCTTTCTGTTTGAGATGGCGCAGCTTTAGCTCTTCAGCAGAAGCCACGTGTACCAAGAATACTCACATTCTTTGCAGAAACTTGAATTCCGTGCGGTGAAGTGACCTCTGCTAACCCCCTTTCCCATATTACAGAAAGGAGAAAGTCTCCATTTTATTTTAAGGGGTTTATCTATCATACATTTTCTCTGTATTATTAATACAAACTTTACACTAAAATACTTTGTATTTGCAATATTTATTCAAACTAAAAATACAAACTCAAAAAACTGAAGATCAAGGGAGCCTTCTCTTGAGATCACAGTGTTTGCTGAGTCCACAATTTGGGCTCATCTAGACTACGCCGAAGTTCTGAAAGAGGATATATAAATTCCATGGGAATTTGCATATCTTCTTCCGATCTCACTTTCGAAAGCAGAGCTTTCAAAAGTGAAAGTAGTCGGGACGTGGTTTTTTTGGCAACTCCCCCCCTTTTTTCAAAAAGCCGCATAAACCTCATTTTTTGAGGAAGAGCAACTTTTCAAAAAAAGGGGGGGTTTGCAGAAAAAAACCCCTGTATCCCAACTACTTTCACTTTCAAAAGCTCTGCTTTCAAATTAGATCGGAAGAAGATATGCAAATTCCTGCAGATATGCAAATTCAGAACTTCAGCATAACCTAGATGAGCCCTTTGTTCCCATGTACAGACTCAGATTTCTAAATGCTGATAACCTCCATGTAGGACAAAAAGCAATACAGGAAGCCCCCGACTTGCCACTGCCCGAGTTCCGACCCGCCACACAAACAACCATTTTTGTAAATGAGGAAGGGGCCAGAAACCCCCAACTTGAGTCCTCAGCCCGCATTTTCGATGGTGCACGGCGCCTATCATAAATGAGGGTTCGAGTTACAACGCTTCACCCGGAACCAATCATGTCGCAAGTTGGGGGCCTCCTGTAGTCTCAAATTGCAGCAAGGGAGGTTTAGGTTGGACATTAGGAAAAACTTGCTAAACTGTCAAGGTGGTTAAACACTGAATAAATTGTTTAGGGAGATTGTGGAACCTCCATCACTGGAGATTTTTAAGAGTAGGTTAGGCAAACATCTGCCAGGAATGGTCTAGGTGGCACTTCATCCTGCAGTGAGTACAGCAGACTGGACTTACTAACTTCTCAAGGTTTCTTCCAGTTCTAGTATTCTAAGATAAAGTTGGCTTCCCTTACGTATAAGATCAGTCAGAATTACTTTAATTGTCTTGGATGTTAGAAACATCTCAACTCTGATTTGTTTGCAGAGTTCAATTAGAGTATAACTTGGACAAAAATTGAAGTCAGCCAGCCAAAAAACTCAGAACAAGATTCACTTCTAAAAATTAATCTGATGCAAATAAAAAAGCTATTTTCATACAATGTGCCCTTTCCAACATTACCTGTAGCGGTAGGAATGCTCCCCCGCTGTCAACTAGATATACAAATAAAAGTCTGTTTTGAATTGCTATATGTTGAGCTCTTAGCTGTTTCTTCACTGAAATGGGATAAATAGTCCCGCCTTTAACTGTCGCATCATTTGCCATAAAGACACACCAGACTCCACAGATCTTTCCAATTCCTGAAACAGAGACCACAAATATTCATTAAGGGCTCTAATAACCCAAATGTAGACATTTTGCAATAGTTCCATATGCTAAACAAGGAAGCCAAAGTGCAAGTTATTTTTTACAGTAGTAGCAGCATCTCAGTAAGGCTTTCTACAACATGTACCCCTATGCCAATGAAGCTACAGATACTGTTTGCAGCAGACATATACTATTCTGTAGCCTTACAATGTAATCTTATTTTGAAAAATGAGAGTGAAGGCTAATGGCATTGTACAGATGAAAACAAGAGCAGAATGTGACCTGAAACAGCTTTGCTATTGACATTACAAGAGGAAAGAACTTTGCTCTCCAAATGAGTTTGTAGGATACACAACTAGGAGGAAAAATGCATAAAAACTGAGTAAATTCAAAAGAGAAACAGTGAGACAATAAATATGGAACCATATTAAACCATTTTTCCAGCCGCTTTTCATCACAGGACTGCACTTTCAAATGCAACAAGAAAAATGATGTACTAGCAGGCAATCATTTAACCCTGAATTGATGATCCCCAAGCATTCTTCTAATTTTATTCCCTTTTCATTTAAAAAAGTGTGCTTACCATCCTTCCAAAAGGAGATCCTATAAGTGCTTACAAAAAAACCTCACCAGTGAAAAGGGACCACATAATACCCTAAGTACCACTAAAATACTTGTCATGGGATGACTGGATCCTTTAAGGGGGAGTATCATGTTACTGGAGTTTAAGGGAAGCAGCCAGGTCACTGCTGCGCCCATGGGGGAGTGTTTGCCCCAAAAGTGGGTACAAATGGGGCCATGTGAGGTGTCAAACAAAAGCTTACTTTCTACTGATTCTGTATATGCTCTTCATATATCTGTATAATATCTGTGTGTGGAGTTATGAATATGTACTCTGTATGGAGACTGGAAGTTTCTCTGTAGGTGGTTGAGCAATGGCCTCAGCCTATGGACATGCTAATTAGCAAGGCTCCAGGGACAATAGGTCTCTTAAGTACCAGAGACCCACCTGGGAAGGAATCTAGGTGCCTGGTCAGAGACCACGTGACCCTCTCCAGCTTGGAAGAAGCTGCGGGGGGGAAAGGGGGATATAAATAGGACATGTGGCCGACTCCATCTTGGTCTTCAGATCTGTTCCTGACCCCAGATGCAGCTTTGCAGGGAATCACAAGCTGGGAAGAACTGTGGACCCATCCTGACATAGGATGTACATCAAAGACTTTTAACCCAGCAGTTATAACATCTCTGCTGCAAGCCTGCATCGAGAACTGGGAGATTCGATGCATGTAATGTATGATACTTTAACAACCTTACTCTCGCACTTTTCTTTCTGGTAGTAATAAACCTTTAGATTTTAGATTCTAAAGGATTGGCTCAGCATGGTCTTGTGGGTAAGGTCCAGAGGGTAAATTGACCTGGGATCTGTGGCTGGTTTCTTGGACCGGACAGATCTTGTTCAGGGAAGGTGAGATTGGGCTCTAAAACTCCTCACCTGTGTATGAGGCCCGGGGCCATCTGGGGCATGGATATTGCTGGGGTATTGGAGGGGTTTGCTCATGAGGCTTCAGGCAGGCAGCTGAAGCACTCTGTGGGACTGGTTTGTGGCCTATTTGGGAAGGTTTCCACTCTGGGGGGCTATAAGGAGTCCCGAATTGAGCAATTCGCCCTGAGCAGATGCCCTCAGTTGTGCCCAGACCCGGCCCGATCCGCCACAGGGAGCAGTCTCTAATACACCTTTGACTGCTTAGCTGACATACAACTAGACTTCAGAGAAGACACCTGCACCTTAGGGGGAAGACAGAAAGGGCAGGTAAGAATTGCTTGAGAACAGATGGCAGGAACAACCTGAGGAAAAGCTGCTGAACATCTGAAAGACAGCAGTAACTATTTGCTGCTGGGGATATGTACTGAGGAGAACTCACTTGAGCTGGGGAATCCTGTAAAAATATAGAAAAGCTCATGCATCCCTACAAATGAGGGTAAGAATGGGCTGAGTTGGTATGAAAATCGAGTGAAGCAATTCTTGGCGCACACAGGTGAGTGGCCTGGAAAGTGGAGACCGGGTATGGGGCAGAAGGAATGGGACATAAAGGCTAATGATTCTCAGGAAGTGAGCTGCAAAGAGTGATTTTGAATGGGATCGAAGAGTTACTACCTTGTTTTACTTCAGGGTTTTTGGAGGAATTGTTTGTACTATGAGGGGTCTGTAAGCAGCGGCAATTTACTTGAATAAAAGAGTCTGAATTTGCCACTAAGAGATCCATGGGAGATGGAGGGAAACCTGACCTGGTTGTATCTGTACCAGTGAGGATGGCTGTAAGTAGGGTGCTCTTGACATGGTTTTCCTATAATTGCACTTGTGGACACTCTGAATTTGGTGAATTACTTTTATTTATAGACAAAAGTAACCTCAATATTTTAGGGGGTATAGTAGCAGCAACAAGGAGATTCCTGAGTCCAACAATGATACACAGGAATTGTTTGCCATGCATTCTAAATACCTACCGGATAGAACTCTACTATCATGTCGGTAGTTTGCGAACAGCTCACTAACGAATGCCACAGTTCCTGTGTTAATCACTCTGTGTCTCAGCCTTCAAATAATGTGTTATGAAATATTTTACCTTTCAAAGGCAGAAATCAGTCATTGCAGAAACTAAGATGACGTTATTAAAATAATAATATAGCACATTCAACATATTGAAGAAATATCAGGATTCTTTTTTCTTCAGGGATTCACAACCTAAGCCATGGAAAAATATTAGCCCAATGGGCTGAACTCTTTCATTCTGGGAAGAACCAGAATCCAAAAAAGCTGTTTATTTCCTTTTCTCTTGGAAAAATGCATTACCAAGATAGCCTTATAAAAAAAGACTTTAAAGAAAATGCTCTTTTCAACATGTGCAAATACTGGAGCACCAATTAATGTGAATAGAAGCTAAAGATAGACGGTAAGAAAATACTGGATCAGATTATATTTGCTCAAGTGACAATGTGCAGAGATTGTACAGATTCTACAAATAGCTAAGGGAGAATCACACTAGCAAAAGAACATTGTAGGACTGTTTTAATCAGCCATATCCTGCCGATACGTAAGCCCTAGCACCACAGTCACCAACAGGTCGATCGATCGCGAGGCGTCCTGTCCACCCCACACCCATTTCCCTTCCACCCCCGAGAAGCTCCACTACCTACTTCAAGTGAAAATGGAGGTAGTGTCGGCTTCCCGGAGACAGACAAAAGTCCCGCAGCTTAGCGCCACTTCCGGCGATTCCGGAAGTGGCGCTAGCTGCTCTGCC
>JANRFK010004893.1:41956623-41968356 GCA_030068395.1 Apalone spinifera
GCACTCTGTCCCCTGCTGCAGAACCCTGTCCTCTGCCCTCCCAGCACCCTGTTCACTCTCCCCTGCCCCCAGCCGCAGAACTCTGTCCCTACAAAATATATAATTATAAATGTTTCATTTTAGATTTAAATAGCATGAATAAAAAACAGACCATTTATTTCATAACTATAAACATGTGATTTTAATTTTATATATCACATAATTTAAAAATAAAATGTTTATCAGAGTGTGTAAGTAAGGGCTAGGGATAGCAAGTGATGGACAGGAGGAGAATAGAGAGGATGGGGCTTCAAGGAAGGGGCGGGGCGGTAGATCTTTGCCTGTTCTGCAATTTAAAAAGTGATCTTGGGTGTAAAAAGGTTGGAGACCACTGCCCTAGCATATGGGGAGTGCCAGCTGTGGGAAAGATGGGGCATCTCCATGGTGCAAGCCATTACAGAGATTCTAAGCAGTCCAATAAGCCATAACCAGACCTTGGAGGACTCTAGTAAATCAGAGCATTCTCAGCACTACTAGTAATCCTATTTATGACAGGAGTCATACTGTCCCCAAGCCAGTCCAGAAGCTGGGTGGTTTAAAAGAGGAAGTTACTCAACTTAGTGCAGTAATGACGGTTCTTCGAGACGTATGTCCACGTGGGTACTCCACTGTTAGTGTCTGATCATCCTGGCCCCACAGATTGGAGTTTTCATGAGCAGTAGTCAGCTGGACCACGCATGCTCAGCTCGCGCCTCAAGCTGTTTGCACCCTTTTGATCGTGCACATGGTCTGGCTCCCACGAGTTCCTCAATTCCAGCCCAGTATCTGAAAAACATAATAGAAGACTCCGAAGCGGGGAGGAGGGCGGGTAGTGGAGCACCCATGGGGACACATCTTGAAGAACTGCTGTTAATGCACCAAGATGAGTAACTTCCTTTTCTTCTTTGAGTGATGTCCCTATGGGTGCTCCACTGTTGGTGACTGTGTAGCAGTACTCAAGAGTTAGTGGAAGGTGGGCCTTGGAGTCATGGTTTGATGGTGGTCGCTAGGACTATGGAGGCCATAATAGTATTGTTCGCTTGAGTCTGTGAAATAGCGTAGTTCTTCATAAAGGTGTCATTGATGGATTACATAGCCATTCTGCAAATGTCCTTGAGGGGGACTCGACAAAGAAAGGCTGCAGAGGTCTCCACTGCTCTTGTAGAGTGTGCCCTAGGTGTCTCAAGAAGTGGCTTACTCCTTAAGGTACTGCATTTCGTAATGCAGGAGACTATAAGCTTGGAGATACGTTGTGATGACAGAGGATCTCCCTTTGTACACGCTGCTGTGGAAATTAGCAAGCACTGCGATTTACAGAAAGATCAAGTTCTGTCTATATAGAATGCTAGAGCTCTGCGTACATCCAGGGAATGAAACATCGTGTCCATAAGAGTTAAGTGTGGTTTAGGGTAAAAGGAAGGGAAGACAATTGGTTCATTTTTATGGAAGTCCAAACACACTTTGGGAATAAAGGAAGGATGTGGATGCAATATCACGTTGTCTCTATTAAAAATGGTATAGGGTGGTACTGTCATTAAGGCTGCAGCTCACCCACCCTGTGGGCAGAAGTGATTGCCAATAGAAAAACTACCTTCAGTTAACAGGTAGCTAAGGGCTCAAATAAGCTAAGGGCATGAATAAGAGTGTTCAGCACCATTTCCAAGTTCCACGACAGTGGTGGTAATCTACATGCTGGGTATAGGTTGGAGAGACCTTTTATGAATCTTTTTGTTACAGGGTGTGCGAAGACTGAACAACCGTCCATTGGTTAATGAAACAGTAATAGCTGCCAAATGTACTTTTAGAGAAGCAAGGGCCAATCCATTGTTCTTGAGGAACAAGATGTAGTCTGGAATTTCACGTAGGGGTGCTGTGCCTGGGTCCAAAGCTTTGTTAGAACACCACACAAGGAATCTACAGCATTTTTGGAGGTAAGTGGAACGGGCAGATCGCTTTCTGCTGTGCAAAAGTACCTCTTTCACTTGGTTTGAACACTGTAGTTCCTTCTCATAGAATCAACAATGAGCCATGTTATCAGGTGTAGGACCTGTCGCGTGGGTGGAGTAAGATTCCGCTGTTTCGAGTTAAGAGGTTGTGATGAAGGTGATAGGTGGCTGAGGAGACATCAGATACAGATAAGGGAACCATATCTGTCATGCCCAAAGCTGGGATATGAAAATAACTGTCACCTTGTCTTCGTTGATTTTCTCCAGCACTTTGGGAATGAGCAAAGTAGGAAGGAATGCGTATAAAAGGGGGCATTTCCAGCACAGGAGAAAAGTGTCCCCTAGAGATCCAGTCTGATGCCGTTTCTGCAACAATGCTGACATTTCTTGTTTTTGTAGGAAGCAACAGGTGTATCTTCGGATGACCCCATCGGTGAAAGATGGATTGGAGAACCCAAGGGTGGAGCTCCCATTCATGGTCTGGGGCAAAGTGTCTGCTGTTATGTTCTTGATTCCTGGTAAATATGAAGCTACGAGGATGATTTTGTTTCGTATGCATCAGTTCCATAGCTGAATTGCTTCGGTGCATAGAGAATGGGATCGAGCACCCCCGTGGTGATTTATATAGTACATTGTTGTTATGTTGTCAGTCAATATTCTGATAATGTTGCCCCAAACGCGTGTAACAAAATGCTTGCATGCACTGAAGACAGCCCTGAGTTCTAATAAATTGATATGTAAAGCAGTCTCTTGCATAATCCATCGTCTTTCTATTGACATGGTATCCATGTGGGCTCTCCATCCGACAAGAGAAGCATTAGTAGGTATGTGTGCAGTGGGTTGATCTCGGTGAAATGGGATACCTGCTAGATGGTTGTCCAGATCGGTCCCCCATTTAAGAGATCTTAAGACATGGGGAGCAGGGAATACTGGTCTGTGCACCTGTTGCCTGGGGTGGGTGTAAACAGAAGCAAGCCAGTGCTGAAGGCATCAAAAGAGCAGGTGTGCATGGTTGACCACATAGGTCATAGCGGCCATGTGACCCATGAGCTGAAGGCAGATTAGTATTGGGACCATGGGACTGGTTGTGAGAACAGTGATATGGTCTGGGATCGCTTGAAACCTCTGTAACGGTATGTATGCCCTTGCTGAGATAGACTCTAACTGAGCACCTATAAACTCCAAGGTTTGTGTCAGTTGTAGTGTTGAATTCTGTACATTGAGTATAAGACCCAAAAGCTGGAAAGTTTGCCTGACTGTCTATATCATTCGGTGTGTCTCTACTTCAGATGGGCCTTTTACCAAGCAATCATCCAGGTAAGGAAAGATAATCACGGCTTGTCTGCGAAGGTAGGCCGTGACGTCAGCCAGTATCTTTGAAAACACTCTGAGCGCGGAAGAAAGGCCAAAAGGTAGCACTCAGTATTGGTAATGATCTGATCCTACCACAAAATGTATGAATTGTCTGTGTGCGGGGTGTATATTTATGTGAAAATAGGCATCCTGCAGGTCGAGGGCTGCAAACTAGTCTACCTTTTCCAACACTGGGATTATCGATGATAGGGTAACCATTTTGAATTGTTTTTGAAGATATCGATTCAATCTGAAGAGGTCTAGAATAGACCTCCAGCGTGCTCTCTTCTTTGGGGTGAGAAAGTAATGGGAGTAGAACCCCTTGCCTCTGAAGCCTTCGGGTACCATTTCCACCGCTCTAAGGTTGAGCAGTCGTTGCACCTCCTGTTTGAGCAGATCTTTGTGAGAGGGGTCCCTGAAGAGGGACAGGGAGGGTGGGGAAGTGGGAGGCTATGTGGTGAATGGGAGAGTGTACTCTGATGTTATAATTTCGAGGACCCGACAGTCCGATGCAATGGAAGCCAGTGATGGCAGAAAGGCCTCAAACAATGGCGGAAAGCAGAGGTGAAATGGTAGGGTTGATGCGTGATGGGAAGATTTTGCAGATCCTCGACCAGAAAGTCAAACCTGCTGCTTGTTTGCCTGGTTATTGGTGTTACAGGCACCTGGTTATTGGTGTTACAGGGCATCTTCTTTGGGGCGCCGCCTATTCTTGCTTGATCGAAGCCATGTTGCTGATACCTGGAGTAAGAGAACTCCCAATGTTTTTAATATGGAGTGTATCCTTTGTAGCGGTACGGCAGGGTGTATATCCCCAGAGTGCGCAAAGTTGTTCTCGAGTCTTTGCTTGAATGTAACACCTCATTGATCTTTTCCGCTAATAGCTTTTGTTCATCGAAAGGGAGGTCCTCCACTTTTGATTGTAACTCATGAGGGACCCCAGCAGATTGTAGCCATGAAGCTCTCCTCATAACTACCGATGTTGCAGTGGCTCGGGCTGCTGTATCAGCTATATTGAGTGCTATTTGGAGGGCAATCCTGGATGAGGCATAGCCCTCTTGAACAATAGATTTTAATATGGATCTCTTTGAGTCTGGCAGGTGCTCTAGGAGGGTGGTAAGCTTTGTATAGTTGTCAAAATTGTGATTGGACAGAAGCGGTACATAGTTAGCTATGCAGAGAAGTAAGGTGGAGGAAGAGTAAAGCTTTCTGCCAAACAAGTCCATGCACTTGCTATCTTTCTCCACTGTGTTCTTATATTGCGGGAGTTTGGATCTGTGTTGGGCAGCATCAACAATTAATGAGTTCAGTCGTGAATGGGAAAACAAAAAGTCGGCTTCCTTTGGAGGAACAAAGTACTTCTTGTCAGCCCGTTTCTTTGTTGGTGGTACTGAACCTGGAGTCTGCCAGATCTCATCAGCAGCCTCCATAATAGCCTTGTGTATGGGGATTGCAATCTTTGCCCACTGTGAGGGCTGACGGTTTTTGAGAAGCCGGTGTTGTTTCTCCAGTACTTCAGTTAATTGAATATCTTGGGTTACAGCTACTCTCTTAAAAAGATCCTGAAATTGTATCAGGTCATCTGGAGGAGAATGGTCGCCAGGTATAACTGCCTCATTGGGAGATGATGAGGACTGATCTTTTGGTGAGACATCTGGTGGGTGTTCCTCAACATCAGATAGTTGACCCTCCTCCGGTTCTGACCTGTGAGTTGTATCAGGAGCAGCTCTATCTGCTATGTGCCATCTATGTGATGGTTGGGGAGATGTAACTGCTATGTGCCATCTATGTGATGGTTGGGGAGAAACTGTAAGAGCACGAGAAGCTGGGTGACTGTGCCAACAGGGATGACCGTAATCTGAGTGTTGATAGTGATACCGAGCTGAGGTATGATGAGGATAGTTATGGTAGTATGCTGTGCTGCCTGTAATCTGACCACACAAGGGAAGCATATCTAGATGAGTGTCCACTCCTGTAATGAGTGTGATAATGCACCAGGAGGTGTGGAGAACATGGGGAATTTGGTGAACCTCTTGAAGAAGGAGGCAGCGAATGAAAGGTATATCTTCTATAGGGGGAAGGTGAGAAATGATATCTGGACCTGTGGTGCCTGCTTTGGTCCCGTAGGGTATGACCACTGGCATCCCCTCTTAAGCAGGGTGAATGCGGAGAAGATGGTGCAGAGGACAGTGCTGGAGAGAAAATTAAAGGCGCCGCGCTCATCTGTCTCGCAGAATCAGATTTTTGGTTTGCTTTCTTCGGTGCTGGTGGACTGGACAGCACGTATGGTGCCGAGATAGGCTTGTGAAGTGCTTTTGTCCATAAGGCTGCCTGAGGTGATGGTGCCAACGTTGGAGATGCCGACCAGCATTGGCGGTGCCAAGACGGATGACACCGTGGTCATCAGTGCCGTGATGGCAGTTGCAGTTGTTGGCAGTGCTGACCGGTGGGCTGGGTGCAACTGTTGATGGCACCGATGTAGATTTTTGCCGGATTTTGGTTCTGAGACCGACTTATGCCTGGATGCCATAGTACCTGATGTCCCAGGTTTGTCAACCACACTTACACGGGCCGTGAGGGCTGGTGGTAGGGAAAGGGCTGATGAGGCTCTTTTTCAAGCTGGAGCTGGCTGTGGAGAAATGGCTTTTCTTTTCTCAGCCTGGGTGATTTGGAGACTGGCTGTGCTAGCTCACAGGTTGCAATGCGTTGTCAAAAAGGAACATTTTTAGGCTTATTTCTCTATCCCTACGTGCCCTACTAATCAGTTAAGCACAGTGAACACATTTCTGAGGCACATATGCTTTGCCGAGGCACTTAATACAGTTGGCATGACTGTCTAATGCTGGCATTGCGTCAGGGCATGTGGCACACTTCTTAAATCTGGGAAAGCCTGGTATAGCGGTTAACACTAGCTGCTAAGATAAAAACTATTTTTTTAACCTATGTGAAAGGTGAACTATAACTAACTAACTACAACTATAACAACTATAACTAACTATAATACGAATTAAGATACTCTTTGATTCCTGACTAGAGTGTCTGAGGAGAGAAGGGTTGCTCCGTCTGTGACCACAGGCGGTGAAGAAGGAACTGGCGGGAGCCAGACCGTGCATGTAATCAAAAGGGTGCAAACGGCTCAAGGCACAAGCCGCACATGAGCGGTCTGACTGACAGCTGCTCATGAAAACTCCGATCTGCGGCACCAAGATGACCCGACACTTAACAGTGGAGCACCCACGGGAACATCACTCAAAGAACAACCATCTATTCCCTTCTTTTCCTGAGCCCCACACAAGTATGGCACTGAACTGGACCCTCAACATCAATCAATCTTTATGGTTGCTAAAGGGAACTACAGAACAATGAATGTATTCAGATTTAGAGCTCAAAATCCACATCAATTATATTCAGAGTTTTTAACAAACAAAAGCATAATCACTTATTATGCATGCAATGATTTTTTTCCCTATTACACCAACTACAAATCTTACCAGTGAGGCATCCAGCAGCAGGGACATCACCATATGGCAAATCAAAACCCGCAAAAGGAGACAGCTCAAGAAAAGATTCATCATCCAGGAGCATTCTTAGGCGTTCACGAACAAGCAACTTCTTGTTCCTTTGGGTATGACGCAAGATTGCATTCTCTCCACCACCTTTACTGACCTTGTAGAGCAATTCTGAATATCTGATTTCAAAAACAAAGCTTAATTAATAAAAAAGCTTGTTACCAAATAATCCTTTTAATAAGTTAATACACTACTTAAATTAACTGCCCAGTTGACATACCAATGTTTGACAATAAGGTTAAATTATCACTTCTGAGTTATGTTTCTGGAAGGAAGTTAATTTCAGTTAATGATACAGTTTAGGTAACATTAACCAAAACAAACAAGTGAGACAAGAAAAATACAGATATTTTATAGGAATGAGACATTTCATTTTGATTTTTCACAAGTTAAGATTTTCCAAGCCTAATAAGACAGTTTAGAAAACAATCAAAATAAGTTCTGTTTATGGCTTTTCATAGTCATATTGGAATTCAGTAGATCTATAGGCTTTTCCTTTGTATTGTCCACATATATCCAATGTTAAATGTTTTAAACTACCTAAGTGATCAAATTACCATCTGTATTTGCAGCTCAATCTATGGAGCACTAAGAAGTGACTAAGCAGTTACTGATTATCACAATTAAGGTATCTAATTCTGAGATGTTGAGCATTTGGATCAGCATTTTCACTGCAAATATTGATCTTCACAGCTTACCAGTTTTAATCCAATTTTAGCAAGCCTTACTTTTAGGGTTCAGAAAAAAAACAACAAATGGTCTGGTAGCACTTTATAGACTAACGAAACATGTTGATGGTATCATGAGTTTTTGTGGGCACAGCCCACTTCTTCAGATAACCGGAGTTATGAGTTGGGGATATGAAAACTCAAAATAAATAGGAGAGGGGAAGGGAAGGGGGAGAGAAAGAAAAAAGAAGGGGGGTGGGAGACAGAGCATCATTAAGTATCTGGAGAATGGGTACTTAAACCTAAGCAGATAAAAATCAAAGTCAATAGATAAGATTCCTAAAACAGGAAGGATACCACTCAGGGAGCTGTTAGCACCTTCAGTGGTTATTAAGTAGGTAGAGTCCCCACCAGCCCATATCACAATTGAGTCCATTAGCATGTGAATTGAATTGGTGGATGAACTGGGATTCCAGGTTTTCTCTGTGTATTTGGCTTGTAGAGCTGGTTTGTGACAAGATAGCTACTTGCAGGTCTGTCAAACTGTAATTAGGCAAGCTGAAATGCTCACCAACAGGCGTCTGTATATTCTCTTTACATATATCCGATTTGTGTCTATTGATTCTTTCCCGCAGAGACCATCCAGTTTGTCCAATATATATAGCAGTGGGCACTGCTGTCGTTTGATGGCATAGATCAAATTACTGGATGTACAGTCAAATGACCCTTTGATGTTGTGGCTTATGTTGTTTGCTCCAGTGATGAATTCACCAGTGTAGATATGTGGGCAGAGTTGGCATCTTTTTGGGTTGCAGGGCTGGGTTCCTGGAGGTTTATGATGTGGTTGTGTGGCATGGTTATCAGAAAGAATACATTTCAGGTTAGGGGGTTGTCTGTAAGCAAGAATAGTTTTTTCTTCTAAGGCCTCTGAGAGTGAGGGATCATTTTTCAAGATGGGTTGTAGATTGTGTATAATGCGTTGGAGGGATCTGAGTTGTGAATTGTAGTAACAAGGAGTTCTGTTATTTTCTCTTTTGGGTCTGTCTTGAAGTAGTTCATGTCTGAGTATTTTTTTGGCTCTGTCAATTTGTTTTTTCACTTCCCCAGGTGGGTATTTCAGTTTTAGAAATGCTCTGTAAAGATCCTGTAGGTGACCGTCTCTGTGGGGTCGGATCAAATCCAGTTGTATCGTGGGCTTGGCTGTATACAATCGACTGAAAAATGTATCTGGGATGAAATCTAGAAACATGAAGGTAAGCTATTCTAGAAAAAGAAACTATTTACTGGCTTCTTCCCTGGTTCTTCTCAAGTGCTGAAAACAGTTTATCCATTTGTACAGGCAAGACAAAACTAATCTTTAACTTCATTGCACAAAGAACATTTAAAAGCTGATGAACGTTGCATTGTATTTTCACAAAACTAAAAAGGACTAATTATTTTTATTATCTGAGCAGCACAGTGCAAGTAAGAGAAACAGAATAAATGGTAAATAGTAAATTTGCTTTTTAAAAATCACCTGATCAAAAGTTAAGTACAATTTTGTTTTAAAATATCTATCTATATATATTTCAACTGCAAATGTAACTCTTAACCAAAAGTACTATTTGACAAAAAAAAAATCCATGAACAATTATGTACATTATTCACTATTCCTACCTTGGCTTCCTGCAAGGAAACTAAGTTTAAATGCCTCATGAGAAAAAGCAAAGAATTATAAGTAACCATTTTTAAATACCACCACACGGGGGCATAAAATTTTTCCATGGCTTTGTTTTTGGTTATGTAGCATACTTCAGAGGTGTTGCCATATGATCTTTAAGGACAAATATATAAAAGAAACTAATCATTTTCCTCCTTTTACTACTGAATCACGATTAATGGAGATAACTGTCATCTATTTCACTAGAGTTTTGAAAAAGTATGAGTCACCACCATCTTTGCATTAGAAATTAAACACTGAGTACATTTTATGACGTTCTAAAAATTATTTGTTAACAATATATGCAAATTAACCCATAGTTTTAATTTCAAATTGGGGTCCCTAACACTGGGAACTGCAACTGATATTTAGGCACCTACATAAATGGGTTGTCATTCAGAGCTGAACAAATATCTTGCTAATAGGCTATGTCCAGGTAAGGAACAGCAAAGGAACCATTTCAAATTTTCAAGTGGCAAAAACCTGCTAAAAATCTTAATTTCCAGATTTCTTAAATTAACTGAGTGAATTTAAAGGCACCTGAAACTATCTATAGGCTACTGCACGTATAGTCTAGTTTATATACATAATACTGCAAAAAGATTACAGAAATGGCTAATTACCTTTGAATACAAGCCTCACTATTCCTTAAGTTTTTTTCAAATACATGTTCACATACAGAAGGGATACTTCCATCTAAAATTGGGAAGGTTTTTATATACTGTCCATATCTTGCCTTGTTACAATGGGGAAACATACATTTAAATGTGGGGACAGTCTTTTTCATAAGATTGCAGAAATTATTTTGTAGTGTCCACATTGTCTATCCCTGCAGAAGTCTTTATAATTTCTTATGAATAAAGGAGTTAAGATTTGGATTCTTGAAGACATGAAGCTAGGAGAGTCTCCACAGTGAGCATAAAGTGATATTGTTCCGATGTGACCCTAAGAATTAAAAGAGAAACAGCTTTTTATTTCCAGAATGAAAATCCACAGACCCTTCATTTGAAAGGATGAAAACTATTGGGCACCCCTTTTTATGTGACAACTGTCAAATGCTAAGCCTTAAAAATCTAAATTCAAGTTATTCTTTCACTTATTTAATATTGCTTATCAGTGAATTAAATACTCACTAAATAGTAGAGACTAATTTTAGAGTTTCAGAGCATCTCGGCTACGTCTACATTGGCGCGCTTTTGCGCCAAAGCTATGCAAATGAGGCTTAGCGTTAGAATATCGCTGAGCCTCATTTGCATAACTAATGATCCGCCATTTTCACGGACCAGGCTCTTGCGCAAGACGGGGCTGTCTACACTGGCCCGTCTTGCGCAAGAAAAACCCTTTTGCGCAAAGCCCTTATGCCCGAAAATGATCGTCAATGTAGACGTAGCCCTCCAGTTTAAAAGACTGGGTTGGAGCTGTACTTATTAGGCATATTTGAAAACTGGGCTCCAAAAACTATGCTAATGATCAATGGCAGAGTTAGCACCTCCCCCCAAGTGACTGCAAAGGTTCACCCCCATTTACAGAGCAGCATTCAGTTATTAAAAAGTGGGTAGGTCATGTGTAAGAGCTACATTATTTATACACCAGGAACCAAGGTTTCCTCTAAGTTTTTCCATCCTTGGGCAGAATAAATTTTGCACTGAGGAATGTGAAGATGTGCACCACCAACAGAAACACATGCTGTCCACTGTGAGCAGCTATGGGCGCTCTGCTAATCAGCTGTGCAATACCTGAATCTCTGCTGGACAGCCATTCAAGTGCTCAGCTTACAGGGGACCATTGGATGCTAGCTTGCCAGACTCTACAGGAGGCGCCTGCTTCTCTGGCTGTCTCATATGTACTTTATTGCCTATTCTGACCCTTCCTGATGGAGCACAGGATAGTGCACCTTTGAATCATAGGATTCGAAGAGATCTCAGGAGGTCATTGTGTCTAAGCTCTTGCTAAAGACAGGACCACTCCCAATTTAAATCATTCCAAGCCAGGACATTACTACCTCTGAGGATGGAGATTCCACTAGCTCCCTTGGGATCTCAGTCTAGTACTTCACCACCCTCCTAGTGAAATAGTTTTTCCTAATATCCAACCTAGACACACCTCCCCCCCCCCCCTGCAACTTGAGACCATTGCTCCTCAGTTTTGTTATCTGTCACCATTGAGAACAGCCTCTCTCCATCCTCCAGCCTCTGAACCCCCTTTCAGGTTGAAGGCTGCTATCAAATCCCCCCTCACTGTTCTCTAAATAAGACTAAATAAGCCCAAATCCCTCAGCCTATCAGAGATATGACAGGGGCTAGACAGACCACTGATCTGATTACAGCCATTCGTTTAGGGCTCCCCTGGTATTCCTCATTGAACTGGGCTCTTCACAACTCTGCTGTGAAACAGAGCAGTGGCCCAACCCATTGTACAGTGGGGAGCTGCCCTCCCCACATAGGGGCTGTGTCAAGACTGGCATGATTTTCCGCAAATGC
>JANRFK010004893.1:41968456-41985033 GCA_030068395.1 Apalone spinifera
CGCACGCCATCCAGCGTCCCAGAAAGCGGGTGCCACGCCCAGCTCCCCCCCCCCAACTTAATCGCCAGCCCGCAAAGCCGATGTCACAGCCTCTGCCAAATGTGCAGAGCAGGCATCAGAGGAAGCCGCCCAGCCTTCACTTTTGCTTGTTGCCTGTCTTTGCCTGGCCTCATCTGCAGAGGTCTCTGGATGAGCTACGAAAATGCCTTTTCTTATTTGCTTCTGCCTTCATCTCCACCTGCTTTTCTTCCTTATCTGTTCTCATCTCAAGACCGTTTCTCATCCTGTGTCTGTTTTCATTTGGTCCTTTATTCCCTTATTCCCCCTCAAATCCTGGTTGTCTTATTTCTCACTGTGCCATCTCCATCACTTCCTTCTTCCCTCCTGTTCCTCTTTTAATTCTGACTCCCTGCTTTCCTCTGCTGTTTCCATTTCACCCTTTGCAGATGCAAGTGCAGATTAGCCAAGCTACATTTATATCGAGGTTAACTCATTGTTTTGTAGTCAACCCAAGGCAGTTTTTAATGTATCCTACTCAGAAGTGTAGCAGGGGTGTTCTGCGCCCCGGGGGCAAAGGCAAAATTTGCACCACCACCTTCCCCTCCCCACCCTCTGAGCTGCCGTTGCCATGCAGCGGGACCCAGAATCTGGCACATGTCTGAGCCTGACCCTGGGGGGTTGGAACTTGTACTGTGTTTTCTCCCACCCCCTCTAGTTTGGGGCCGAGGCCAGGGCCAGTGGAGATGGAGGAGGGTCAGTCTGGGTGTGGAGAGGCAGGGAGGAGGCTCCAATGGGCGGCAAGCAGATGAGCCAAGGGATGACAGGGAGCGGAGGGGGAGTAAATTGGTGCCCCCCTAGTGTGGCGCCCAGGGGCAACTGCCCCCCCCTTTACACCACTGATCCTATTCTTATGTGAAGGATTTTCCTATGTTTCAGTGACACACTTCTCATCCATGCTTCTGTGTTATCCCTCACTATTCACATTATCACAATTTAAGTATTCTCTCTGTGAATCTAGAGTGGGGGGTCTGCAAACTATGGCTCTTGAGCCAAATATGGCTTAGTATGGAACCATATATGTCTCTCTTGCATTCCCAAAACACATGCAACTTTGTAAATTAAAATGAAAAATTAATTCAGCATTTTAAAAATGTGTAATTACTCATGTAGCTTGAATGCGTGCATGAATCTGAATTTGTCCAGTTATGGTGTAAACTTCAAAGAAATGTATGAAAAGATGCAGCAGCAGAACTCCCATTAAATAAAGTCTGTGAATACGTTTCATTTATGCTATTATTAATCCTTATGTCAATTATTAATATTAAGTTGTGTATCTTTAGTCATGCAAATGGGCATTCTTATACTGTCGACCACTTGTTCTGAATTTTGATGTAGTTTGGCACTTTGGTTTGAAAAGACTGCCAACCTCTCATCTAGAGTCTGTCTTGCTTTTTCTTCTCCTCGTCTGCTATGCCTTTCTTTTCTCCAATCCCTGCTTATTCTTTCCCTCAACCTTTCTCCCTTCATTAGCTCTGTTACTGTTCTATTTCTTCTTGCCCTTTCTTGTTTGTGTTTAAGCATGTTGCTTTGTTAGATACAATAGGATTATTCAGAAAGCACTGGTTAGGGTTATGTTAAGTGTTGATTTACCTTAGGAGAAAGAAGCAGATATCCATCACAAAAATGTAAAAAATAAAGCACTCACATTAATACCCAGATACTTTTACATATGCTGTATATGAGTAGTTTTCAACCTGTGCTCCCCAGCTGCCTGGGAGTACACAGACTATGTCTAAGATTTCCAAAGACAGCACCTCCAGTCAAAATTGCTTAGGGGTTTGTAAATGAAAAAAGGTCGAAAACCACTGTATCATGTCCTTGATTTTAAAGTTTAGACTTTATTATGGAACATTACAGCCTATTCCCTGGAGCCTCTAGTTATTTTCTGGTGAGATTGTAGGCTACATATTTTAATTACTTAAGAATTTTAAGTTTGATGGAGACTAATGAATGGGCCACAGAATGTTTAGTTTCCGACTGTTCCTTTCATATTTGGGTTTTACACGGGCTGCAGATAACAGGACTGGAAGCTGTAGATTACATTTTTAAATACTTTTAACAGCAAGGATATTTCTAAATCATTTGATGTTCTAACTATGCAGGCAAGATGTCTAAACATTTTCTAATTAAAATTGTAATTAAAATATTAAAATGGATTTGAATTTTTACTTCTACCCAGAACACTATTTCTGGGCTGCTTTAATGAGTTTGCTATTGTTTGGTCATGACATAACACTCTTCTAGAAATTATAGCATGTTGCCTTTCAGCGACATCATTAAAATGCATTCCTGCCAGATAGATCTTCAGCCATACATATTAATAAGAGTTCTTAAGGATAATTTAGCAATGACTAATATATCACGGATCATAACTTTCCTAAAATAGGCAGAGGAAATAGTTTGAGAATAAAAGAATTTGTATATAATATTAAAAGTTAGAAATAACAATCATTTTTGAAGATTTGTTGTTCTAAATTATTACCTCTATGGACTCTATTTTACATGAGAAATTCATGTAATAGTCTGTGCTATTGTTTTTAATTATTTAACAGAAGAAATGCTTGTGGAATTTTTTGAAACCATGCTGGTGGCAATGTGAAGGATCTAGCTACAATCTTATCTAAATATATGAGATTATATCTCCCTCTACTGGCTGGTCCACATACAATATAAAATCCTTCTACTGTCAGTGAATAGCTCAAAAGATAAAAATCTATGTCTAGGGATGTATGCAACTAGTCAAGTAGTCGATTACCCGATAATTACCTTGACTGCTTGCTCCGCCCCATGCCCTTTACTGCCTTGGTATCAGAGGCAGCAAAGGGGGGAGTAGGAGCTGGTGCTGCGGGGAGCTGGCTTAAAAGCAGCAGCTGGTGGTTGACTAAGTGTGAGACCCTTGCAGGGCATGAGGAGACTTCATGTGCTCCCTCCACCCCCAGGCCTGTCAGGGCTTGGGATGAAGGGAGTGCATGAAGTCTCCTCCTGTCCTGCAAGGAGCGTGCATGCTTCTTCACCGCGCATGCTCCTTGCAGGGTAGGAGGATACTTTCCGCGCTTTCCCCCTTTCCTCAGGCCCTGATTGGCGTGGGGTAGGGGAGCACGAAGTCTCTCACTCCCTGCCCTCTGGCATGTGATGCTTAGTCAATTGCTAGGGTTGACTCCTAAGTGCTGTGTGTTTCTCCGTCCTTAGGCCCTGATTGGCCTGGAAATGGAGGAGCTGCAAAACCTCCATGGGCTGGAGCAACCTGTTTGGTGGGCCGGATCAGGCCTCCGGAAGCCCTTTTGTCCACCCATGCTATAGACTTAAGTTCTATAGTACTTTAGTTGGCCCTGATATATTTGTGCATTTGCCTGTACTGATTACTATATCATAATTCACATGCAAAACTCACTTTTCATCCTTCAGTAATTAAGCCTTAGACTTCCTTTCTGAAAGACATGCTATTCCTATCAGTAAAATTCTAACATTGCATTTAAGTGCACTGGTATTGTTCTGTTGGAGATTGTTGAGATTTAGTTTTGGGTTGTTATACTTTTTTATTGCTTTGTGTGTTGGCCTGCCTTATTTTATAAAAATATATTTTGACCACTAGATGGGGTCAATGATGAAAATACAGTCCATTAATATTGATTACTTTTCTACATGTCTAAGTTATTGTTGGACTGGCATTACCCTGCTGAAAACTGAACACTGGCTTCAAGCCAAAGGATAAATAACTATATGTAAAAGATAATGCTACAGAGGCAAAGAGGAAGTGTTTAAGGGAATGTTTGTATTTTCTTGATAAAATTTGGTTATTAATTTACTGTTCCAAAAGGCAACCAGGTGTGAATGGTAAATATTTTAATTAAGAGCAAGTAGATTCTCATTGATTTATGATACTCCTTCAGCTGAAGTCTAGACTTTCTATCTTTATTGTTGAATTAGCATAAGAACATCCTTGCCTTAATGAATACTGAATGGAAGAAAAATATATAGGAAAGGTGCAAAGTTTTTATTTGATACCCTAGACCATTTATTTTTTAAATTTCTATCTTTACTTTGAGTATTAAGAACAAATGGACCGTACTACGTAAAATTATGTGCAATTAACTGTGTCAGCACTGAGGAAGAAGTTTATACAGATGCTCACTTTAACATGGATTTGAAATTTGCTCACAGAGTTTAAAATGCTCCCAACATTGCCATTTAATGAACAGTCAGACTGGTGAGTGGAATTTTTTCTCCATTTTATTTAGAAACTTTCTCATGTGCATTGGATGCTAGGAGAAACCAGAACACACAATTGGAATACCATATCAAAGGAAGGAAAAGCCCCACTCTTAGTTTTGCTGCTGCTTATTTATATTTTGTTTTTAATACTCCTAAAGCCTTTCATTTACATTCTGACAATAATGGCCTGGAAATTGTTTGTCTAAATTAAAGTGGGGTTTTGTTTGTTTACCTAAAAGAGCTAAAAGGCTGATCCAAAACCACAGCATTTTGGGGAGTTTCTGTAATTTGAAATCAGGCTCAACCAATTCCAGACAAAATTGACAAAAAATATTTGCTTTTGACCACCTAAATCCTGGAAATTCTGAGAAAGGAAGCTAAACTGCCTGAAGGTTTGAGATGTGCCAGGGAGCTGCATGAACTGAAATTGTTAAGAGATGCTAGAAAGATTATTGTTGTAGACTTGAAAAGATGTGAGAGAACATAGGGAATTCACTGAATTGGCCTGAAGATATGAGAGTGGTTATGGGAAAAATTAAAAACCAGATCCTTAGCTGGTATAATTTGGTGTAGTGTGATATTGAAGTCAATTAAGTTGTAGTGGTATATATCGTGAGAATTTGGTACCATATCATGTTTCTTAGCCCAGACTGGCTCTAGATTTTGTGGAGCCCTTTGTGAAATAAGACATGGGGTGTCAGGCCACATAAACAAACATACATATACACAGTCCTCTATGATCTCCATGGCCCATGAATTATTTTGTTGTATTCATATTTTTTTACTGAATCTATCCTAGGCTCTAGGATAGAGTTGCAAAACCTAAAGCTCATGGGCTGGATACAGACCATTGCTTAATTTCATCTGGCTCCCAGCAAGTCTTGGCACACCCCTGCTTGGCTGGAGCCACATATGCTGGCTTGGTCTGCAGCAGGTGGGAAGCCCTGAGCCTCGATGCCTCTCCAACCTTCTACTTCCCAGGACTGGAGCTATGAGTGCTGTGGGCAGGAAGCCCTGAGCTTACACGTCCACCCACTTTGCCATGGGCTGGAGCCATGAGCACCAGTTCACATAAGAATGGCCATGCTGGGCTAGACCAAAGGTGCATCTAACCCAGTATCCTGCCTGCCTACAGTGGCTGTGCCAAATGCCCCAGATGGAGTGAATACAACAGGTAATCATGTGATCCCTCTCCTGTCATCCATTTCCAGACAAACAGAGGCTAGGGACATCATTCCTACTCATCCTGATTAATAGCCATTAATGGACTTAACCTCCATGAATTTATCTAGCTCTTTTTTGAAGTCTCTTAAAGTCCTAGTCTTCACAACATCCTCTGGCAAGAAGTTCCACAGGTTGACTATGTGCTCTGTAAAGAAAAACTTCCTTTAGTTTGTTTTAAACCTGCTACCTATTAATTTCATTTGATAACCCCGTGTTCTTGTATTATGGGAACAAGTAAATAACTTTTCTTTTTTCTTCGAGTGATGTCCCCATGGGTGCTCCACTCTGGGTGCTGGTGCATCCTTGTGCTGGCAACTGGCAATTTTTCTAGCAGTACCCTGCTGCGCCGCACTTGTGCTGTAGCACCTCCTTGTGCCATTGGTGTTTGTTGGGCATGTGTGTGGTGCGGCCCTTCAGTTCTTTCTCTACTGTTCTTAGCAGCAGATGGAGCTCCCCTCAACTCGCCCTTTCCACATCTGAAACCACAAAAATATTTGATAAATCTCCTCAGTTCTTCTTCACTTCCAAGTTTGTGAACCTGTTCCTCAAAAAAAAAAAAAAAAAGAAGAAGAAGAAGAAGAAGAAAATCACCCTGTTTAAAAAAAAAAAAAAGAAAAAACAATAGTTTTTTTACTGGGTTTGTCAACATGCTTGGTTCCCCAGATTTTAAGCACTTGTGCAGAGAGGCCATGCCTGCTTCCAATGGTCATTTGTCATGCACAGAGTGCCTTGGTGAGGCGCACATGATGCAGAAATGCTTGCATTGTTTCAACCTGACTGTGAGAACTCACCAAAACCACACCAACAGGCTGAAGACCTATCTTTATAAGAAGTCTCTCCAACCTGCGCAAGATGACTCATCACCCTGTTCCAAAAATGCAGACAAAACAAGAGGTATGGACAAGGGTCATCCCTCTACCTCATCCAACAAGGCAAAGGCAAAAACCCAGGTTTCCCCGGTGAGATCACTGCCTCCAGCACCAAGCTCATCTAGGGTGAGCATGGGTGACAAGCACGGCACTACCTAAGCACTCAGCGCTGCCCAAGAGAGCTCATTCTGAGTCTAAACAGAAGTCATCAGCACCATTGGCCCCACCTTCCACTTCGCCAGCTAAACACCTCAAGTCAGTTCATAAGACGGCATGGGAGATGGCACCGGATACAGCACCAAAGAGATCCCGTACTGAGATGCCAGACACCAATTCCAATGCCACCTTCAGCACTGTCGGTAGCACTCCCTGACTTGGCACTATCATACAACTGCCCATGCTACCGCATATCCTTACTTCCCTACTCTGGTGGACACAACCTCACAATATACTGCAAAGCATGCCCTTTCAACAGCCCATGCCCACAGTTACCATAATGACAGATTCATCTCTCATGGGGTAGGGGGCCCATCTTGGGGCCCAGTCAGTGCAAGGCAAATGGTCCTACAATGAATAAACACTTTATATTAACTTGCTAGAGCTCAGAGCTGTCTGTTATACATGCTGCTATTTCCTACCATATATAGCGCACAGGACAATCAAGATCATGATGGACAACACCATTTGCATGTATTACATCAATCGGCAAGGGGGAGCCTGGTCCAACTCCCTGGGCATAGAAACAGTGAAACCCTGGAATTGGTGCATTACCCACCACGGCACCCTCATATCCTCAGACCTGCCAGGTGTACTCAACGTGACAATGGACAGCCTCAGCCGCAATTTCTCCCATCACAACGACTGGGAACTAGACTCTTGAGCCTAAGAGAGGTATTCCACAAAAGGGGACAACCAGACATAGACCTGTTCGCAACCAGAACCAATTGGAAGTGCCATCTATACTGTTTGAGAGCGGCACTTGGCAAAGGCACTGTAGGAGACGCCTTTCTTCTAAAATGGGACGCGCCTCTTCTATACACATTCCCACCACTCCCACTGATCCACAGAGTAATAACAAAGATCAGACTAGATCAAGCACGAGTAATTCTCATCACACAAGCATGGTCAAGACAAACATGGTTCCCATACTTGTATAGATTATTGGCAGCAGATCCCTACGCCTTTCTTGGACAACGTGACCTCCTCACACTACCCCATGGCAAAACTCTCCATCCAGATCAAGAGAGACTTCATCTGAAGGCGTAGCTCCTTCATGGATCCAGGATGCTGAAATTACCTGTTCAAAAAGAATGCAACAAATACTCATCAACAGTAGGAGGGAATCCACCAGGAAAACTTACCTGTCCAAGTGGAGGAAGTTCTCTGAATGGGTGAAGCAGAATTACCAGACACCACCCGACGTCATTCCCATCCCTTTGATTCTAGACTACCTCTTAGTAGGCACCAGTCATCTATGTCAAAAGTCCCTAGCTCTACCATCCATCCTGCAGAAGGACAAAACCCCAAGCTCCCTCCCCAAGTCTGTTAGGTGAGAAGGGGTGGGAGATGTGGAGGGTTCCCTAAGCAGCACTAGAACTGTAAAGGAGCCTCATGCAGCTCACGGAACTGCAGTTTGGCCACTGCTGATATATTTCACTTTTCCAGCATACAAACCACTGGGAGGAAACCTTCAGCACATACTTCTCCATCCAGAGATGGAGCAATTAACAAAGCTTTTTTTTCTTATAACAGCCCACTTAGTTATTGATATCCTCTTGGACTGGGTTCATAAGTCCACAGCAAACATTTTTCAAGTTATAAAGCGAAACTTATATATTTCCTTACAGAATGGATTACAAATATCACAAGTGAGATTCATGCATGCAGCAAGCATTTCATAAAGTCTAAACATGAATACATTCTTATACATACTCTTTTGAACAAAACTAACATACAGGTGGGCTGGTTTGCTTTTCAGCTCTGACTTTGTCAGTTCTTAGCTAATGCCTATGGCCTTGCCCAGATCTGTCCCTTGGTTTAACAGCATCATGGTGGTATTTAAAAGTGAGCCACTACATGTGGGAAAGAATAAAATCTATTCCTTTATGCTTAAACAGTTTGCCATAACTAAGGGAGCAGGTGCAGAAGAGGCCAGAATGTTTATCCTCAGCTAGCTAGACCTAGATCAGGAACAGGATTTCAGCAGCTGACAGTGTCTGGAATCTTGTAGTTCATCTTTCCTGATGTGTTGTTGAAATGATGTCTTAGAAGGCTGTTATATGGACCTGTGTGTGTTGAAATTAGGGATGTAAACATATGCTTATTGGATAGTCGACTAGTGACTCGACTATTTGCTCCCCACCCTCCCTACTATCAGAGAGAGGCAGCAAGGGGGGAGCAGGAGTCGATGCTGAGGGGAGCCGATTAAAAGCTGGTTCTGGGCAGGAGCACAACATGGAACTGGCAGAACTTTTGCCTTAGAAATGTAGCAAGAGTGGGGTTTTTGATACATTTCAAAAGCAGAAGCACTGCAGGAGCAGGGGACGAGTGGGAGACTCAAGCAGTCCCCCACTAGTCCCATGCTCCCTGCTTTTGAAATGTGCAAGACCCCCAGAGGAGGCTCTTGTACATTTCAATAGCAAAGCATGCACAGGGAGCACGGGGCCAGCAGGGGACTTCTTGAGTCCCCCACTGGCCCCGAGCTCCCCACAACGCTTCCGCCTTTGAAAGATAGCAAGAGCCAGTAAGGCAGCGGTGCAGTTCTCAGATCGTGTGGAATGGTGGCTCGGTACTCTGGTGCTTCTGTGGGAATTCAAAGGAGTCTGGGGGTTGGCCACCGCCATCACTGGTGCAATAGCAGCAGTGGAGGCTGGGAGCTCCGGGCTTCTTTGAATCCCTGAGTCCCAGAGCAATTGCCCCCTTTGCCCCCACCCCATCAGCGGGCCTTGCTGGTAGTTAAACTTCTCCCATCTTTTTACGTGTAAACAGAACACATATGATATAGTCTCACTGATGGTATACCTACACTTAAAACTCTACAGGACACCCTGTAATGCTTCAGTGCAGTCACTACCTACACTAGAGGTGGGCAAATATCAGCCTGCAGATCATATCCAGTCTGCCAGGGTTAGCCCCTGTTGGGCTCCCATACTGCTGTCTTTATCTGCACCTTCACCGCTATGAGGAATCACAGCTCCTATTGGCTATGGATCTCTGTTCCTGGCCAATGGGAGCTGTGATCGTCTGTACCTGTAGAGGTGCAGGTAAATATAGTGGCAGGGGCTTACCAGGGGCTAACTCTGGTGAACCACTGTAGTTTTATTGCCGAACTCTGACATACACCAATAGGAGGGCTTTTCCCTTGGGTTTATGTAATCCACCTCCCCAAGAGGCAAATTCTCTGCTGGTCTACACTAGGTGAGGTCAGAATAGCAATGTCTCTCAGGGTATGTCTACACAGCAGGGCTAAAGTTGAATTAAGCTACACAATTTAAGCTACGTCAATTGCATAGCTTAAGTCGAAAGAGCTTAACTGGGTTTTGGTACTGTCTACATAGCAGGAAGTCAAAGGAAGAACATTCTTCCTTCGACTTCCCTTACTCCTTGTAAAATGAGAGTTACAGGAGTTGGAGTGAGAAGTCCTCCAGCTTGCCATTATTTCAAAATAATGGCTTGCAATGTAGACTCGCTTTTTGTTATTCCGGAATAATGTTAGTTATTTCGAAATAACACTGCTGTGTCTTCATACCTCAGAGTGTAGAATTTTGATGCCCCTGAGAGATGTAGCTGTAGTGAAGTAAATGCTGGACCTAGTGTAGACCTGGCCTGAGGGGGAATAAGTGTGGAGCACCATAATGCCGTTTTTACATAGTCAGTTTTCAGACTGGAATTGCAACTGAAAGGATGTTTCACAATTTTGTCACACAGAAGGTGCTCAAATAGCTGTGTCATTTTTTGTTCTAAGGGCCTGAGCCCAATGCCTGTTGAAATCACTACAAGTCTTTTAATAGACGTCGTCGGGTGCTAGGTTGAACTCTAAATATATATTTCCCCAATAGTGTTTTATCCAATGTGAAATGCTGATTTATTCTCTTCTTCTGTCAGTGTTTACTGATGAGTTGTGATTCTATAGTCTCAGATCATGTGGGAATGATTAGAGTCAAATGAACATGACTTTGTGAAATCATTTCCAGCTTGTAATCAGCAACAATGGATGTGGTTAGGCTATTTAAATAAACATATGGAGGAGAGGATGAATCATTAAGTAAATAAATACTTGATGCTTAGGAACTGCCATTTTATGTAATGCTGTTGGGCAGATGTGACAGATACATTTCTTTTACTAAGGGCTTCTCTACACTTAAAATACTGGAGAGGCACAGCTGAGTTGCTGTTGCTGTGCCTTTTTAGCACTGAAGAATAGACACTACCTATGCCAATTAGCTGTCTTACCTTTTGTAAATACCTTGTGATGCCAGCTACAAAATTGCCATATACCTGCCTGTCCTCTCTTTCAGGTGACACTGTAAATAAGAAGTGGGCAGCATTATATCCCGCAAATGTAAACAATCCTTTTTTATTTGCCTTAGCAATAGGCTGAATAAGAAGTAGGACCAAGAGGACTTGTAGGCTCTAAAGCAGGCCTGTTTCTCTCTTGCACCCCAATTCCTTACTCCAAGCTCCTCTCTGCACCCAACCTCCATCCCAGACCCTGCATCTCCTCCATTATTATCGACCACTTTCCAAAATCTTCAGGTGGTCCCCCCATAAAAAATTATTGCCCACCCCTGCTCTAAAGCTTTACATTGTTTTGTTTTTTTCAGTGCAGTTATGTAGCAAAATCCACATTTGCAAATTGCACTTTCATGATACATTTCACAACAGTACTTGTACGAGGTAAACTGAAAAATGCTATTTCTTATATCATTTTTACAGTGCAAATATACAATTTGCAATTGTATATAAATGTAGGGAGTAGCAAAGCTTGTCTGATGAAAACCATTTAATGCAATCTTGGATATCTGTATATAGCCTGGTAAAGCAGAAGTGTATTTGAGCCCTGGCATGTTTAGTTTTGACTTAGAGTGCAACATGGTTATTATGTGTCTATATTTAACCACAGTGTTTTTTGCATTGCTGTGGTTCTTCTTTCATATTGCTCACACACAACAGTGGAATACATAAAATAGGCTCATTACCAAAATACATTTAGTTTTGCAGCAATAATTAAATAGAAAGGTGCTACCACCAGAACTGCCTGGCAGTTTTATAAAGTGGGATGCTCCTCTACCTTTGAATGCAGAGTTGTCCAGTAAAGGCATACACCGTGTTCCTCTGCAATTTCCCCTCTTCCACTTTCTCAGCTTCTAATCGCTCCCTTTTTGCTTTCCGCCAACACAATGGAACTCCTTGGTCCTCTGCCAAAAAACATCCAGCTGGCTACCAGCTTGATGCTGCCAATCACTCCTCTGTGCCATTGATCTTCAGTGTTCATTGGAGATCCCTGAGAGAAGGGTTAGTTTCTGGGAATGATAGAGGGGACCTTATCTGGGATCACACTTGTGCTAATAGATGGTGTTTATGAACAGATACGTCAGTGATCTACCCCTTCAGTGGTTGAGAATAATCAGTCTCCCCTACAAGAAGTAGGAAGCCATATTACACAATATCCCTTTGGTTGGGGGAGGGGACAAGAGGATCCCAGCCTGAAAATCATTTTTGTGGCATTAAAGTAGCATGAAGGGCATTTTAGACCTCATTCCAGGGTGTTTCCTGGTAGACCCCTGAATATCCTGCACCCAGTACTTATGTTTTTCCCCCCTCGCTCCTTGATCAATTTGACACTAATATTTCAGTGTTCTGCAAACAGGAAGGTGTTGGCCTCTGATTCCCAAGGATCCAAACTAACATAAATTGCAAAGAAATAAAAACATGATTCTAATGGAGTTTTCTTGTTCTCATTTCAGGACAAGAGCATCTTTGACCTAATGGCATCTAATTTCAAATCCATTCATCTATTTGAGCTTTGGTCAGGGAATTATGTAGGTCCTCTCATTCCTTCTTCATTAAAACATACCTCCCCAAATATGCTGAAGGATGCGTCTGAGTTACTTATGTCTGTAGCACATTTTGCTGTGCTAATATCTTCCTCAGAAACAAATGACAAATATAGGTGAGAATGTAATCTAGGCATGAGTTTCTGTATATTATTTTGCTAGTGCTTGTAATCTTAATGGTTCACAGACCACATAATGATTCCATATGTAAAATTTAAATGTGCATAAGGTTCCTTTTAACTAAGGTAGGCCCTGGAATATCAAAATACTCAGTTGCCACTTTTCAAACAATGATTTGAGGACCATATGTGACAGAGAAATTCTGCTTAGGCTTTAAATAAGGAGTAGGATGAATCTTCCAAAAACGGCAAAGAGGACGGCTGACTGTTGTCATCTGATCAAAATGGCATATTAGTATGTTAGTATCAGTCCAGCTCCCAGGAGTCAGGTCTCCATGTTACTAAAATAATTCCCATTGCCACAGCTGATACTAAATGTCACCTTTACTAAGCTGACCAAGTCTCAGGTCTAAGGGTGACTAACCAAGAGTTCAATGGAGAATCTAACCTTTAGAAGTAGTCCCCTCAGGTCCGATTCAAGTCACATAGTTGGAACAATCTAAATAAATTAATGCTGCCAGTGCACTGATTGCATATATTAGTTTTATAAATGACAAGTGCAGATCAGAATAAAAAGTAATCTGAATTCAGCTCAGGTAGAGGTGAATTTTAAGGCCAGCCCAGGGTCAAATTCGTCCCAGCAAAAGGTAGAGCAGCCTAAGAGTTATTGTAACATATGTCCAGCTCCTTATAGACCAAAGGATCTTTTCCAGTGATTGAGCATCACTGTGACATTGTGACCCTACCCTGTTTCCCTAGGAAATATCTCCTGCACAAATAGTCAGGTGGGGAAGAAGGAAAGGTATATTAGTCATTAAAGCTGTTCTACAATACTTGGAGATTCCCCAGATCTTCCACCAGCTAGTTAAGACATCATTTTAGCTGCTTTTTATGGGGTCCGAATGCTGCAAAGCAGTTGTAGCAAGACTGAGCAGCTTGTTAAGTATTTAGATTTATTTTGAAAATCATGTCCAAAACATAGTACCTGTGCATGTGTAATTTGGTTTTCTTGGCATTTTCTCCATAGACATGAGTTAATTAATCTCTCCCTAGATTCATAATCTGGGAAAAATCCTTTGAAATAACATATTAGCTATCCCTCGCTAGAATTCCTTAGCACACCATTTCTTAGCATATTCAAAAATCTGCTTTCCAAAGCTACTGTCTGTTATAAGGACCATAGCATAATTATCTGCCTCCTTGTCAACCATCTGTCACTTAATGACAATTTGAAGTGGCAGTGCTCGTCCCTGTTCATGGGCACGGACAAAATTGCAGAATTAGGGCATCCATGCAGATTTTGCTGTATCCTACAAACTTAATATTCTTTCCTATTTTAAAAAAAGTTTTTCCATGAGTCTGAAACCAGCCAAACATTGCCAGAAGACGTAATTTGTGGCATTCACCACAATGGGGCATATATTTTTGCAGCATAATTCTCAAACAGGAATCCTTCACATCCATGGAAATGGAGGTAAAATATTTAGTTTGATTTGCTGAAGAGAACTTGAATTCTGTGCCAGTTTGAAATCCCTGAGAATTGTTATGTGGCAGAACAAAAGCAGGAAACTTGATCAGAAACCCAGCTCACTACTGCTGTCTTCCTAAAATCCCAGATGTGATCACTTGACCCAGAGTCTTTTGTTTGAACCCTGACTATATCTGTTTTGTCTTCTGTTCCTACTTGATTCCTGACTCCCTTCACTCTCCAGAGAGCACTTCCCACCTAAGAAGCCTCCTCTTTTTAACAAAATAATGTATGCAAATATGTGTATGATAGTAATTAAATAAAGGTTTCTGGTGCTTAGACCTATAAAGTTTGCTTTGCATAACCAGATGTGTAAAGATGACTCAGGTAGCTAACTGATAACCACCCTTGCCTATGGGAATCCTCCAATGGTATATAGATGATATAGTTGAGCCTTGGGTAAATCATTTAGCCTAGCTGCTTCAGTTTCCTCGTGTAAAAATGAGATGCTATAGATCTAACTCATGTAACTTAAGAATTATTTGAGATTAATTAACTTTGAGATCTTTGAGTGATAGGTACAGGGCACAGGAAAGGTAGGCTGAATCTTTGGTGCCTGATGTGGCAGACCAAAGTCAGCAGGCTGCAGTAGTTTGATGGAGGGCAGGTATACGAGCAGTTGTGTGAGCAGAGTCCTGTTCCCTGAATAGGCTGCCAGAGACTGCTGCCCAGCAATTAAGACAGATAGGCACCTGGGACTCATTGAGAGCCAGCCTGCAGCCAGCTCGGGCCTGCTGGTCCTTTATAAACAGTTTCCTCTCAGGCACAAGGGAGAAGAAGAAAAGGGACAGACTGTAGCGGAGGAGGAAGCACAGAGTGAGGCAAGCTATAAGGTGGCAAGAAGGAGAGGTTTTCTCCAAGATGCCAGGGTGAAGGTACTGTGGGAGTGGTTGGGGAATGGCCCAGAGAGAGACTGATATTCTGTGGGGACAAGGGAGAGAGCCACACTAGTGGTTGCTACTTAGGGTCCTGGTCGGGAACCCAGAGTAAATGGACAGGACCGGGTTCCCCCCAACCCTTCCCATGCCCAGTGGGCCGCCACCAAGGAAAAGGTGACTTTTTGGACCACGAAGGAGTTTTCTCTCCAAGCTAGTGACTGAACTATGATGAAAATGGCTCATTAAGAGGGGAATCCTCTTGGCAGTGGGAGGGTCATTGCAACCCTCTGAAGCATCTTAAAAATCTGCCAGGAAGTGCAGGACCCAGGGGGGCCCCCACCAGAGCTCTACCACAATTGGTCTCAGATGTGGGATTCAGTCACAGCATGGTGGTTAACAAAAACAAAAATATTGCATTGGGGGGTTGATTCTGGGTTCTCCTTTTCTCTTTCCTTTGGTTGTTTGCAGTTAATACAAAATAGTTTGTGAACATACTGAAGAGAAGGTATGGTAGGTCACTCCACTATGCCTGTTGTTCACCTCCTCGTTGGTTGGGGATTTGGAGTGCATCACAATGGAGGATTTGGTGAAGACTTTAGTACAGGCCACAGGAGCCCACTCAGGTACAGGGACTCACTATGCAGGAGACTACCCAGCTGCAACAGGAGACAAACCAGCTAGTCATGGACCAGGAAGCCTCAGATCCAGCCATCCTCCGAGAGGTGATGGACCAGCTAAGGGCACTCACCATCCATCCACTCTTGGTCGAGGGAACAAGAGCCCAAAGGGCCAAAGTTGCCTCCCTAAGAAGTTGCAGGGGGATGATATAGAGGCCTGTCTCCTGGCCTTCAAGCAAACTGCTCAATGCGAAGCCTGGCTCAGTGCAAGGAACTGCGGGTTGGTATACTTGCCCCATTTCTATGTGAGGAAGTCCAGAGGGCCTACTACAGTTTACCAGCTGAGGACGCAACCTTCTACCCTGGCTTAAGGAAGAGATCCTGGCCAGTGCAGGGATTACTACAGCAATCTGGGCCCAGAGGTACCACATGTGGAAATACCAAGAGGGCAAGCCCCGAAGGGCCCAACTGTTCAAGCTGATCTACCTCACACAGTAAGGCTACACTCTAAAGTACATGGCCCAGAGGAGATCCTCAAAATCCTGATCATAGATCATTTTATGCGGAAGTTGCCCCGGACCTTCAGACATGGGTAGACCAAAATGACCTGACCTCCTACGAGGAGGCAATCACATTAGTAGAGTGGGGGCTATCAGCAAAGGAGCTCACCAACTTTTCCCCCTCCCCCCACCACAGTGAGGTAGGCCAGAGGAGAAGGATTTCAGGAAGGCTAAGCCCTTGTCCCCCCCCAGGGCCAAAGGGGTAAATACTGGTGCTACAGATGCAGGGAACTGAGCCACATAGTGGCCCAGTGCCCCAGCCTTGAGGAATTAATGCATTGTAGTCTTGGGGACTGGGGCAACACATGCTCCCTGCTCAACCTGGTGGGGGTTATAGTGATCCCTCACAACTACACCAGGCCAGTGAGGGTAGATGGGATGGAGACCATGGCACTCATAGTCTCCAGGGCTATGTCTACACTCGCGGCTTCTTGCGCGAGTAATATGCAAATGA
>JANRFK010004893.1:42004807-42023707 GCA_030068395.1 Apalone spinifera
GTCACGGACGTTAAACTCTTTTCGGGGCGCCCGTCAACCTCCTCCAGGTTGACCCCAGTCCCAGCAGTTGAAGTCTCGAGTGTGTAATACACACACAACACTTACTGCCCTGACCATCGGCTGACAACACTTGAAGGGAGGTGTTTTCCCGCTCTCAGTTTCTTTGTGTAAATTCCCCTTGCTTTGTTCAGATTACCCCAGAAGGGGAAAGATTTTGAAGGGGCCTAGCCAGAGGGCCAAATCACAGGAAGAGGCAGGCCACTACAGAGGCAGAAAAGCCAGCAGCAATAGACCCCACTGGAGAGCAAAAAAAAAAAAAAAAGACCTCACCAGGTCTGGCCACAAGGAGCGTAAGTGTAGGAGAGAGACTGAATTAGCAACAACCCAAATTCCTCCTTTCTTTATAGGCAATGATTTTCTTTGTATCCCTCAAAACACATGGGACATGATTTTCCACTGCTTAGTACTCTTTAAGTGTAAAATGGTACCACCTCAGAATGATAGTATTTTACACCCATTTTGCACTATTATAAACATCTATACAAAGTGCAGGATAATGGAGACTCAGCCCTTCATAACGGACAATAGTTCACACATCTCATCATCTTTCAAAACCAGACCAGAAATGTAAAACCTGCTGCTTGAATTGTTTGTGGGTAACTCGTGTTTTTTTAATGTTCCCAGTGGTGATAAAAGTAACTAACTATTGGCAAAATGCTCCTTGAGCAATCAGCTAAAATGCTTTCTTCTAGCTTGTGCTAAACAATGTTTCTTCTCTTGCCCAAAACACATGAATATTTCAGCAACTGTCTCTTTAAGTACCCATTTCCAATAATGAATGCATAGCCATTACTCCTTTGTTCACTAGAATGACCCTCCTTTAACATGTCTAATTCACATGTTTGGATAGATTCCTTACTTCCTTACTTCCGAGATCTGAAGTTTATAGACAAATACTATGAAAAATAAAGGACAAGATGTTCAGAATACAAAGTTACACATACAAATGACAGGTATTACACTACCTGATGAATGTTTGCATATCAGCAGACAGTGTTCACTTTTTAAATCCTAGTTTATCATGAGGATTTTAAAGGGTTTAAGATCCTGTCTATGGCTCAACTCTCTGACTAAAACTCAGGAGCAGCTTCTGAAAAGTGGTAAAGAATATCCAAGCTAAAAAAAAAGTTACCATAATGAGGCTATTTCAAAAGCTAAACTGGTATTTTAAAATCTGAGTTCAGTGTTCTCTCTGTAATAATTATATACATTTTTATAATACCTTTTAGTTAAAGGTTACAAACAACTTATTAATGAAACCTAACAACTCTTGCTTGTGAGTTAAGAAAATATTATCCCCATTTTAAGGATGGGTAAATTGTGGAACGCAGAGGTCAAGTGACTTGGCAAACATTACCCATGGAGAAATCTAAAGCAAACTCCTGTTTCAAGGACTACTGCTAAGAGTTCGCAATATATCTCAGGACAATAATTTCAGGGAAATCATTGTCTATTGATGTACAAAAAAAATCTATTTTTAAAAAATGATTATTCCTGAGGACAGTGTTCATTACTATGACAGAATCAGATGCATGGCCTGAGAGTTTGTCATTGTTTTTAAGATAATATGGGGGAAGGGATGACCTTCTCTTCCCTCTTTTCCTTTGTTCTTGATATCCCTCTTTCTAATTAAGGAGGGCTGGATGCTGTACAGTAGTTATACATTTTAAGCCTCTCAAAATGTATTCTTCCTCATCTCTACAAGTATCAAATATATACATATTTCTAGGGACCCAAAAGACTCCTCTGGTCTTGCAATTGGATCCACATAGACAGCCCACACTACCAAGATGATTCTGCATGGGTACACGGGGCTGCTTGCATAGATCTGAATCCAGCCAGAGCCCTCAGTCATTAGTTCCAATCCAGCACCAGTTTGTACACTGAAAACTGTTACTGTTGGTCACCTATTTGATGGTCTCCATTCCTGCCAGACAAGTATCCACATCACAATTATTTACAGTGTAGAGAATGGCCAAAAACTGAATGAGATTTATCAGTAACCTTTAGGTTGCTGGAACAGAGTAGATACTGGGCATCAGTGGAATATGTTCTGCAGAGCTTTCATGTGCATGAAAGCTAATTTTGCTGTATTAGAAAAATGGCTGCATCAGGGAGATCCAAGCAAACTTCCTCACAGCTCATACAAGAAAGCATGTACAATATGACACATATGAAATGTATGAAAATCCATGTTACAGCTGAAGGAAGTCATGTACCTGTAATAGACTGCTCTTATTGAACAAAATAAAAGCTCCTTAGAAGGCTAAGGAAATATAAATTGAGTTAAAAAATAACCACCATGAATTTTAGAGGTTGTCATCATCCAACACACATGGTCTACTGAGGACTGTTGCACCAGCCAGAGTGACCAAGTCACACCAGGTATCATGTAATGGCATTCTTACTGCCCAGATTTGACATAAATCCACAAATCTCTGGGATGGCCCCATAGACAGTGACAGGACAAATTAGAGTATGGATCCATTGGTGTGATAGTGGAGATTTTGAGAGCATGGTGTGTTGGGGTGTTTTTGTCCAATCTTGGGGACATGATCGAAGAATGAGCAACACTGCTTTTGAATATAATGAGCAACTGAAGGAAGGTCAGATCTCTGTAAGATGATATTTCTCATAACATTGAACCAGTTTTAAAGAGAAGATAAATATATTTTAAATGTCTGTCTTGGAGTTCGAGCAGAGGACTATATGCTTGGCAACTTGCCATTTAGCTGATGTATGTTTCACTTAACTACTTTATCTTCAATAAAATGAGGATAGTAACAATCAATTTTATGAAGTATGATGAGCTTTTTAGACGAGTTGTGTGAAGTATTTATTATTATTGAATTAAATGAAACCAGCATAAAGTCAGCAAAACAAGACAGAGGGTCAATCAGAGTTAGTGCACTTTGAAGAAGGAGTTTGACTGCATAGGCACATAGTTGGGGCTCAAAGGGGAAACATTTACAACCCTTTTTCTTTCTATGTTCTTCCTATGTATTGCACAGTGTTTTATTTTAAAAGGAAAACAGAGCTTTTGAGTTTCCTGTCAAATAAATCCCTAGGATTAGAGTACGAGGTACTCAGTGCAGCCCTTTTTTGTTTGGTCTCTGCCAAACATGAAAATATAGTCATTACTGGCAAGAGGACTGTATGTCTAAAGAGAAATGTCCAAAGTACAGCTCATAATTATTACATCATCATAGGCTTGGCAGTAGCCCACTTTGGTTACTCCAAAAGAGGTATCTCTTTTTAGGTATCTCTTTTTATTCTTTCTATTCTAAGAATAAGAAAGCCTGTGGTTTTGGGTTTTTTTCAGATGAGATTTTCAGAGAAATCTTAGAGAAGTGTATACATTTTCCATTAAAATGAAAGGAAGCTGTGTCTAAATGCCCTTAAGTTGCTTTGACAATCTCAACCTTCTTCTTTTAAGCAATATCAAGGGTTATTGCCCCTCAGTAATCTGTTAATCTTCCAGGTTCTCAAAACCTCAAAATTCTATTGGCTGATATATTTGTACATACAATCCTGGGCGCTCCCTAATTACAATAACCAGAATGGCCAAGCTGCATAACTTTACCTTGTAAAGCTTCAGAGGAGTATGAAATGCCAAAACTGAAGCATACTTGTTGTTCGTTTTATCATCTAATGTTACAATACTATTAATGCTGGAACTCCTTGATGAAATCTATCTCTTTTGGCAAGCTGCCTCAGTCGTCTCACTTAACTAATGTACGTCATCGGCATTTTCTGAAATTAGATTAAAGCTGCATCTTTGATGCAATAACTCTGAAGCATGCACCAGAATTCCAAGTGCTCAATCTGAGTGCATTTTCACTCATCTCTGGTGGGCTTTGAAAAACTATAGTTTGGTATAATTGTAGCAGCATCTACAAATTGAACCTTCAGTGCTAATCTGAAAAGGGGTTAGAACCATGGGAGCAAATGTAATCTTGGTGTCCCAAAACAGCATCCTGTATATTATTTTAATACTAACATTACCCACAGCTACTAAGACAATTTCCCTAGCTTGTTTTTGAAGGGGGAGTGCTGTGGTGATGGGAGACCCATAAGGTTGTTAGCTGTGATGGATGTGTTAATTAGTTGCATGGAAGGAATGAAGCAGTGCTAAACTGAAGATTGATATTCATGTTATGGGAGAAGATTGGACAGAAGTGCTTGGTTATTGGTGGTGGATTTTGGTTCAAATGGACTTTGTGATCTGCCCTGTTCTGCATAGTCAGTAGGAGTTCTCCCCATTTGTATTTCCTCACTCTCCCTATGTTGAGTTGCCCTTCTCCTGTAGGTTAGCATATTAATGCTTGCAACTTATCACATATGTCCATTCATTGCCATGGCACTCTTGTCCAGTTCGATGTTCTTTTCAAAACTTTCTAATATCTGGTGTTAGTTCATGTTTCTGTGATTGGCCAATGTCATTACAGACAAAATTGCATCTTACACTCTATTTCCATTTCCTCAAAACTTAGGGGATACCTTTGAACTGTTTATCTGTGCTAAAGTTCAGAGGCTCCATGCCTTATACTTACAGGTTATGGAGCCTGTAGATTCCTTGCCTTATTGAATATAATAAAGGCAAAAGATAATGAAGGCAAAGCAGTGGTTATAATAAAGGCAAGTTACATGCATACCCTGCTGCAGCAGTTCTGGCCCTTAATTACCACTTTATAGTGTCAAAGAAAGTTAAACAATGCTGAAACATGCTGAGGATATCCAGACAGCAGGGTTTCTAAGGGCTTGGGGCCCTGGATCCTGTGGTGAGAGAAAAGGCAGAAAGATAAAGAAAATAATATTAAATAAAGTACAAGGTCATTTCTTGCAGGGAATCACAGGAACCTATATTCTCACTGTGAAAGAACAGCATGTTTTCATCAGATTATGATCTCCATTTTGTTGTACAAGTATCTAAATTTGCCTGAGGGCAGCCTATTGTAATGCATTCCAAAGGACTGTCCTACCTGGGAAAAGTGTTTGACACTTCTTTGAAGGACTATCATACAAGGAACAGCAAGAAGTTTTACAGTTGGGCATCCATACAAACAAATATAAAAGGATTTGTTTATAAAGCAAGAATTTTCCCAACTTCTGTGCACTAGGGATAGCGAGAACCACCCATTTCCTGAACTATGATATAACTTCCCATGATATCAGTAATCAAGTATCAGCAAAAAAGTATGCTGAAGCTAATTACAATAGTATTTGGTACCATCCCTAACAATAGATTTAAAACATTTGAACCTGTATATCACCTTCCACCCTTAGCACATATTTAATGCTGCAGTATGGAAACATAACTTATTGATTGGAGAGAGTAACTGTGTTTTTCTTAGTATCCACCATGTGTGAGGAGTATTCCAAATATAAAAGAACTCACATGAAAGTGCTAAAAAAATAGTGGATACGCTATATGGCTGGAACATTCAAAAGAGCTTACGGCAGTCAGGTGGCTAATTTGTATAGAATTTCTGGAAGTGGATACGTAACTCTCATAGTTTTCTTTGAACTACTCCCTCCCCCAGTTCAAGACTAATTCCAGACACAGTGACAGTCTCAGATAAGTGTTTAGAAGCAAACATTTGGTTCTACAGTAGTTAGAGCTTTGTTTGGCTCAGATTTTATATTATTTTGTATGCTCAGATTTTATATTATTTATACTCAGGACCAAGCCTGCCATTGGGCATGGGGAAAAGGGGGCAACTGCCTTGGGGCCCAGTGCTGTAGGAGGCACTGAAGGACTGCTGGGGGGAGGCTGGAAACTCCACTTCCCCACCCCACATGTTCCTCTGCACTGCACTACACTTTGTTGACAAAAGTGGGCATTTACCCCTTTGCTCTTGCCAAGAGTTGGGATAGCCAGAACTGGGTTTAAAAAAGAGACTGCCCCAACCAAAATGGCATGTATGGTCACCCTAACCAAAAAACTGCCATCAGTTTTTTAACTCTTCAGATCTATCAATTCTAAGCTGTTTCTGGGTGATGCCTTCATTTGATCTCCATGTGTTTGTGTGAAAATAGCGTGCCCCCCAGTAAAAAGACTGTACAGTTCAACACAATGTTCTCCGTTGTCAGCCTGTCCTGAGATGCCATGTCTGCCCATAATGCTTTCATAACCAGTATTATCCTCGCCAACCTGTGCACTTACATCTCCCACAAGGAAACAATGTCACATTTATTGATCTTCCTAGGATGCCATCTTTCACAGAAATAGTCTGTTCATTGCTATTGTCTGTTGGTGGATATAACACTGAACAATTGTGAGTTGGGTGGTTCATCACAAAGCAAGCAGTCAATATTCCTGACTACAGGTTCTCATTCCTTCAGTGCTTTAGCAGATTCCTTGCAAAATAACAAAGCTCGGTCTTCCCAGAATTTATTATCCTTTCTTCCAGAATATAAAACTTTCACTCCCTTTGACAATAACTTGCCTCATCCATTCTACCTCATTTCAATCAACCCAAGTATACTTAGGCCAAAGATTTTCATTTCTCATGTAACTTGTGTTATTCTAGCTGTGCTTCAAAGTGATCTAACATTCCAACACCCAATTCCTGTCTTAACCTTAGCTGTGAAACTGTTTTGTTTCAGATGAAGAACTTCTTTGTTTGATTCTCCATCATCATAGCATCAGCTGGAATTGCTGTTAGGCCAGTACTACGTCCAGCAGATCGTGGTTCTCCATAGTTGATTACTGTATTTGCAAACCTGTGACAGACACGGCTTGTTTCCATAACACAAAGCATTTTTGCATGGACAGGTTGTTAACCTGGCACTCACCAAGACACTACAGAAGGCAATCAGTGAATCTGAAGTTCCTTACTAAGTTATTGGCTGACTTCCAGAATCACCCTTCTATTTTTTTCCACGTGCCCTTGCTAAGGCTGTTTTTTCCAACATAAGGCTGTTTGAATAATCTGCATCAATACCATCTTGCCTAGTTCCAAGTTAATTATGAGCAATTTGCCAGTGCTGCGTCCTTAATGAGTGAATATGTTGGTTGGAAAACAGATTACCTTATTAAAGAAAACAGTACAAAGATGAGATTTAGCCATGATCCTGCAACTACATCTGAATGGGAGGACACAATCTTACATGAGGTTGGAATATTTCTGTTAAGGAAAATAAAAGTATATGAAAAATTACCTCAGGTTAGACCACCCAAAACAATAGCTCCTCCCACCTTGATTTTTACACCTATTTATAGAAAGTTAATATGTGTGGGCCCCCTCATTGCTTCATACTAACTGGTCAGGAATGGTGTCATGAACATTCATGGGCACAGACCACTTTTTCAGATGAATGGAGTAAAGGGGGTTGCGCTCATGATACTATCTACATTTTTTGTTAGATTCTAAGGTGCTCCAGGACTATTGTTTTTAAAGATTTTTCAGTTACAGACTAACACGGCTACCCCTCTGAAACTTTGGGTCAAGAATTAACTTAAACTGGCCACGCTCTATGTAGTTTACTGCAATCATTCCTCACAAGTCAGTCCCTCTGGACCCTTTTTTAGTCTCTTTCATTGCCTTTCTCAGAATTCTTTCTGACTTCTTGTGTTTCTGGTTCTGAGGTGTTTATTATCTGTATCATTGAATGACCAAAGGTCTCACTGTTCACACTCAGGCCCGGTCTACTCTACATGGGAAGGTCGAAGTAAGATACACAACTCTAGCTACGTAAATTACATAGCTATAGTCGACATATCTTACATCGTGTTTTCGTGTCATCCACATGGCGGCAGGTCAACAGGAGCAAACCAACGTTCTCTCTAATTTTTTCTGTCCATGTGTAGAATAAATATTGTTACATTCACCAAGGCATGTGCAGATGTGCACCACCAGTAGAAACACATGCTACCAGCTGCTGCCCCTGTGGGTGCTCTGCTAATCAGCTAGGAGGCATAGGAATTTCTCTTGGGTGGCCACCCAAGTGCTGAGCTTAGAGGGAACATTGGACGAAGTGCTTTTTTCAGCTTCCCTTGCTCCTCATGAGGAGTGGTAGTACTGGCACCATGAGTTTGAGCTAGCAGGTCTACACTATACCCACTAATTCAAACCCTGGAAGATCGACCGTGGCAGCATCAATCTTCTGTGCAGTGTGGATGTGCCCTCACATAGATATGATCTTTGTTCCAAAGAAAAGTGAATACAGGTGTTTGGGGTTTTTTCCTGCCATATTACAGTGCAAACACTTACCTAATTTTACTATCATCTCTATTGTTCTCTTGTGCTATTGCTGCTTCCCAGCTATCTCCATTTCATATATTTTCAGGATATTATTCTTACTGGTTTGTTTGCATGTTTGCTCAGCTGGCTCCCATTGTGATATGTCTTGCCCATATTCCTAGCTTTTCTGTTCCTTTTGTATTGTTTATGTTGTCATAGATGTTTTCAACACCTCCCAAACTAGTTTAATATATGAATGGTAATGTTCTGTTTATTAATCTCAGAAGTATCAAGATGTTAAAAAATCAGTGTTAAGCAGTGATCCCAGTAGTATTCCATAAATAACTGTAAAGCAGTAATGCCGAAAACTACTGATGAGGGCAGGGGTGAAGAGAGTGAATTAATTCTAGATTGTGATGTGGCAATATGTGAGCAAACAAACTGTCACAGACCAGCTAGTAATAAGCCCTTTCTGTGGCACTGGTGAGATTGCATCTAGACTGCTTCATTCAGTTCTGGACACCTCCAAACTTTGTAATTTGGAGGCAATTCAAAGGACAGCAACAAAAATAATTAAGTGGCTGGAGGAATTGAACTAAGCCAAGGGAAAGTACTTTGGTTGAAGTAGCACTAATTGGAGTAAGAGACATGCATAGACTTGTAGCATGTGAAGTATCTCAACACCAAAGAGAAAGAACCTTTATTGAATGGGGGTATTATTGGGAAGAAACTGAGTATCATGCAAAACATCCTGCTGTCTTCATCTTGCCCAGCAACTGTTTTGACTACTTTTGGACATTAAAGAACTTGTTTTGTGTAGGTGTATGATCTTTGGTGCCCTGGCTAAATTTCAGCTTAATTCACATTATGACTCATCTAAATTCTTCCTGATGTATCAGATGGATCTAGAAGTCATTTGTGGTGTCAACCTTTGCTCTTAAAGGAAGTCTCGCCCCAGGTGACTGTTTCAGCCATATATTAAGTCCTTTACTTGCATTTCAGTGATGTGTTAAAAGTCGTGATCCACTTGTTAGTCTTTAAAGTGCTACATAGTCCTGTTTTTTGTTTCTGATCCACTGGGGCATCCTTTATTTACCCTACATTGTGTTTTGAAACCCGCTTTGAAAGGTACCAAGAGAGAACATAACATTATTCAAACAATGAATAATGCTTAGCACTGAAAGCACTTTGTGATTGTAATGCAAGATGAAAAAAGCCTGCGAGGATAGTACACACCTCATCCTTAAAACTGCGCTGGGCAAGGACCTGGAGAACAAGCTCCAAAGGACAATCCTTGTCTGGACTAACCCTTCCATCTCCAACTTCGATGTTTGTATTATTGACAAAAAAAATACAACCAGCAACCTCTGAATGGGCAGCTCTGGCTCTTCCCACAGCTGAAGCGGCAGCCGCTGCTGTATGAGACTGACACCAATATCTGCTGCTGCCGAATGGATCAGGCAGGGAGGGAACGGGGGGAAGAGGAGGAGGTAGGTATCATGTGATTCGCTTTCCTGCTTCTTTAAAGCAGCCACATGCAGCCGAGCACCGGCCACAATCACAGCTCTGAGCAGAGGGGGAGCCAGATCTGGGCTTGCCTGGACAATCAGTGCTGAGTCGAGTCTGCCTCCTTCCCATCCTTGCAGCACTTTCAGAGCCTTAAGTTTTGCGGAGAGAGAGAAGCGGGACGGAAATCTCTGCAAAAATGGCTGGGGCAATTATAGAAAACATGAGCACCAAAAAGCTGTGCATTGTAGGAGGGATCTTGCTGATTTTCCAAGTCATCGCCTTTCTAGTGGGAGGTCTGATTGGTAAGTATTAAAGGTGCAAACTTTCTCCTTCTCTTTGTCGTCTTGTTTAGCTACTTGTTACTGTATCACTGACTTGCTTCTATGATCTAATTAGTCCTGCTATTGTAGTTAAGAAAACACAGCTCCACGGGTCTCTTTGTGCACATTTCACTCTAGTGGATACAAGAAAAGAAGGGGTAGAGAAAAGTTTTTTTTTTTTTGGCCTACTTTCAGTGTCTGCTTAAAGAACGAGGAAGGGGGAGAAAATCTTAAGCATGGCGACTGATCGTGCATGGAAGTGTTGGGTTACAAAGTTTTGTTTTGTCCTCCTCTTCCCCCCCCCCCCCCCCCCCTTTACCTTCTGCCCATTTCTCTCTCTGAATCGACTGCAGGAGGAAATCTAATCTCCTTCAATAAAAAAAATCAATGGGAGCTGCTCCAGCAGAGGAAAGGAACGTTTTTATTGTCTCTGATTTGCGGTGTTTTGTATTTGGATCAATGTCTACTTTATTCTTCAGCGATCTCTTCTTTTAGGTTGTATTTCAGACCTGGGAGAGGGGGGAAGAGTTTGGAGGAAGGCGTTCCTAACATAATAGGGGAGTTGGAATGAGAGCTGGAACGAGACTCTTAGGTGGGCATGGGTAATTCTGCTCCTGGCTTTGTGTTTTTAATGATTTTTCCTCACCCATCCCCTTCGTCTCGCCCAGAAAGTGGGGAGAACGTCCTCTCTGATGCTTGAGACTGTTGTGGCTTATGGAAAGTTCTCCGGTTTATTGTTTATGGGCTTTTGAAACACTCCCTTCCCCAAATGTGTAATATTGTGATCACTGCCTTCACTTTACCTCCTCGATAATACCCTGCGGGTCAGAGATGCTGTCTTCGACAGTGCCTCCTCATTTTCAAATACCGGGGAAGCTGCTGTGATAGGAACCCACCAGAAGTCCCATTAACTGATCTTCCACCCTTTGTTAGTGAAGTGCTGTAGCTGCAGCTTCCCAGAGCCTAGCCACTTTGCAACCAACATTTGCTTTCTGGTGGGAGCCAGCTGGTCCACGCCTTTTAGCAGCACCAAGCTTTCTCCCTGTGCAAACTCTCCTGGGTAAAACTTCAGAGCCACGGATTTGTTTTTATTTATTTTGTCTCGCGTGGGATAAGTTTATTGTTCTACTACAAAATCTTCATGGAAGAGCTGACATAACTTGTAATCTTCTCCCCAATCACTATATTTGTATTCCCTGCCTATTGCCTACCTTAACTTGTCTACAATGCCTGATTTATTTTTTTGGGGTTGGGGGGGGCAAGAGGGGAGAGGGAGGACACCTAAGAGCGATCCAAGAGTTAGGGCAGTGCTGGAGATAGGAATTACAAAGAAAGCAGTTCTGTTGGTGGCTTTACTGCCTCAAGTGTCAGTTCCTTGTACATCCCCTAGCATCCAGATACATATTATCTCTGGATGGTGGTGACAGCATCTGCTGATCAGCATTTGCCCCAAACAAGGTGAACCACTAAATCCTCTAAAATCCTTTCCATTTTCTCCCTTTCCATGAGGTGGAAATTATTCCACTAACTAGACAAGTATTTGTTCAACAGATCTCTATGTAGGGCTATTCAGGGCTCTGATGTGAATGATGGTACTAAGATTATCTAACAGACACAATTTGCTGATAGGTGATTGCTGTTGGATTTGTGACCAGCCATAATTAAAACCTAAAGTAAAAGATGGGATCATTTTAAGGGTGGCTAATGATAATACCGCACCTTCTGAGCTGCTTTTATAGCCCATGAACCATGTACATCCCTATGAGCTGATCCATGTGTCCTGCTATGTAATAACACCTTGCATTTCTAGGACAGTTGCATTTAAGAATTCTCAAGTGTCTTACAAACTTTACTTGCAGCTCCCCAAAAGGATTTTCTACAGCTTATGCAGAAGTGAGGCATAGAAGCTAATGGAATTGGACAAGGTCAATCACACAGGAAGTCCTGGAAAGGTGTGGATATTACTTCAACCCCGTGTGTTTGAATAACAAAAGGGTAACTTAGAGAAAGGGCTGAAGATTCAGACTCACATACCTTTCAAATGCTCTGCCTTGGCTTAAGCACAAGTTACTGGGTTAGATGCCTCCATCACTAGGTGAAATTCTATGGCCTGCGTCATGCAAGAAAGTCAGACTTGATGCTCCTAATGTTCTTGGATTTTGGGGGGGGGTCTTAAAATATGTGAATATATGAATCCAATAGCATTCTTTTTTTCAAGTTAATTCTAGGCAATTTGCTCAACTTTTATTAGAAAATATGATGACTGGACAGCAGCATTCCTCATTGGAGTTGTAAAGCAGGTTTGAGAAACAGAAAAGTGCTTATTTAGAGCTGAAATTACTTAAAGTGCAAAGTGAACTTGTTAGAATTCATGTACCATGACACTTGCAAGTTGTGGACACAGTTATTTCTTTGGAAAAAAAAATCCTGCTGAGATGAGATGGAGAAGAGGTGGTATTCAAAGGCGGCAAACTAATCCTGCACAGTAGCCCTCTCAGAAATGAGGATGCAGTGTACCAGGGACTGCTCTAAAAACAAATCAACACCAATTCAAACTACCTCAGTGCCACAATATCTTTAGTTAAACCAATGAATCTTCTATGTATGGGTAAAAAACCCTAAGTATTTGTTAGTGAACTTTATAAAGGAAGCTACAAATATAATTGAAGTTGGACCACCTAAAACAATTTCTTATCTTTGTGGTGTTCTTTGGATAGATGTAAAGAGTTAAAAGGGTTCTCCTTCCTATTCTTCCAGTTCGGTCGTTGTCTGGGTAGCTATGTTGATGAACTCAGTTTCTAATAGACTGTCAACAATTGCAAGTATGAGCAAATATTGTGTGTGCTATTTTTTTTTCTTTTAAGTATATTTGTATGTGTAAACAGGGTGTGGCCCTACAGATCTAGTATGTTGCTAATGTACTCATGATGCAAATTTATGCTGGACCACCCGAATTAAAATGTTACTTTAGTGTTCAGCAAAAATCTTCTCAGCTTTTCCTCCCCTCTCAGGCCATACTACTTTTCTTAGCAAAAAATATGCTAATGAGAGACTCATTTGCATGTCACAATCTCATTTGCATATTTTCTGCCGATCCATTCTTGCACTGGGGTTTTTGCACAAAAACAAGCAGTGTGGACATTTTTTGTGAAAACCCCTTTTTCCGCAAGATGGGTATACCTCCTTTTTTGGGGCATAAGGATCTTGCAGAAAAAGGGGGTTTTGCGCAAAAACCACAGCGCAAAAAGGGATCGGCAGAAGATATGCAAATGAGATTGACTCATGCAAATGAATCACTCATTAGCATATTTTTTGCTAAGAAAACTCATAGTGTAGACGTAGCCTCAGTGGCCCAATGTCTTTCAAGTTATGGTCTCTGGAGCGTCAATGATCCACACAATCCTTCCACTTGGTTCAGAGAATGGAAATTCTCCCAGTGGAGTTTGGGCAAAAAATGGGTCCACAGCAGGATCTTTATCTTACAAAATAGCTTGAGACTTAAAAAGATGATCCACTGCTATAGATTAGTCAAACTACTCATGGCTGTGACAGGACTGGTAAATTCACACAGCAGAATGTTGGTCTTTCACATGAAAATACTGCAGTACCCGCAGGGATGGTAGCTGTAGATGCACCCGAAATGGTGACTTTGGTGTGCTTTGATTAAGCCTAGCATAGGAAAAAAAACTTTTATTTTTAGTCTGTCCAGACCTCAGTAGTCATAGTCCATTTTGGTCAATTTCACAGTCCTAGAATTTTAAAAATCATAAGGTTAATGACTTCAGCTACTTTAAATTTGAAATTTCACAGTGGTGTAAGTGTATCCATCCTGACTGAAAAAGGAGGGATGTGTGTGTTGTGGGGGGGGGGGTGCACTGCATATTTATTGTAGGGGGGATTGTGGAACTCTACTGCTGGCATCGGTGCTGCCTTAAGAGTGGGGCAGCGACTGGTAGCAGCTGTTGGCCAGGAGCCCAGTTCTGAAGGCTGCCACCAACAACAGCCAAGAAATATTGCCACCCTTTCTTTTTCCTGCCAGCAGCAGCACAGCTGCTTTCAGAGCTGGGTGCCTGGCCACAGCTGCAGGTCTCTGGTTGCCCAGCTCAGAAATCAGTTTAGCAACTACAATGAAGTTGTGTGTTCTCAGTCTGTATGGATCTTCTCAATCTAGTTTTGGACACTAAATGGTATTGATACCTAAAATGTAATGACACTTTCAGGCATGCTGTTTAGGAAGCAGGGCTTTTATCGGTACTCACATGGAATCATATGTATGACTGAAGTAAGGAGTAACATCTCTACCAGGGCTTAATTCTTGCTGAAATCAATGGGACCTTCTCCTGAAGCAGGGAAGAATAAGTAGCCTGGAGAAGGGAGATTTTTAATTCTGTCATACCTAGGGTATGAAATGTTGACTCCTGGCAATTGGAATCAGGTGAAAACTCTACAAGCTGGTCTACAGACTGGCAGCATCTACCATGGAGTTCTGCTAAGCTTTGTGCTAACAGTTGATTGATTTAGGTGTAGCTCTCTCTGCTAGATATTGTGCACATAATTATAACTGAGATTGAAGAGCATGAAGACACCCTCCCGTAAATACAAAGACAGCTGTTTTACACTGTAGAAGTGCAGGCCAGGTGTGTAGTATGGCAGATCACATGGCCCAGTCAGTGTTAACAAACGGACATTTTGTGAAGCCAGTCAACCACCAAGGTCAACAACAATGACCGAGTCTGAGGCTATGTATAGACTATGGGGTTTTTCTGGGATCCCAGAGGGATCCCGAAAAAACTCCACCGTGTCCAGGGAACACATCTGCTCTTCCGCCAAAAAAAAAAGAAGAGCAGACGTGCTCTTTCAGAAGAAAGAGGAAAGAGGGTTTTTTCCGAAATTTGGTCCGGTGTAGACAGGCCAAATTTCGGAAAAATCTCTTCCGAAAAAACTATTGGAAAAAGGTATGCAAATTGCAGAGCACAACTTGTGTACTGTTTTCCAATAAAGCCCCATAGTGTAGACATAGCCTGAGAAACCACTGTGTGGAGGCTTGATTCCATGGTGCAGGAAGCTCTCCTAGTCTTTGGCCCTTTCCAGCCTTATTCTGACCAGCTTGACCTACCTCCTGCATGGCGCAGGCCACAACCTCACTCACCCGCTCCTGTAATGGACCCCTAACCTCTGGCTGAGTTACTGAAATCTTCAGATCATGATTTTAAAATTTCAAGTAACAGAGAATCCATAATTTACACTAGTTTAAACCTGCAAGTAACCTGTGTCCCATGATGCAGAGGAAGGTCCCCCTCCCGGGTCTCTAACCTGCTGACACTGAGCTTACGCTGGCTGTTGGCACAGGTGCTGTTCAGTTTGGGAGTGGTGTGAGCAAGGTGATGATGGCCAAATTGGCTGTAGGCAGTTCCAGGGTCCATATAAGCTACCACTTCCTCTTCCCATCTTTGCTCCGGTTTCTGCACAAGTGTAAGTCTGATCATATGTATCTTTGAAGGCGTTGAGCATTTTGAATGTTGTTGCTTCACAGAAGCTTTGCCCACCTCCCTTCCCCTTTTCAGGTAAGGTGTTAACCAACAAAATGGTGATATACCTTCCCTTCTCATCCGAGCAGATCGAGCAGATGCTGGGTCTTTGAATAGTTACTAAAATTGGTCTCCTGAGACTACTGTGATCTCTACTAAACAGCCAATGCAGGATTGAGGAGTTTTGAAAAAATAACACAAACAACCAGTTGCCAAGCTCAAGCAATCTTCACCGTAGTCAATAGGGAGAATTATTGACAGTCTCAAATGCACCTGGGGTGGGGGGGAAATTATATATGCAGTAAACTTCTTTTAACAACAACGAAAACTGACAATTTTTTTTGTTTCATGGAATCTGAGTGAATATTTTACAGGAAGTTGTATTTGTATGAGGTCTTAGATAACAAGCTACAAAATATTTTATAAAGGTGCCTATCTTTTATGTACAGATAGAACATAGTTGTGTCCCTAGAGAATTCTGTTATTATGCAGGCAGGCTCTAGAGCATGTCTGCATTGCCACATGATTGTGAACCATTGTGTTGATATGTAATAGGGATGTGAATGACTAGTCAACTGTCCGATAAGCAAATGCTGATTGGATAGTCGAGTTGCCTAGTCACTTCTCCCCCTTGTTGCTCTTAGAGGCAGCGGGGGCGAAAGTGGCAATGCCACGTGGAGCCCTGGAGCAATTGGGGATTCCCCTGGTGACCCCGGGCTCTGTGCAGCGTTGCTGCATGGAGCTTGATTTGATTAGTAAATTACTTGAAATTTAACATCCCTAATATGTCATTTTAAACTCGGTACTCTTGCTTCATTGAGTCTGGATTGCTCTATTTTAAATATTTGGGTGAGGGAAATCTTCCCATTGGCCTGGTTCCTACGGTGACCATATTTTCTGCCATAACACGCAATGTATGTTAGCCATGGCCCCGAGCCCCTTTAGCTATGTCCGCCTGCATCCCTGGGGTAGTACTTCCAAGATGGAGATGGACACATGACTGGAAGTAAAGGGTGCAGCTCAGAACAGAAGAAACATTATTTAATTGGTCACTTGTCTCACCTGGCAGGACTTCAAGTTCAAGAACTTTCACATTAACTCCAGTACTTTCATGAAAATATCTTACTAAGATAGGAGCAACCTTTTGATCTTTGTGGTTAGATGAATCAACCATAACAGTGAGACATGAAGTTTTGCCTAATTCCTATTCCTTTTGAGCTTCTGGAACAAGAATGTTTTTCACAATTGCTTCACTTTTTGTTTGTGCTGATGAAAAATTAGGTTCAAACAATTTAGAAATTAGCATAGTGGTGCAATCTAAAAATCTGAACCTGTTACAGTATGATATGCAATTACTGTTTCCTTTGCCACAAGCTCCATTTTAACAATCATCTTTTATAATAAATTTCTTCATTGAAGCACTGGAAGCTACAGAGCAGACAGCTAACTGATGTTTCTTTGGTTGAATATGTGCAGTGATGTCCACTTCCCACCATGAGCAACATTTATCTCACTACTACATTGGGTGCAATATGTTGTGTGGATTGTCATGTTTCTTTAAAAAAGGACATTCCTTTTGCAAAGCCTTAGTAAAAGTATACATTCTCTTCCTGCTCTTTGCATTAACTTTGACACTAAAATAAAATTTTACAGTTACATTAGTGGGCTATGCCCCCTGGTCACTAAGTTCACTAGCCCTCCTGCCCTCCTACTGCTACACTTGCCAATTCCCCCTCTCCAGTCCCCTGCCAAAACCCAACCTTCTCTTATGTGGTCTCCAACTGAAACACTTTACTCCTCTGGTGCTCCAGCCCCATGGTGGGGGGAAGGAGCAGGGAGGATTGAGGTTCAAGGCCTCAGGCCAGATTAACTTGTCTAGGGTTTCAGAGTTAGTGGATTTTGTGAGTCCCCCTCTAGTCTCTGGGGTGGGGCCAAAAATTAGGGGTTCAGTGTGCAGAACAGGGCTGCCAGTGAGTGGGATAGGGATGGTGGTGCAGAATCTGGGTGGAAAGTAGGGTACAGGAGCAAGCTGGGGGTAGGTGTCTGGCCAGGAGGGAGGGGGCGGGGGCAGGGTGCTGGTGGAGGTCTGGCCTCGGAGCAGGGTTCTGGTGACGGTCTGGCTAGGAGAGAGGGGGCAGGAGCAGGGTGCTGGTGGGAGTCTGCCCATGGGGGAGGGGGCAAAAGCAGCTCCGTCAGTGTGGCGCTTACTAAGTTTAAAGGGCAGAGCAGCAGCCAGACCGGGAATCAGCTGATTTCCAGTGCCAGCTCCTGCTGTGCTGGATTTTAAACCTAGTAAGAGCCAGGCAGCCAGCTGAGCTTAAAATCGGCTGATCCCAGTTTGTGCAGAGTGGTCTAAGAAGACCATGTGGCTCTTGCTAAGTTTAAAGGGCAGAGCTAGAGCCGGACAGGGAATCTGCTGATTCCCAGCTACAGCTGTGCTGCCGCTCTGTGTTTTTAAACCTAGTAAGAGCCATGGGTTGTCTTGGACTTGAAAGGCAGAGCCAGTTCTCTGCACAAATGGGGATCAGCTGATTTCAAGCTCAGCTGGCCCCGTCTGGCATGCAGCTCTACCTTTCAAGTCTAAGAAGACCTGCAGCTCTTACAGCAGCAGATTTTAAGCCTAGTTTTTGGGACGTTTTTGGGACTTTTTGGGGCACTGGGACAGGAGACTGAAATCCGGGACTGTCCCGGATTTTCCAAGCTATATGGTCGCATATCTATGGCTCAGCATTTGCTATAATTCTAAATCTCCTGTGTCAGTATATGATCTGTGCTTTAGTATATTTTTTTTCCTGTCACATAGAAGATCACATGAAGGCTAATGTGTGGTTGCAATGAAGGAAACAGGACATGCAAGAGTTAAATTGGGAAGTTGTAACACAATGTAGGCTTCCCTATACTCGGTCATTAGTTTGCTAATCACATGAAGACTACAAACTGTTTTAGCAAAAACTTGAGTTCAAAATATGTCTGTCTTGTTTTAAAAAAGGAGGTTAATGAGTGGAAGTAATGCTGTGGCTTGAAAGCTGGCCTTTTAACCTCTGATTTTGCAGGTGACTATTTTTATACAACAGAAATTGGGGCTTTCATTCCAGTATGCAGGAGAGAGTCTCCTGCGAAAACACCAGCTATCACTGCTTGCTTGCACTTAGTTGAGGCAGAGCAAATTCTGAAAAGTCCATGTGCTCCAATCAAAACTGTTACTTGCAGTTTTAACTAGTTAGATTATGTCATTGATATAAATCAGTGGTTCCCAAACTTTTCGGCATCACGCCCCCTTTTTTATTTTTGAGAAAC
>JANRFK010004893.1:42058736-42098051 GCA_030068395.1 Apalone spinifera
CGCTATCATCGCACATGCACGCACACACACACACACACCCCAGCACTGCTGTGAAGAATGCGGCGCTGGGACACACCGACACCTGCTGTGGAACACGCACAGGGACACTCATCTCGAAGGATGTCAGTCACTGCTAAATGTGAGTAGCCTCCTCATCTCTTACTTTAGGGGTCTTGTTGTGGTGGTCTGAGTTATCTTATGAATGTCCATAAAACTGTCATGGAGAAGTCTGATGGGGAGAACCCATAGAAGTAAGTGGGTACCAGGAGACAACCATCCTCGGCACATTCCCTACTGTATATAAACATGTGTATTTCCTCTTTTAGAGAGTGTTTCTGAATGAGATTATTATTCACCACCTCTTTGGTACTGACCACTGAGGTGCTATATGAGGGTATGAAATCTGGAATTGATTCTCTAGGCATGGCTCCATTATCTATACAGCAGTGGTTCTCAAGCTGCAGTTAGTGTTCCATGGCTGCCTTCCAGGTGGTTCGTAGCTGGAGCTTAGTTCTCCCCCTTCCCCCCCCACCTTCTCTCCTTACAGCAGGAAGCCTGTACTAGCGCTCCAGCCTTGCACCTCCACCCCTGCCCATGAGATTGGAGTGCCAGCTCTGGCTTCCCTCGGGGGGTGGGAGGGAGGAAGCCAAAGCCTTTCTGCCCACATCCAGCTCACGGGGAAGAAGCGGAGCCAGAAGCAGCTCTGTGCGCTGCCACTCCCCTTTTCCCACCCCTGGCTGGGGAAACAGCAGCGTATGGATGTGCAGCCTGTAGGCTTTCCCCACTGCTCCTGTTGGCCAGAGTTGCGGCCAATGGGATCAGTGGGAGGCTGTGTCTGGGACATGATGCCTGGGAATGGCGTGGGGCAGGAAAGCAAGTAAGTGCCCCCCTGTCACTCCTTCATGCCCTGACCCTGCATCCGCAGTCCACTTCTATACCCTCCCTCCTGGCCAGACACCCTGCATCCTCCCTTGGTCCTGCACCCTTTCCCCCCCCCACCCCCCAGTCAGACACTCTTCTCCCCCAGCCTGTTCCTGCACCCTCCCTTGCTCCTGTACCCTCCCCTTGGCCAGACACCCTGCATCCTCCCTTGCTCCTGCATGCTCCCTTGATCCTGGCACCCTCCCTCCTGGTCAGACACCCTTCCTCCAGCCTGCTCCTGCATCCGACCTTCCACCCAGACTTGCAGCCTCACCCCCTCCTGTACCTCACCTTCCACACAGATCCCGAACCCCCAGCCTTCTCCCACTCGCAGCCCTGTCCCGCACACTGACCCCTCATTTTTGTTACTACCCCCGAGTCGGGGGGGGGGGAAGGTTCCACAAAATCTACTAACCCCAAAACACCAGAAGAGTAAATGCAGCCCATGGAAAGTCCTGAAAGAGAAGGACAGGAAGGAATGAGGTTCGCCTCATGGGGCTATAGTGCTAGAGGAGCGAGGTGTCTCAGTTGGGGGCCACATCAGTGAGGGTTGGAGGGTTTTTGGAGAGGTTTTTTGTTGTTCGTTGTCGTTGTTGTTTTGCTTCCTACTTGTGTGGTCCTCAACCCATTTTTTTTTTCTGTGGGTCAGTAGCACCTGACCCAAAAAATGTTCCCTACCCCTGCCATAAATAAAGGCAATGTTGAAACCTTTTGTGTTGGATGTAAATTAATATTTTACTTAGTTTGATTAAACTTCATTTAAAATAACGTGAAAGTTAATGTGCTTAGTCTGTTTAAGCAGTAAGAAAGGAAAGGAAATATTAAACTAAACCATTCTCCCTAGCTGCAGCACTAGCAAAATGGCTTCGACATAATTATGTAATTAATGGCAAGCTTCCATTAGCAACTGGTGGTCTGTGGAAAGGTTTGCATTGAGCCAGGTGGGTCATGGGCCAAAATGTTTGAGAACCACTGCTATACAACATCCTCCTTATACTTACAATGGAATGTCATCATCACTTTTTCTTTGCCAAAGTGTCCTGGGCATCTATGGAAGGTTTGCTTTAGACTGAACATGCAGTGGGAGACATAGAAGGGAAACCCTCACAACTATATTAGGCTGTCTGAATCTTAACTATATGCTGTAGCCAAGTGTTTCTTGAAGTGGTCTGTGGGCCTGCTTTGGGAAAGCCTAATCAAACTTGATCCCAAAAGCCAGCTCCTTGTCTGGAAATGGCAAACCACAGCCCATGGGACCTGTGAGGCTGTGTGGCTATGGAGCCTTTAGGTAAACAAAGCAGTGTGGGCCTGCTAGCGGCTTTCCCAAAGAGGGCCCCTGACCCACTTTGAGAAACACTGCTGTAGCTGACTATAAGTGTCTGACCAATCTCTTGTTTTGACACTAAAGGAGGTGGCAGATGCCATGTCTGTGTATAGCCCAACGCACTTCAGGTTTTTGTAGCCATATTTTTGATCATTGGAGAATTCTATGTGAGTCCTAGGGTTGCCAGGTGTCCAGTATTCACCTGGACAGTCCGGTATTTTCACCTCCTGTCCGGAAAAAAAATTCAGAGACTACCGGACACCTAAAATGTCCAATATTTTCTGATTTCCCACCTCCCTTCCCAGCCAGGAGGTGAAAATGCCTGGCACCTGGCAACTCTACAAACACTCAGCACCTAGACTTCTCCCGAGCCCTCCCTCCTGGCTCCCAATGCCCCCATCCCTCCGCCCCAGCCCCCATGCTTACCTGGTTCTGCAAGGCTGCCGGCAGAAAATGGCTGCCGACCAAGGGTCTTAGTGTTCAACCGCTTCCCTGTTCCTATCCCTGCACTCACTCTTAAAGGAGACATGCTGTTTTATTTTCCTTTTTTTTTTCTTTTTTTTCCCAACAACTTTGGTCTCCTGCTCCCTCTTTTTTATTCCTTCAACAGAATTTTTTCCTAGTGTTTTTTTCTATATGGATCTGGAGTAGGGATCTCCAAAAGCCAGGAGTAAAGAAGATAAAAGATCAAAATAAAGATGAGCCCTTCATGGTATATGAGGGAGTCAGTTGGGTGAGACTCTTTTTTTAGGGGCCTTTATATTTCTTGTAACTTTGCTTATAAGACCCTTACTCTCTATTTCAATCCCTCTTGAATACCCAATTTTCTGCCATCCTACATTCCTTATGGGTAGCTAACTTTATACCAACTAGCCCAAGAAGCACAACTTTGACTAATTTATTTGTATGTTGTATTTTTTCCCCATGCTCCTTTTTCAGTTTGTTTCCCTAACTTAAAACATAAGCTTCTCAGGACAAATATTGTGCCTTGCTTCTGTTTGGAAAGCAGACTGTGTATTGGGCGCTACAAGAATTGAATAATAAGTTGATGGTGAGTCTGTCTTTCTTCATTCCTCCAATGACTTTTCTTGTGACTCTTGACACTTGTGGCTGGCATCCAGTTCAAAAACCACTCCCTTGTCTCACAGCCAAATATAATGGGGTGTTCACTTTTGCTCCTATTTCTACAGTATGTTAAGTGTATACTGTATGTCAACTATACATCTCTGTTTTTTCTTTTTAAATCTGCAAGAGCATCAGCAGTGTTTATCCAGCTGAACAAAAAAATGAAATAACAGTTAACTATCTAAGGGAATTGGGATAACCAATACAAGTAGGATTTACAAATCTTTTGTGGTTAAAGTAGTTAACCGATTTTTTTTCTCCAAAAAGACACAGAGCTGGTTTAAGTATAAAGGTGTCATTAATACAGTCAGATGGCATTTACACTGTATTCAAGAACGTCTTCATTTTAATTTGAAAGAATACTTTGGCCAGGTTGCATCTCTGGTGGGTGGGGCAATCCCATAATATATCTTAATAAAACTCTGAAAACTTGAAAATAAAATTAGTCTGGGTTTTGACTTTTTTTTCCCTTTCTCTGGACTTGGACAAAAATACATTAGTTAATTTTGCATTCTGGTTTTCACCCCCCGTAATAGTGCAGCAATGTCTTAGATTGCAAAAATGAAGTATTTGGTTTAAAAAAAAAACCTGTTCCAACTGGAACTAAAGTCCTAAATATTCCTTTTTTTGTTTTGTTTATGGTTTGTAAAATGGAGAGTGTTGGGTAGGCTTTTGGGGCCAAGTTTGACTGGGCTATTTATCCGTTATTTGCTAGTCAGCTAAAACAATAGACCTGAACTTTATATATTCGTATTTCAAGGAATCCTAACCAATGCAAAAATGGCTCTAGGTATCAGAACTCGTGATCCATCTGGAAGACACAGAACACACATGAGACAAATGGCTCAGAAAAACCATGTTGCCAACCACATGAAAGCTTGAGCGCCACCTCCAAGCATGCTATAAATAGCAATGCTAAACCACAAACCCATCCACACCCCTTCCCAGCATTCTGAATGAGTGTACAGTTACATAATCCCAACAAAAACATAACTGAAAAAGAAGACATGCGTAGGCCAAGCCAGGGCTTCAAGAATTTGTTCTTCTATCGTAGATTTGAAATATCATCCCTTGTAAACTGTAAGGCCAGTTTCTCAAAAGAGCACAATATCCAGGGTGGGGCCCAGAGATTCAAAAGCCTATGTTGGGTGCAGAGTTCTTTGTCCGACTGCTCCCATGTGAACTGTATGTGAGATGTGATTAGATGGATTTTGTTAGTGCAAAAGGGATCTCCTAATATCTCTTCATGGTTTGTATATAAATGGCCTTTCTAAACCACTTCAGACTCGATGAAAGGCCTATATTCCTGATCTGGTGCTGGCAACCATGCTACCTTCCACCTCTCAGGAATTTCAAAGCAGATGCTGTTTATGATAACCTGTACTTTGAACAACTACTGCTCCATCCTGTCCATCGTTTTGTGCATCTGCTTCAAAGCCTGTAGTGAAGAAAGAGGATCTTCTGGGGCAGACATTAGAAATGGTGAAAATGGGCATGAAAGGAATAAAATTGGGAGAAAAATAGAAGGAAAAATGACCCCACAAGGGATTTTTTAACATGCTCTATCTCTCTAAAAATAAGCTCCTCCATGCACCTAAGGTGAGGGAGGGCCAGTTTGAGTAAGAATTCTGCTTTCATTTATAGCTATAATTAAATACAAACTCAATTGCAGGCATGGTGAAGTGGGTGACCAAAGGATCATGAGACGACAGAGCTTTGAGATAGGGTTTTGGATGATGTGCATGTATCCTGGGACTAGTGTCTTGTTGCATAAGGCTACAAGGTAGCAAGCATAGAAAAGACTATCCAACATGGATGACAATAAAGCTCTGTCACCTTGGACTTAGTTGACTCCTAATGGAGAGTAGATAAACATCCTACAGAGGGTAAATGGGACTGAGTTGGTCCAGAGAGATTTCATTCACTATGTGTAAAATCAGTGCTTGTCCTCCATATATGTTCTGAAATATTTACTCCTTTTTTGTTACATACTGTTCCTTTCATAACAAGTTTTACTCTTGCAGAAGAGAATGCAGAAATTACGCTTGATGTGTCCTTGGCCTATCGGGATGACCTGTTCAGTGAATGGAAAGAAATGGCACATGCAGTGGAGACCCGAAAGCTAAAATGTACTTTTGCTTCTCCAAAAGTAGGTATAGTTGGTTTCTGTGTGCTCTTTGTTAGAATTGTGTCCAGCTGCAGCTTTCAGCATTACCAGATTTCTGTTGGGTGTACAGTAAGTGGAGAGAGAGGAATTCTGTCAATAAAACCTCACTTTTAAACTCCCAAGGCAAAAGTGTACATGTGTACTCTCTAAAGAAATGAATTTGGGATCCTAAATTAATCATTAATTTTGGAAGTCTACATATTTTTTAAAAGCATTAGAGGTCTACTTTTAACAAATAATTTTAAAAAAATCACTCCATGTTCTGGAAGGAAAAAGTGTCATGAACAAAAGTTTTAAAAAAAATCCCTACTACAATAAAGTGTTCAGAGTTGAGCCACTCACCACTTCTAGGCTAATGATTGTAATTTGGTGGTTTGTTTAGTGAAAGTTATAGTAGGGGTGGATGGAATGATAAGGGCAGATAACTTTTTTGTTTTGCTTTGTAATTCTAGTATTTGAGGAAAGATAACTGACTCCAGTTCTTGTGCTCCTGGTGAGAAATCTGAAATGGCATCTCCTGCAGCAAATTGCATATAAGGTGATGGTGTTTGTATTAGTGCCAGAGTCCTGTAGGGGACCAGGGCCCCACTGTGATGGGTGCTGTATAAACACAGGGGAAAAAAAGATATCTGCCTCAGAGTTGACAAGCAGGTAAGAGAAGAAACCATTGGTAGGTGTACAGGGAGCCCTAGGAAATAATGAGCTGGTATTAGTCTGCATGCTGGGCTATGGTGTCAGCTTACCAGCTGATTGTCCATTGCCAAGTTGGGTAGTGTTGCTGGGGTGGGGAGAGGATATATAATTAGGGTTGTTGGCAAATGAGAGCTTTAAGAAAGGATTTTAAGATCAATGAGGTGGACTCTAGAGATTCAGTACATCTAGAACTTGGAGTTAAAGGCTGCTTTTCTATATGAAGAAGGATATTTTCCCCTCTTTGTCTAATTTGTGAGATCAGGCTTTATAAATATTGCAGAAACAGGCTATGTACTGTGTGAAAGGCTTTTGTGGGAGCAGGGGAGACCTGTGCTACTTAGTGCAAGAGAATGGGCAAAATCACTGCGTATGTTGGAACCTGGCCTCTGAAGCTACTAGACGCTAACATATGTCCTCTCATCAGGATCATTCCCTGACCTGATGATAGGTTACATGATCGTGTCTCTTAGTGTCACTAGCTAAGTACTAGCTAGTTTTTTGTTACGCTGTCGCAAACTGAACAAATATTCAAGGGTGGCGCTTTATCACAGTCAATACTGCAAATGTAGCTAAGATGAGAAAAAAATTTAGAAGATAACGAAGGGAACCTGAAACTTTGACATCCTATTGTGAGGTGTCTTTTCAGTCAAAAGCTTAAGTACGACTCTAGGAATAAAGAACAATGCTGAAATTACTAGATACTTTTATACCAACCACTTTGCCTCTGCTTCAGTGAATAGAGAAGGAAGATTCAAACTAATTCTCCTTCAAGATGCATGATGGAAGGAATTCAATAGGGAACTGTTCTGAGCTGTGGTGTTAGTTGTTGGCTGTGGGTGTTCTCTCTGCATGCTGCACAGGCTCTGGCTAGATAGCCCCCACAGCAGACTTCAGTTGAATTATCCAAGAAGACTGCAGACTCTGTTCAGTGCTGAAGGTGCTCAGTCAGGTACATTGCTGACAAAGCATGTTATGGGAAGCATGGATCATATTCACATTGCACTCCGTGTCAGTATCCAGCTCAGACCAGGGAAGCTAATGATCCAACCAGCAGGCCAAATTCAGTGATGAATGAGGTACATTGTGCATATGCTAAGAAGTGCCCTATACGGGCTGCAGTATGTACATGTATGCCTGTGATGGTGGACCAGCTCAGTGAGTGGTAGAATTTTCTGCTCTTCCCTTGGCCAGACAAAGGGTTAAAGCGAGGCATCCCAACATTTCTAGACTGAGACAATGAAAGTATCTTACATATTCCCTTACGTGTTCTGTGACCTGTTTGTTACCTCCCCTTTTAATTTTCCCCTTGTGCTTCAGACAAAACATCCCTGCTTTGTCACTTCTGGCAAACCATATTGTTATGCACTAGTTTGGGGTGTTCTTGTCCTACCTAGCCTGCCAAAATGTAATCTACATATTCAGTATTGGATTTTAGCAATGCTGATACTGAGTTTACATACTGGAAACTGACTTGAAGGCAAGCATCTGCTTTTGACAGGGCCTGACTTTTTTTTGCTCATGGCATAACTTTCACTGGATTTGAATCAGGCCTTGTATCAGGCCGTGTTCTCCAAACACTCCTCCAGCTGCAAGCAGTTTTGTTAAAAACTGACCCATTCTGGTGACAGTTTGTGAAGAAAATCATGACAAAACAGAACTCTCACGGTCAAAGTAGGCAACATTGAACTAAAAGGAAAATTCAGGAGGTGGCTTTCAGTGTACTCAGTTTATTCCCATAGCCTTGCACAAACTGCAGAAAGAGACAGTGCCACTGTATTACCGAGACCTGAGGAAATTCTGAAAGAATTTTGAGACATTGAAGAAAGAGATGCCCAACAACAAAGCTACACTGTAGGCTGTAAAAAGTGGACAGATCAATTGCTTACTCCACATCATTTTCTTGCCGATATTTTCAACCCAAAGTACTAGAATAGATGCTGGACATGGGCATCTAAACACCCATTAATCATGCCAACCATAATACACTGCACAGCTGGAGGTGAACCCTGTAAGCAGCAGGTGTTTGCTGCTCATCTTTTAAAAATAGCTACACCAGTTAACTGATTTAAATCCCTAGGAATAAGAACTTGTTGAAGTTCTGAACCAGCTTTTAATAGCACCAGCCTCTTGCAAGCACAGAGTATTTTTTTATTATTATTATTATTATTTGAACTAATTTTGTGCAAGGCTGAAAAATCAATTGAGATTTGAAACAGGAACACTTGTCTCTCTCTTTCAGTGTATGAATTAAAAACAAAGAGGGAGGGGAATCAGATCATAGAATCATAGAACTGGAAGGGACCTTGAGAGGTCATTTAATTTTCCATTTTTGAAGAACAGCCTAAGGAACTTTTTCCTCATTTCTAAGACCCAATAAACAGGCACCGTTGCAGTGCAGAAACTATTATAACAGAAGGGTGGTTCTGTTGAAGTAAATCCACCTCTCTGAGAGACAAAAACTAGATTCTCTGAAATTCTTCCATCTATTAAGTGCTGTCTACACTGGGGTTTAAATCCGCTTACTATGTGTCAGGTGTGAAATTTTTACAGGCAGCGTATCTGGATAGACCTAACTTCTTCATGTAGCGCAGCTCTCAGGTAAGTGGGAAGTCAAGCTCCAGTCAATTTCACTTAAGTATATTTGAAAAATGTCCCAGGCTGACCTGAAATATAGTTTAATTCACTTACTGCAGTTAATTCCTCTGTTTTTTTTTTTTAAATAAATCACATAGTTGCAAATGTGACACATTTTATGATGAGATTATTCAAAACATGTAAGGTTATTTTGTTTTAATAAAAACATATTTTATGCATTTCTGTTTTAATGAAACTCTGCCATCCTTATCCAGCTCAACACACATGATAAGCAAAACTTTAATTGTCTAGTAAATAAGTAATATATCATTCACCATTTTGTAACATTCTGAAAATATTAAGCTATATGATTATTTGAATAAATACATATAAGGTATCCTTCTAGATACTTTTTTGCTATCAATCTAATGTAAAGGCTCTTTCTAATTGTAAACAAACATGTTTTAATAGTTATTATCAACCAATGAAAATGTACCTTTCTTTAGCTAATTTTCTCAAGTACAAATGGAGAAGTTGATTAAAATGAAGTATTTAATCATGACCCACTGGAAAGTATCAATTTTTTAAAAATCCATTTACCATGAAATATTAAGCAGCAATTGATCTGCTAATAGGATTTTGCTGGCAATTTGACAAACAATGATGGCTAATTGATTTCAGATCTGCTATCCCTGCTTAGCATTTGATATTAGATGCTGCATGACTGCTTACATTTTTTGTCTAAAATGTTTAATGAAATCAGTATCAATTACAGGCTTTAGGTCTCTAGGTCTAAATAAAATTTCTGTTAAATAACGGTAGTGAATATAGTAATTATTTTGTAAGTCCTGTGTGAAAATTGAACATGTAAAATGAAAATCATGCTTTTTTATCTTTTACACAACAAAATTGTGTGTGTGTAATTAACATGCCTTAGTATACTTGATTTGGATTGTACTGATCTGTGTGAAACAATCTGAATAATATAACAGTGCTGATACTACTGACTAATGCTGCAATTAAGTGGCTAGTTAATGTGCACCACAAAGCTCTACTGGAACTGGGACTGCTGTGCCATGTGTCAGGCGATGTTCTGTTACCTAAGAATCTCTCTCAATTCTGTTAGGAAAGGCCAGACCAACGGTGCTTGTAACCTACCCTGGATTCCACACGAAGGCCTGCCTGAGTAGCCAATAAATCATGACACACATTATTTTTTTACATAGCCACAAATTAAAACCAGCAATCGTGGTTAGTATTCAGACAAATTGTTCAGGAAGAAAAGGGTTCAAATATATTCTCATTAGTCTATTTTTTCACAGAAAACTAGTTTATACACAGTGAACTGCTTCTCCCTGTGAAATTGGAGACTATGTCCTGAGAAGTGGATTTGGCTTTCTTTTTATATTTATCATACTTCCTGGTTCCCTAAAAGCGGAAAAGTTGAAATGTGATGAAACAAGAAGTGTGTGCTATACATCTCCAAATTAGAACCCAGGAAGGACTAGTTACTGCTTTAGAACTATTGATTGTATCACTTCTGAAGTCCATATAAAAGTGAACAAAGCTAACCACTTTGAATTTTCCTTCTCCCCACTGTGCCACTAGACCAAAGAGCATGAAGGGCGACACTACGACTGTGATGTGCTCCCTTTCATGGAAATTGGAACTGTGGCGCATAAATTCTACCTCATCAACATTCGACTCCCTGTGAATGAAAGGAAACTAATTAATGTGGGAATTGGTGAAATAAGGGATGTTCGCCTGGTGGTAAGTGTGCCTGTCTCATTGCTATCTTTACTCTAGTCTCCCTCTTCACTAGAGTAGGATTGTGTTTTAATGTAGACTCACTGCTGTGTCAACAGTGAAAAGATTTATAGAATCCAACCTTTATTGAGCTCATGATTTGCTATCAGTCATAAGTTTACCACAGAAAAAACTCCCGTTTCTTGGTTCTGCACAAAAGCACAATTGCTTGATTCCAGGGTTAGTCTATTGGTTGTGTGTGTGTGTGTGTGGTGTTTGTTTTTTGTTTTTTTGTCAAGGTCCAGATTTCAGAGAAAATAATAATTCATGATGGTAATCAGTAAATTAAAAGATTTTAAGGTCCTTTCAAAAGCATCTGGTGGTCTGAATTTGGCCCATCAGCTTCTTTTTGACTAATCCTGCTTTATTGCCTTTTAAGAGTTTTAGGGGTCATCTAGACTACACGGAAGATTCGAAAGAGGATATGCAAATTCCACGGGAAAGTAATCAAGATGCATTGTTTTTCACGGCCCCCCCCCCTTAAAAAAAAAGCCGCTTTTCCTCCAAAAAAAATGAGGTTTACGTGGCTTTTTTAAAGGGGGGAGGAGGGTTGTCTTAATTACTTTCGCAGAGCTTTCGAAAGTGAGATTGGAAGAAGATATGCAAATTCCCACGGATTCCTCTTTCGAATCTTCTGCATAGTCTAGATGAGCCCTTAGTGAATATTTTCCTTACAGTCAGTAAACTTGTACAACTTCCACCGCCAGTACAACTTCCACCACCAATGCAGACTCTCTTTTCTTACTGGATCTCTACTTTGACTATTCTCTAGTTTTATCATCCCCCTCTTCTCCCACCAGACTAACTTTTCCCTTGTGGGATAATTCACTGCTGTTCTGCTCTGCTGGTAATTGCTTTCTTGACTGATTCCAGAAGCAGGCAATTTTATTAAGCCTGACTAACATTTTTCTATTGTATGCAGTCTGGTTTTGGAGCAGAGTTTAACTTACTGGAAAAATATGCCTCCAATTACATGATCACTTGAGGCAAAGAGCTAAAATAATGGATGAGAGGAAATAGGAAAAATGGAATAATAGCACTTGAAGAGGAAACTCTCATTCATGTCAGCTTTGATTTTAAAAAAATGTGTTTAAAATGTTGTCTCTGCCTCATTTCAGTCTTAAATAATATTGTCCATCAAAGCGTAGAGAACCTAAATGGTCCCCCCTCTCCCACCACTTAATGTCGTAGAGCTACTCTGTCTTTCTTACTGTTTTGGCTTTCTATCTGAGCTGTTTCTGGTGCTAGGGATGTTAAATTTTGACTAATCAGCTAATCTAATAGTCGATGGATTTTTTTTTCCATTGACTATTCCATTAGTCGATAAAGGGAGAGGTGGGGCACTCACTATCATGACTGTGCCCCTGCCTTTTAAATGTAGAGGGCTCTTGCTATATTTTATAAGGATGAGGCACAATAGTCAGATCTGGCACGAATGGGACTGCTTGAGTTCCTGCTTGTCATTTCCCCTGCTACGCCTCTACCGCCTCGGTCTCCCCCCACCCCATTCCCCGTGGAGACGGTCCTGGGGGGAACTGGCTCCCCTCAGCACTGGCTCCTACTTCCCTCTTCGCCTTTGCTGCCTCTGATACAAAGGCAGCAAGTGGGGAGGAAGCTCCCCATTTAATATTAAGCTGACCAATTTTTATGTTTGAATAAATTAATTTTTTTAAATGAGTGGAAACTTTTATTAATTAAATTGTATACAAAAGTATTAAACACGAGTACTAAAATAATCTGTTTTCTATAACTTTCTGGGTATTTGGAAATTGAAATGTTGCAATATTTACCCTAGTTTTCCGGAATCTTAAACATTCTACTTGGACTGAATAGTCAGAGGACTCATTAAACAGCTGTTTCCAGCTTTTTCCATTTCAACAGACTGTTCAGCTGTGCATGTCACAAGCAATGAACTTTGATGTTAAGTGACTGTAGTTTAGACTATTGCAACTTCTAGCAGGCTCTGATTAGGGATGTAAAAAATATATCAAAATATTAAACATGTAACCAATTAAAAATCAGTTAGTTACACAATTAACTGTAAGCTGCTGGCTCCCAGCCCCACAGGGCTGCGGGCAGGGGTCTGCTCTGACCGGGCTGGGTACCAGTTACCAGTAAGCCTTGCTTCCTATTTGCCCGTTTTCATCCCTACCTGTGACTATAACAGGATAATGAAAATCTGATCTTGTCTATAAGTAAGGAAAGAAATACTGTACAGCTCTCATGTTTAAACTTATGTTCTCAGGGTATCCATCAAAACGGTGGTTTTACAAAGGTGTGGTTTGCAATGAAAACCTTCCTGACGCCCAGCATCTTCATTATCATGGTTTGGTATTGGAGACGGATCACCATGATGACACGTGCTCCTGTCCTGCTGGAAAAGTGAGTAGAGGAGTAACTCACTGTGATCAAGTATACTGGCCAGGTGCTAGTTTGCCAGCCCCTACCCTGTGGATTGATGTGGGATTTTTTTCCCTCTTGCCTTCCCACTCTTGGCCAAGCCAATGTGGCAGTAGAGCTGCTCTTCAACCTCTACTGCAGTCCAATGCAGAAGAAAGTCTGCATTCCTGATACATTCCTCCTATTCATGTGACTTGCCCCTTCCCGCACAGCAGTCCGGGATCCACAGAACTTGCCTCCCAAAACCTTTTGGTGGAGCCCAGGAAGCCCCTGTAGGTCTGTGTAGCAGACCTATTTATCTCTAGCCTGTGTGTCAGCTCCGCAGGTTCTGATCCCGGTCTCCTAGTGTGGCAGAGATACACTAGACTTCTGCATCAGGGCCGCATGTGCTTTTGGATGCATGTGTGGAATTAGCTCCATAAGAATTTGACTGTCCAACCAATACTCTGAAAATAACAACTGTTGTAATTCCTTAGCAGGGTCTTTGAATAGATACATTTCTTGCCAAGTCACCCTTTAGTAATGGTGTCTCTGGGGAGGCAAGAGAATAGTACTGCTATGTGGGTGGATCAATGGGAACATGTCTTGGCAAAAGCGGGGCAATGTCCCTCACTCTCCATGAATCACAAAGGCATTTTGTAGTCCTCACCAGTAACCTCTACTTCTTCCTGAACCTTCTTTGGCATAGTCCTCTTGGTCCTTCCTTTGAAATGAAAAGCAATTTTGTTTTCTCCAGGGTCATCTTTGCTCTTGGTATCTCCATGACATTCATAAACATCCCAGTCGAATGGTTTTCTATTGGATTTGATTGGACTTGGATGTTGCTCTTTGGAGATATTCGACAAGGAATCTTCTATGCCATGCTTCTGTCATTTTGGATCATCTTTTGTGGAGAGCATATGATGGTAGGTGTGATGATGGAAACAAGAGCCTCTTTACTCTTAGAAATATCTTAAATTGTTAGTAGCATTTGGGAGAACCTGTTACAAACCAGACACTGGTGTTAGTATCTCCTGGTTTAAAGACCCTCCTCCCAAGAGCAATTCCAGCATCAGTAGCTTGCCTTAGACAAGCTTCCCTGGTGGATACTGGATATTTGCAAAGCAACAATTTGGATTGTTGTGCACAGTTCCACTGGACTCCATTCCTTGGAAATAGCATGGTGCTGCAGTGCCCAGACTGGCAGAACACAGTGCTACAGTATATGGGCTTTGTGTGGTGCTCTAGTGCACATCAGAGCTTGTGTGGGCCCTGCTGGTGTGCACTTAGAGTTCCCTGGGCACTAGGGAACTCTGGCATAAACAAGCCCTATATTTAAACAGAACTCATCTAATTTCCTCTGTATGGACAAGCTGCTTGCTAATCTCCCCCAAATAGAAACCATTAACTCTTCTTCAGGAGTCTCCTCTCTGCATTCCCACTACCTGCCCATCTTCCCCCTATTCAGAATTGTGTATAACCATAGAGAATGTGTGATTTGGGAGAAGGAACAGAGGCAGCTGGGTGAAGGGGAGGTCAAGAGGGACTGCATTTCCATACATAGGATAGGACAATAATGCCACCCGTGTACAAGCTCTTTTGTGCATCCCTGTGATGGGGAGTACCAGCTCTGCACTGACCTAACAATGTTTAGCCAGGTTACCTTGGCTGAAGGGGCCCTGCCTCCACAGCCCTCCCGGGCATGCTCAGACAGTAACCCAGGTATAAAAGCCTGGGGAGAGGCTGTCTGGGTTGGCTGCTGGAGAAGAAAGACGTCCGATTGGATGCCTTGGGTAGATGAGCTCCTAGAATGGTTAGGCCGCACCAGGGTCATATCCACCATGGACCTAACCAAAGGCTACTGGCAGATCCCCTTGACACCAGCCTCGAAGGAGAAGACGGCGTTCCTGACCCCCTTTGGGCTGTTCCAGTTCACCCCAGTTCGGTTCGTATGGGGCAGCAGCTACCTTCCAGCGGCTTATGAATAAAGTGCAAGGCCCGTACAATGCCTATGCAGCTGCCTACATCAATGACATTGTGGTCTACAGCCTCAGTTGGGCCAAGCACTGCTAGCACCTGACCTGCATTTTGCAAGCCTTAGCAGAGGCAGGCCTTACGGTCAACCCAGCCAAATGCCACTGGGGCCAGCAAGAGGTGAGCTACCTGGGCTATACCATTGTGAGCGGACAGCTCCGGCCTCTGGTGGACAAGGTACAAGCGCTACAAGACTACCCTACTCGCACCACAAAGAAGCAAGTGCAGAAATTCTTAGGGCTAGTGGGATACTATTGATGTTTTATCTCAAACTTCGCTACAATAGTGGCCCCACTTACCGATCTCACAAAGAACCCCCGATCTCGCCACATCAAATGGTCCCCAGACTGTGAAATTTGCCTTCCAGAATTTGCAGGAGCGACTGACCCAAGAACCAGTGCTTATCCAGCCAGACTTCGACAGCCTGTATATTTTACAAACTGACTCCTCCAGGGTGGGGTTGGGAGCCATTTTATCACAGGACATGGAAGGCGAGGAACACCCCATTTTATACTTCGTCCGAAAGCTGTTCCCGTGAGAGACATGATACTCAACGATAGAGAAGGAGGCTCTCGTGGTGAAATGGGCAGTAGAGGCACTCAGGTATTACCTTTTAGGGAGCTGATTCACGCTGGTCACCGACCGTGCGCCGCTGAAGTGGCTCCACTCTATGAAGGACTCCAATGCACGAGTCATGCTATGGTACTTATCTCTCCAACCTTATGTCTTCTAGGTGGTGCACCACCCCAGGAAGGCCCAAGCCAATGAGGACTCTTTTTTAAGGGTCAGGGAGGATGGTGCAGCAACACCACCCCCACCATCCCTCTTAAGGGAGACGGTGTGTGACGGGGTGTACCAGCCCCACACTGAACTAACAGAGTTTAGACAGGGTACCCTGGCTGAAGGAGCCCTGCCCCCAAAACCCTGCTGCACATGCTCACATGTAGCCCAGGTATAAAAGCCTGGGGAGAAGCTCAGTCTGGGTTGGCTGCTGGAGGAGAAGGACCTCAAGTTGGAGCTCCTGACCACCAGCAGTCAGCCGCCTGAGGGGAAAACAGTGGCAGCTCCAATGGTGGTTGGGATGTAACCACTGCAGACCACCAGGGAAGTCAGGCCCCTGAGGAGTCAGAAGACCTAGCTACCATGTGGGAAGCTGGTCCATTGGATCAGGTAGGAAGTAGCCCGGGGAGGGTGCAGGAGAGATCTCTCCCATCCAGAGATCCTCATCGAGTTTTGGTTGGATTCCCCGCCAAGGGAGTGGTGGACCATTCTGCCACTCACAGGGTCCTGGGCTGGGACCCGGTGGAGTAAGGTGGGCCCGGGTCCCCCTACCAGGGCACAGCCCCCACTCCTGTGACTTGGCTCATTGGGCTGTCCAGCCCTGCCTTAGAGGGCCAGCGATTGACTTTGATGCTGACTCTGGCCATTGGGCCATCCAGCCCTGCTTTAAAGGACCAGTGAGCAACTTTGTTTTACTGCCTCTGCCAATTAGGCCATCCAGCCCTGAGGGGAGGGGCCAGATTACAGGTGGTTTACCAGTTGCACAGGGCATGCCGTAGGCTCAGATAGTCCAGGGACATAGGACCCTAAACGCATACCCCTTCCTTGGGGAGGGGGAAGGAAGGACCATCCCCTGACAATCCCCATTTTACTTGGTTTCCCAAGGAAATTATGTAGCTCAAAACCTGGGAGGCCATATCCCACCAGTGGAAATGCACAGAGGTGACTCCAAACAGCAACTAGTAAGCAACCTCTTCCTTGATTTAGGAGTACCTTTTTGCTGTCATCTCACTAGTTTCTTAGTTCAGGCACACTTTTTTTTTTTAAACTCCCTCCCCCAAATTAACTTTATCTTTTTCCATGGCTTGATTCATTAGGATCAAAATGAACGAAATCGTCTCTCTGGGTACTGGAAACAGGTTGGGCCCATAGCTGTTGGTGCCTTCTGCCTTTTCATCTTTGACATGTGTGAGAGGTAACAGACACACCTTTTTTTTTTCCTCTTCATCTCTGTAGTGCTATTGTGATTGTGCTTTGATCTGAGGTGGTATCCTCGTCTTATGCCGCAGTTATTTGGATACAATCGATCTTTACACTGAGTCCATGTTAGTCTGCCTTTTTCTAATAGCTTTATTGAGACAAGGATTGAAAAGTTGGTATGAAATCCTAGCCCTCTTCAGGTCGTTTGGGTCTTATACTAACACTGGCATTTATCAACCCCCTTTCTGTGCCCTTTAGATAAGGGAATGAACGGCAAGACCCTGTTTCTCAGACTAGGCAGTCAAGTCATTAGTCCCCTGTAAAACTGTTTCCTTCAAGCACTCTGCTCAATTTTAGACACCTCAGTGGCAATTCCCCCAATTTCAGTTTTCTCTTTGAGATCCAATTGCATTATTTAAAAGTAAACTTCTTACTGGAAAATGACTGAAAAGTGTGTCTGAGAGAAAAATAAAAGGTATATACGTTTTGTAGAAATATTAGCTCTCATGGGGCAAAAATTTTTGATTTGCAGTTCAAAGAGTAAATTATTGAGCATTCTCAGAAAACTGCTTTGGAACAGTAAGTGACGTTCAGGATGAAAATACAGTAGAAATAGTCTTCCTGTCCTTTTTTTTTTTTTTTTTTTTTTTTTTTTTTTAAGGATTTTACCCGATTCTGCACTCATTGTAGGCTAAAATATAATTCCTTATTGTATCTCTTCATTGATATGTGTATCAAGACCTAAAAGTTAAGAGGTTGGATTATGATGGTGTGGAAAGTTTTCATCCCATTTTCCTGTCTTAATGTTTACGTGAGGAAGATTTTTTTATTTATTTTTTTTTAAAGATGCATATCCCTAGCCATTTCCAACAAATGCTTTTTGAAGCAGTATGGAGCCATTAATTCTGCATCATGGAAGAGGGGAGGGGGCTTTAGTACTGTGTAAGTGACAAGAATTCCCTCTCAACTAGTGTGCTTGATACATTTTTTAAAATGCCCTGGTTTTGCATAGCTTGACACAAGCTATTTTGGACAAGCAAGGTACAGTCTGTCCCATTATGACAGCAATTGTGCAGGTATGTGTAGCACCATTTTCTTACAAAGAAACAAGAAGGCTTTTCCTTTGGCTCTTACAGTATTGTGACGTTAAACCATTAGACTGTTTTGTTGTAAGATTACATATCCACTGGAATGTAAACTGAAGTCTTTCCCCACCTTCAAATACATTCCCAAATTGCAACATAGTATTTTAGAAAAATGAGTAATGTGGTATTAGATGTGTAAGAATGTATTTTACAGGATCTTTGACTCTTTTGTCCCACACGAATTCTGATTGCCCTAAATTCTCTCCTATTTTTAGAGGGGTGCAACTGAAAAACCCATTCTACAGTATTTGGACCACAGATGTTGGCACGGAACTGGCTGTATCCTTCTATCTGTTATTGTGCAATAGCACTTATTTTGGTTTTGGGGGGGTTTGAATGAGAAATACATTTTAGTAACTAAACATTTCACTTTCTCAAAGTACTTATTGAATCTAATGGAAAACCCTGCTCACTTTGATATGATGGGACTAGGACATTTTGTTTCTGATTTTAAAATATTGGAGGATCCAGACTGTCGTTTGAATAACTGATCAAGCATTAGGTTTGATCAAATATTAATGCAGCATGTAGATTTTGCTGCAAGGATGAATTCTGAGATTAGTATTGAGATAAGGGAAGTGAATAGGAAAAATAGCATCTGCCTCAGCTGCAGAAAGTCCAGGAAATGGCACATCTGGAGTTAGGGTGGGGGGATTAGTGATGAGCAAATCCTGTCTAATTTGCACCCACTATCTTGTTCCCTCTTCTGGTCTGAATTGTAACCATTTTTTCTCTGGGGCAGTTCATATTCATTGCTGACACTTGGGAAGTGTGGTTCTACAGAATTTCTACAAATTGGTTTTTAAATTTGTCTGGTCATGCTGGAAGTGTTTTCAGCTGCATTTAATTTTTATTACTAGGCTAAGATAAGGTAATGTGATTAGTTTCACTTCCCCAGCATCCCAGTCCACTTGCAGGAGTCACCAAAGATTGCATGTTGGCTGGTGATTACTTCTCATCTTCTCTGCTAAACCCTGTCTCTTCATGCTAGCAGACAGAAGTGACAATTCCAGCTTAGCCCTTTTAACACGGTGTTAACGAGGGATAAAATATTTAAAACTCCTGCAGGCTAAGTGCTTGGGAACAAAAGAGTCTGCTCTGGGACTGAGCTCTGGAAGGGACAGTGAAGTGTACTCATTTGCTCTGAGGGATGTTTTAGAGGGCAGCTTCTATTTCATACACACTAGACAGAAACCTGAATTAGGATCATTGTAACAGAACTTTACAAAAGTAAACAAATTATCTGGATAATAACTTTTTTCAATCTCCAGCTTTGTCAAGGAGCTGTTCCCTTTAACTTTACTGCTCAGATGGCATTTATCATAGTTGCAGGAATCTGCCTTTGCCTCTACTTCCTGTTTTTGTGTTTCATGGTGTTTCAAGTTTTCAGAAACATTAGTGGGAAACAATCCAGCCTCCCAGCAATGAGCAAGGCTCGCAGGCTTCATTATGAGGTTAGAAAACCTTTGTTGTATTAAAGGTGTGCATGCGCTCATTGCTTTAGTATTCCAAAAAGACTGCTGCTGATCTACCAACAAAATGTATCCACCCTCATTAGCTTCCTCCCCACTCATAATTTAGAAAACTTTATATTTTACTAATTTTCTCATGCTGCCAAAACCCTCCTAACTGCCTTTTTGTGAGCTGACCTCATCTTTTTTTCCTTCTGATGTTTAGCCCCCACCTAATAGTTTCCATCTTCAAAGTACTTTACAAACACTAACTCTCCCTCATTTCACATGTACTTGTAGGCATTTACTCCCAATCTACTCTTGGTTTCTTTTCAGAGCAGTGTGGCTTAGTGAATAGAACAGTGGGCTGGGACTCGCGAGACCTTGGGCAGTTCAGTTCACCTCTGTGTTTTAGTTTTCCCATTTATAAAACAGGGATAATGATACTGACCTCCTTGGCAAAGCAATCTGAGATCTACTGATAGAAAACATTATTATTATTATTATTATTATTATTACAGATGAGGGAAATGATGCAGGGTGATCATGTGACTTGCCAAAACCATTCAAAGGAGTCTGCATTGGAACAACCTCAAAGCCAGAATTTATGGCTTGCCATCCTCTCCTTAGAGCACTTTTGCTTCGGGTTGGAGCTGTACTCATCCTGCTTAATTGCTGTTGCAGAGCAGAAAGAGGAACCCACACAGAGTTTCAGTCAAGCCAAGAATGCTCTTTTTTTCCCTTTGTGATTAAGGTTTAAGAGACTATAAAGCTTTAGTAGAAATGTTCTAATGAGTCCAATTCTGTGTCTACACAGATCATTTGTGACTCATTTACTGGAACAAGTAATTTACCTTTTAAAAAAAACTGCATTCTGCAGACACTTCCCCTAAGTCATAGCTCTTCTTTAGGCCTTTTTCCTTGAGAGGAAGCATAGCACAGGGCTTGTGAATTTTTGTATTGCAGTAGAGCCTAGGACACTGTGCAAACACCTAACAGAAAGATAGTCCTTGCCCTGAGGACTTCAGCAGTCATGTTGCCCTCAGCCCCCCTGCTGCACAATGGCAGCTGTGCACAAACGTGTAAAATGTCCTCGCACACCCCCTCCAAGATGCCTGAGTCAGTGTGATTCAAAATGAACATAACTAAAATCCATCTTCATTAAGTTTTCAGATGTTTAAAAAAGCAAATGGAGTCTGTGATAAGCACCCCAAAGCATGTAAATTTTGTCCTTAATCTATAGTTCAACCTATATGTAGTCTCCTTAAATTTCCCTACCAAATTTTCTTGGGCTATGAAAATTGCATCCCCTTCAGGTGAACCCAACTTTTAGAAACAGAAAATATTTGTAAAATAGATCAGTCTTGATCAGTGTTCCCTGGAAGCGGTGCACTCTGTCACTGCTCAGGAGTTTAGTAGAGCATCCACAGCTAGCTTTTGTTTCTACTGGTAGTGCACTGGTAGGTACTCTTAAAATCAAGAGCCTCCTTCACATTAGCTCTTAGTAAATCAGCTTAATTTCAGAGGAGCAAATGTAATGGAAAGCAGTAGCAGTCAAGACATCTGCACCCCACTCAGTGTAACTGAGAGAAATTCAGACATGTGGGGAAAGAGGATATTGGCTGTCACCAAGGTAGGATGAAGGAGCCAGTGCGTGATGTTGGTTGTGGGTTTTGTGCTCTTCCTCCCCCTCCCCTCCCACATCTTTTCTTGGAAGCTAAAAATTGAAATGGGATTTTTTTTTGTCTGTTCTGTTACGATGCCCGGTGTCATCATCTCTTTCTCTCACAAAATAGGGGCTGATTTTTAGGTTCAAGTTCTTGATGCTCATCACTCTAGCTTGTGCGGCAATGACTATTATCTTCTTCATTGTCAGTCAGGTGAGTATGCTGAAACCAAAGTTGGTATGATAGAGTGCAGTACCCAAATTCCTGGGGAGCCAACATATTGGTTATATCCTAGTTCAGAGGATACAGAATTCATTGTAGGCAGAGTTGGTTGTATTTGCTTTTTGTTAATGCTGCCTGATTATTTCCCATTATAAGACCCAGTATTCAGTTGCTTATTGTTTATAATTTTGGCAAACTTAATTGTTCCGTTCAAATTTTTCATGCAGGCTGTTTGCCCCAGCATGGCATTTCCTCCCCTAAACTTTACCCAAATTATTTGCAAGATGAAGCTGAGGGGAAGGGATACTTTGTTGCCCATGTTAAAGAAATTCTGGTGACCTTTTCCCTTTGAAAATCTGTCTGTGTAAGAATATAATTACAGGCTGTATTATAATGTTTGTTCACAAGGCAATCCAATTGAGATTGCACAGGCAATCTTAATACTAAGAATGTCACACTGAGTCAGACCAAAGGTCTGTCTAGCTCAGCATCCTGTCTTCTGACCCTGGCCAATGCCAGATGCCCCAGAGGGAATGAACAGAACAATTAATCATCAAGTGATCCACTCTCTGTCTCCCATTCCCAGCTTCTGGAAAACAGAGACAAGGGTCACTATCCCTGCCTATTCTTGCTAATAGCCAATGATTGACCTATCTTCCATGATTTATCTAGTTCTTTATTTGAGGTGGGTTTTTTTGTTGTTTAAATTCTGGTAAGATGAGTCCAATCTCAAACTACTGTTCAGTTGAAGCAATTGGCTTGAAGTTCTACCCAAATTTGGCAAATCGTTTTGTCTGGCTGCTCTTGTGAAGTTTGGTATTTTTGTTTGTTTAAAGACTATGTTCTGCCACTGATCCTTTTTTGGGGGGGGGAGGGGGGAGCAGAACTCGTTGTCTATGGGGAATTTTGCTACCAAGCCGATGGTATGCTATGGCCCCAAATGACTTGCTAATTTGGCTTTTAAAATGGAAGGCCTTTTTTGTTTTCAAAAGGTTAATATTAAATGACAGACTGTTTCTTAATTCTCCATAGAGTCTTGTGTCTGATTCTTCATATCAGGATCTAATACTATGAGCTCTAGGTCTCTGCCATAAGACCGAAGCAGTGAGATGTGCTGGATGCCATTAGTTCTTTGCATTATTCATGCTGCTTTCTATAAAAGGTTTATTTATAGGCCTTCTAAAGTGTTCAGACATAGCTAGTTTCCCAGGTACTGCTTGAAATACTTATCCTCACTAAAATCTTGTATGACTGGAATGGTCTAACTTGAATCTTGTACATGTGCCAATCCTTATAAATTGGTGGCAGGGAAAAAATACTTTTTTGTATAGGCTTTACTTCCATGTGTTGTTTGGACATGAATTGTCCATGAATTTTCTTCTGTCTTAATTTCAGATTTCTCTGTAGCGGCTCTTAGAAACGTATTTGCTTTCCAGATTCTTGCTCATCATATGAGAATTCTCCTTTCCTATCTGTCCCTATTGAATCTCTGCTTTCTTATGGACAGGTGACTGAAGGCCACTGGAAATGGGGGGACTTCGAAGTACAAGTGAACAGTGCCTTCTTCACAGGCATCTATGGGATGTGGAACCTCTATGTCTTCGCTCTTATGTTCCTATATGCTCCATCACACAAGAATTATGGTGAAGATCAATCAAATGGTAAACTGGGCTTTTGGTGTGGCTTTAAATTAATTGCATATAAATACGAAGTTGAAATGGCTTGGGGACAGCATTGCATAGCTGGGGAGGAAGAATGAGGAAAAGAGAAGACTGAGGAACGGAACTAAATGCAGGTTGAACCTCTCTAGTCCGGCACCCTTGACCTGATCGATGCCAAACGAGAATTTACCAGACCATGGGAGGTCAGTATTGCCTAGAAGCATTGCCAACGCTTCCACTGCTTGCTGGCTTCTGAAAAGACATTAAGGGGTACATTAGCGCTAAATAACTGAACAGAACACGGAGAGCCAGGGCTGATGCTTATAAACAAATTTTATGGGTCTGTGGGAAATTTGGCCACACCCATGATAAGTGGACCTCTGGCTAACTAAAATCATGCCAGACCCTGGATGTTGCCAGACCAGACTGTTCCAGGTTAGAGAGGTTCAGCCTGTAGTTTGTTTACTGAATTTAGGGTTGGTTTCCCTTTTCATGTGCTTTAGTAGCACAGTGGCTCTCCAGTATTAGCTCCTATACCTGCATGTTTGGACTGAAAACTAGCCAAGGCAACATTCTCCTCTTCAAATGAATCTGAATTCAAGGAATCCTGGAAACCCTTCTTAGTCCTCAGTTTTGGAAAAACTTATCACTTCCGAAACGTTAGGGGAATTTTAACCTGGAGGTCATGCTCTAGTTCCCAGTCCTTGTTGTAGTATCAGGCTAAAACCTGACTTTCTATTTCAGGTGACCTGGGCGTAAGTAGTGGGGAGGCACTTCAGCTGACCACCACAATCACCCACGTGGATGGGCCAACTGAGGTTTACAAGCTGTCTCGCAAGGAGGCTCAGGAGTAACTCCTGGAACACCTCGCTCGGGACAAACGCAGTGAAGTACAATACACAGAATGAGACAACGTGCTCCTTGGGGAGACGTCCGATGTAGCTCACTCTACAAATGCCCAGTATTTATAGTGTGTGTTCACTGAGGAGTGGCTCTAAAATAGAACCTTTTGTAAACTCTCTTTAATATGGTGTAGTTCTGTTTGGGGGAGGGCAGGCGCTATGTATGCTATATCGTACACAGACATGCAGAAAGAACACTAAGGGTACAAAGTGAAACGTTCAAGAGTTAAAAGCCAGGATTTATGTTGCCTGCGGAACTTTAATTTGGCCCCTTGTGTGTATGCAGGGTGATAGTCTTTAATTACTGGGGGTTTTACACTCATTCAATGCACAAAATGGACAATGCTCACATAGAGCAGGTTTTCAGTATTTGGTTTTGTGTGTAATTTCCTAAAGCCAGTGAAAATACAATATTATATTATGCATCTAACCATATTGACATCCTCCACTTCCCATTTGGGTCTTTGGTAGGTTTCAGGCCTTTAGACCCAAAGCACAGATCTCTGCAAATTAGGTTAACAGAATTACTGGTAGCAGTAGTGGGGGAAGGGAATAGACTAGGATATGTGTGCTCTGGGAGAGCAGAGCAGAGGGGAGGGACTATGACTGGATGGAAGGAGATTAAGAAGAGGAGCTAGAGCTGTGGTGAGCAAGACTAAGACAGTTCAAATCATAGAGGGTTTTTGCTGTGAATCTAAAGGTTACAAATCTGCCGATGATTCATGCACAGTCATTTTTCAGTTTGCTTTTTTTAAAACCTAGGAAATCATGCACAATAAACTACATTACACTAGTGTGAGGGTTGCAAAGTGAAGCACTCTGAAATTGGGAAGCTTGCCTGTGGAATTTTAATATGACCACCTTGTGCATATACATTATGACCCAGTTTTTAATTGCATGATCTCACATTATTTCCTGCCCTCAAAGACACTTTATGCCTTATCCAGGGAAACAGGCTGGACCTGCTGCAGGAATAAATCAGGGATGTTTAGTGAAGGACACTGCTGTCTAGCATCCACATCACTAAATGTGCGTGTGCTTAAGTTTCTGGCTGCACACCTGGGCTATGTCTAAACTGGCGGCTTCTTGTGCAAGAACATCTTGCGCAAGGGTTCTTGTGCAAGAAGTCTTGCGCAAGAAAAAGTCCACACTGCCATGTGCGAGCTGTGCTTTTGTGCAAGAGCGCCCATGACAGTGTGGACACTCTCTTGCGCAAGAAAGCTCCGATGGCCATGTTAGCCATAGGGCTTTCTTGTGCAAGAAATCCCTGCCGAGCATCCACACTGCCCTCTTGCACAAGAGCTCCTGAGCAAGAGGGCTTACACCTGTTAAAAATGAGCGTAGCTCTTGCGCAAGAAGCCCTCTCTTACCACGCCATACTGTAAATTTCCTTGCGCAAGAGCGGGCGGGCAGTGTGGACGCTCTGCGGATTCTTGCGCAAGAATGGCCATACTTGCGCAAGAAGCCGCGAGTGTAGATATAGCCCTCGAGGTATTGGGGATCAAACTTGCATAATTGCGAAGTGCTCCAGTTGAAGTCAAATGGCACTGTGCTGCAAACAAAGTTCTGTGAAAATTACCAGAACTCTTAAAAACAAGGCCTTAGCCTTCTCAAGTGAGGCCCCTGAAATTTAATGGGGACACTGACAATTTTGGCCCTAATTTCTGTAAATGAATTAATTCTGCCTCTATCCCAGGTTGTGTATGAAGATCAATATATTTATGTGTGAAGCACTGTGAGAGCACTAAGAGGAAATTAATAATTTTCTTTCTAATGCAGAGTTTTTAGATGGATTTGTCAAAGTCTGGATTCGTAATGAGGAGAATAGAGATACTGAATAAATATGTGCTCATATAATGAGGCGGGGTCCTCTGGATACAGATACAGGCAAGCATATAATTAAAGACTGTAACATAAAACATATGCTCAAGGGGCAGAGTAATTGAGACATTTCACGACTTTTGAGAGCTTGACTCTGCAACCTTAATATTACTTTAATATTAGGTTTTTATATGCAATACCTATGTACTTTGAATAAATTCATCCCCCATTTTCTTTTATAGCGTAGTGTAACATTGCATGTTGTAAAGATTGATTTTATTAGTCATTTCAGCTTTAAAACCAAATCTTGTGTGTCAAACACTAACAAGTCTGTTACGGTGTAGATGTCCTTTTATATCTGAAACTATTAAGTACCACTTGCATACCAGAAACTGTTTTTGGATCTTTATTAACTTTTTTTGGTGTTTTTTGTGTTTTGTTTTTATGTTCTCTTTTTACAAAATGCTGTAAGCAATCTGGGAAAGTGTAGATTTGTTAATTTAAATAAAATATACATTATTGTGGTTTGGGGTTTGTCCTGGTTCATTGACTGAGAAGAAATTGTAGCTCTTTTCATCTGTGTTTTTTTTTATTGTTTGTCTGCAGAACTACAGTGGACAGACCAGTGGCAGAACTGTGCCTTACTGATCTCTATTTTGGCCTTAACAAAACAAATAAACAAAAACAAAAAATACCGTATTGATTTTTTTTTAATTATCTTTTGGAAGCTGGAATGCTGGAATTCTTTTGTATAACTCTTATGGGACAAGATGACTAAAGTAAACAACTTGTCACTTGAAATGTGATGAGATGCTGGAAAACAGTACTTTGGGCCCTGAACTCCTCTCTAATTCCTCACTTTGTTAATATAAGTACTTCTAAAGTGATTCAGGTCTTGCTTGCACAGGGTCAGGTCCCATGCCTTCTCACGTCAATGGGAACTGAAGTGGAGCTGGTCTCAATATCATAGGTATTTGACATTGGACCCAATGGCTTACTGGAACCCCCGTTCTGTTTTCTTGCACTTCAAACCAACTTTCCTAGCTAGTTTGGCCTGGACATCTACTACCAAGAAGTGTACTGTAAAGGAAAAGGTAATGTATTAATTACAGTAATTTGAACTGACAAACTTATGGGAGACCATTACCTGCTGTTTGAGCTATAAAGTATTATTTTGCATGATATTACATTGTTCATGAGAACTAGGAAACTGTCAGGAATCATGAGTTACCTTGGTCAGAAAGGGTATATCTACACATCAAAGTTATTTTGAGATACCAGAGGTATCCCGAAATAGCCACCCCGTGTCTTCACAAGTCACCTGTTAATGTTTCAAAATATTTTTCGAAATAACGGGCGTGCTTTTTCAGCATCCTGGTAACCCTAATTCCACAAGGGTTAAGGGATGTCTCATACTAGCACTTTATTTTGAAATAAACTTGAAATTAGCTATGCAATTTGCGTAGTGCAAATTGCGTATCTTGTTTAGAGTGCAGTGTAGACCTAGCCAAAGTGTTTAAAGTTAAAACCAAAACCCACATTTCCAATTAGGCTTTCTTGCTATAGTGCCCTCCCTTCCATACTAATGTCCCCAGTCACTCCCATGCCTACTCATTTCCTGCTGCCAAGGAAGCATGGGGTGCTTTGGCAGTTTTACTTGCAGGAGGCACTTGGCTGTTACCCCTCCCAGCACAGAGAAGCACTGTGCTCCTGATATATGATTTCAGTCTCACATATGCCAGGTAGATTGATTTAAATCACAATTTAAATCAACAAAAATTATTGATTTTTTTTTTTTAAATCAAGTTACCAAAAAAGCTACGACTGATTGTGTTTAGAATGCACTTAATTTTGGAGTAAGTCCCATTGAACTCACTGGCACTTCTGTTTTTGAGAAAACAGGTATAGAATGTTGAAGTAAAATAGGGTATAGACTTATAACATCATATGGTTTGTGACCATTATGCCCCAAATAAGGGGCATGTGTTATGCAATATAAAATAAGAAAATGACACTCAGTGGCAACTGAAAACCCTAGATTTCTCTTCCTGCAGCTTTCTGTACTGTATACTTGGGTAATAGATTCTAAACCTAGTTAACTAATGAAACAAGCCATAGGGATTAGGTTAAACTTTTTTCTTAGCAACATCCAACACAGCAAACATTTTGGGAATTTTCTTGTCAAATCACATTTATACAGTACTAAAAGGCAGAGGGAGAGTCTTGAATAACAATGCTTTGCAAAGTGAATTATTTAAGTTACTAATCAGTTGACCTACTCAGCCATATTCATGTCTTCATCCACATGATTGTCTCCCAATAAACAGTTTCCCTTATGTTTCATTATTGAAACTAGGCCCTAAATCTTTTTGCACGGCTTACACTTGACATGTTTCTTTCCTCTTTTTACCCAGAGAATGAATTTCTTCAAAACATTCCCAGCTAGGGTCTCTCTTATGACTAGAAGCCTTGACATTTTTTTTCTGTGGCAAAATGAAGCTATGCATGTGCTGAATAATGTCTTCCGTTTTTCTTTCTGGTACACTCCACTGTTCCTTGCTATGCTGCTTCGGTGCATCTATACTGCACCTGTAGCTTGAAATAAGCTACGCAATTTGAGCTACGTAAATTGCGTAGCTTATTGTGTGTGTATTTCGAAATAGAACACTATTCCAAAATGTCCCTTAATCCTCGTGGAACGACGTTTACAGGGGAAGTCGGAATATTTTTAAATAACAGGCGTGCTGTCAAGACGTGGAATTTTGGGATACCGGAAGTATCCCAAAATAGTGCTGCTGTCTAGATGTACCCCTTCTGTCCTTTCCTACATAGTGTGTCTCTGTCTTAAGACAGTCTTGCTAATTCCTTTGCTGAGCTTGGCCAAGGTCCACCACCACATAAGCACAGAATAAAACAATCCTATTCAGCCTGTGTGTCTCTGCACATGTGACTTTACTCTGCTGAGAGACAGAAATTGAAAGCCCAGAAGTTGCAAGAAGCAAGAGCTAGTAGTTAAGCTGGATAGACTGGAACCATTAATTCATATTTATGAGACTGTAAGTGTAGATGTAGCATGTTTGTGATGAGATTTACTTGTAACTGTTTTTAAATGAGAAATTTTGTATTGATTTTAAAAAAATTAAAAATAAAAAGTTGGTTTTATTGATTTTTATCCACTCTGCACATATACTGTTCTGAATCCTTCCTATGCCAGCAAACTGTACAGAATATGAACAAGAGCACTGCCCTGTGACCACTTTTTCCAAAAGCAAGCAAATCTGCAGCGCTTTCTAAGGGTACACCTACACTTGCACTTGATCAGCAAAACTTTTGTTGTTCATGGGTGCCTTGGGAAAAAAAACCAACCCATGAACAACCTTTTGCCATAGCAGGTGAAAGTGTGAACGTTGCTTTGTCAGCAGGAGCACTCTCCTGCCGACAAAGCAAGAAAAACCCCTCAGAGTGGGTGGAAGTATTTTGTCAGCAATAGTGCTGACAAACAGCATTCACATAAGGTGACTTTTTAGTGGCAAAGCTGTATCAACACAGCCTTGCCACTAAAAGCAGTGTAGTGTAGACATACCAAAAGCACAGGCTACCAACTTTATTCAGCAAGATAACGTAGTTTTAACACCAGCCTAATTAACAGGCAATATAGGGTATGTCTCCACTGCAGAATTTTTCTGGAATAATGGCCATTATTCTGGAAAAACAATACTTAACGTCCACACTGCAACAGTGTTATTTCAACAAAAAGTCGAAAGAACGGACGGCTTTTTCCAACGGCGGCAAACCTCATTCTATGAGGAATAATGCTTTTTCTGAAAGCTTTTTTTGGAAAAAGGTGGGGGTGGATGTGGAAAAAGGAGTTCTGTCAAAAAAGAGGCCTCCAGGAAATAACACAAGTGCCCTGCTGGCCGCTCCATCCACACTCCTCCATCTCTATAGTTCCTCTCTCCCGGTAGCTCTTAAAGCGACAGACACCTGGGACAAAGTTTTTGTCAGGAAGCTGGCCCTGGGAGCTTCCAGATATCCTGCAGCTGCCACTGCCATGCATCTGAGTACTATGTCCCAGCCTGAAGCCCCTCCCTCTCCCCCTCCCCCCCAGGAGCCCACTGGCCCTCACAGGGAACGTGCGCCCAGGGCTCCCAGGAGCCTTCCAGGGGGCACAAGAGGTGTGCAGAGATCCTGGCCCTCTTCTAGGAGGAGACCATCCAGGATCTCCACTCTAGATGGTGCAATGCTGATATGTATGGCCGCGACCCTGGCCTCGAAGGGCTACCAGCGCAGTCTGGAGCAAGTGAGGACCAAGGTCAAAGAGCTCTGGCAGGGCTATGCCAGGGCCAGGGCGCGCAGCCACCACGTGTCACTCCCAGCCCCAATTCTGAACCTCTCCTCCCTCACCATATCCAGGTTTTCAGCCTCCCTCTTTCCCAGTTACTTTTACTGAGGGAAAAAACAATTTTTTTAAAAAAAACTGGTCTTTTTATTGAGACTACTGGAAAGGGGGGGAAGGGAGAGGTTTTTCTGGGGAAGGTATAGAGGGGCAAGTCACAGGCCTCTAGTGGGGAAGCCCTAGGGAGAGTTACTGGGGTCCTTCAGAGCAACTCTCCCTCAGAGCCTCCCGGATGAGCACCCCCACCTGATGGGTTGTATGTGGCTGCTCAAAGGCCCGTCCTTTCTGGCCAGCCTCTGCTTCCCATCCTAGTAGGAAGGCCTCCCCCTTGCTCTGCACAATGTTATGAAGAACACAACAGGCTGAGATCACCTGGGGAATGTTGTGCTCTCCCACATTGATGCGGGTCAGGAGGCACCTGAACCTCGCCTTTAAGCAGCCGAAGGTGCATTCCGTCTGGATGTGAGCCCTGCCCAGGCGGGCATTGAAATGGTCCCTGCTTGGGTGCAGGTGCCTGGTGTATGGCTTCATCAACCATGGCATGAGGGGGTAGGCCACGTCCCCCCATGATACATAGTGGTATTTCCTTGTCCCTGACCCTGAAATCACTTTGGGGGAAGAATGTGCCAGCTTCCAGCTTCTGGTTGAGTCTGGAGTTGCTGAACACACAGGTGTTGTGCACCCTCCCAAGCCACCAGACGAAAATGTCTGAACTGTCTGTGGTGGTTGACCAGGACCTGCAGGACCATCGAGAAGTATCCCTTCCTGTTAATGTACTGGGCAGCTCGATGTTCTGGGGCCCAGATGGGGATGTGGGTTCCATCTATGCCCTCCGCCCCATGGTTAGGGAAGCCCAGGGCGGCAAATCCAGCAACAATGGGGTCCAGGTCTCCCAGGCAGAAGACCCTGCGCAGCAAGATGGAGTTTATGGCCCTCACTACCTGCAGAAGGAGACAGACACAAAAGAGAAAATCAAAGGGGGTGCCTGAGCCCTTGGTAGGTACCTAAACACCCCAGGAGCCTGCCCCCACAAACACTCCTATGAAGCCTGCCTCCCCTTGCAGGGCTGTGTGAGGGAGGGACTGCAGAACCCCCTGGGGTGGGGTTTCCTCCAGCCCAGCCCCTGCACCCTCAACCCCCCCTTTCCCTAGAGTCCCCCTTTCCAGTCCTCCTCCCCACCTCCCCCCGCCTCCAGGGACTGCAGCCTGAGAGTGCCTTACCTCCATGAGGAGGGCCCTGACGATGGACTTTCCCACGCCAAACTGGTTGCCCACAGATTGGTAACTGTCTATCTGGCATGGAGAGCTAGACAGCAATGGAGACCTGCTTCTTCAGGGGGATGGCAGGTCGCATCTGGGTGTCTGTCGACGGAGGGTAGGGGTACACAAGTCCATGAAGGTCGCCTTCCTCGTGCTGAAGTTATGGAGCCACTGCTGGTCGTCGCACCGCTCTATCACCAGCCAGTCCTATCAGTCGGAACTGGTGTCCAGCCTCCAAAACTGTCGGGTGCGGTTTCAGGGGCCTTACTCCTGCACACAGGGAGAGGGTCTCAATGATGAGCTCGAAGCTGAACTCATGTAGGACCATGAAGGCAGACTGCTGCAGAAACTGCAGCATGGCTGAGTGGGGCCATTGTTGCCCAGAGGCAGCTCCGGCTCCATGGCAAGGAGTATGCTGTGGCAGCCAAAGGCAGAGCAACCAGAGCACCCACTGCAAATGCTTTGCTATCCCTCAGAGAGGTAGGCAAGCAAGCAGAAGAAGCTGAGAAATGTCTTATCCAGGGAGGTCTCTTTAAGCATGTGTCACAGCTAGAAGCAACTGCTGACCTAATGTCCTGCCTGAACTGGATCCGGGTGGCCTTAAATGCGAGATCGCATCCAATCCATGTGGATGCTATCTTTCGAAATAGCACATCACTATTTCATTGCGCTTTTTGTGTATGGACGCTCCCTTTAGAAATAAGCTTTTCTGGAAGACATCTTCCAGAAAAGCTTATTTTGAAAGAAGCTTGCAGTCGAGACATAGCCGAAATGACTAGCACCAAGGTACAAACTGATGTGCTGTCTTAGTTTTCTTCAAGAAACAGTATCAAGACTTGTTTCTGCTGGCAGTTTAGGGCTGCATAGTCGTGTCTATCGGGAGTGTGAAAAAATGCACATGCCTGAGACTATCTAAGCCAACCTAACTCCAGTGTAGACAATGCTGGGCAGACAGAAGATTTCTTCTGTCAGCCTCACTATTGCTTGCCGGGAGGTGGATTAACTACTCCTCCCACTGTTGTAGAAAGGGTCTCTTCTGAAGTGTAGCAAAGGCACATCTGCAGAACTGTGGTTGTGCCATGATAGCCTTCGACATGAGCCAATAGTTTCTTCAATCCTGGTAAGATGGCAGGAGGCACAAACTGATGTGAAGCACTTAGAAAGGAGTCTTGTTTGCACTTATGCCTTGAGTGGTAGTCATCATGTTTCCAAGCAGGCTTTGAACATTTCACTTGACAGTCTAGAGCCCGTGGACTTTGAGTTTTGTCACAATTTTAGGTGCAGTTCACCACAACTGTAATGTGACTTAATTTACAAAACTAGCTATACACGCACCACTGCAATGAGTTGCAGGCATCTGAGGTACCCTAATTGGGACTGCATTCATTAGAGGAACCCAACCTGGCATTTCTTGTGTTCCCACCTACTCTTCCTTTTCAGTGGGACTCCTGGGCACTCAAGAAAGGCTGAGCAAGGCCCAGTTCTCCCTCTGAACCCCTTCCTGTGATGGAATGTGCTGTTTGGTAACCGTACCTCCTTTAATGAAACAGTGTAAATTGGTGCTCATCACACAGCTGAGAATCACTCTTCAGTCTATAATCTGCCAGCAATGGGGGATGTTTTCCTGACTAGAAAATATTACTGTTCTGTTTATGGTGCAATTAAAGGAGTCATGTGACTTGATTTTTACATTGATTAAATAATGAACTCAGGGACAATGGATGAGGGAGAATATTTTCATATACAAATTGTTTTTATCTTAAAGAGGCATCAAGCCATTAAAAATAAACTGGAAGCAGATATTTAACAGGAGTGACAGATGTGGAAAGTGTTGGGAATAGACATTATCCAGCCAGAAAGTTTACATGACAATGTGGCTTAGTGGGAGATAATGCTAACAGTGGAACAAAGTTTTAAATTTTTGGCTTATCACAGCCCAGGTCATGTATCTACCAGATGTTTGCAATTAACATTTTAAAAACCAGGACCAACTAAAAAATCTTACAGCTGTTTGTGAAACTGTTTTAAACCACTGTATCAGAAACTGATGGGGTTTGCATTTGCTTTCATTCTTTGAAAATAAGGGTACAAGCATTCATTCAGATAGGTTATTGACGCTGCAGAGTTGGACATGTTCCAGAAAAACAAGTGTGATTAGAGATTAGGGATGTGAAAGGTTAGTTGGTGGGGGCTCCCCACCCGCAGTGGGTAGGAGGCTGCTCTAGCCCCATGGGCACACTGCAGACAGGGGCTTCTCCAGTCTGGCTGGAGCACCCCCTGTCCACTGTGGGCTTGGGCGTGCCATAGGTAGGGGCTGCTCTAGCCGTCTGGAACAACCTCTGCCTGCTGTAGGCCCCATGTAGGGTGCAGAGGGTGTGGGGGAGGTGCTCCAGCCCAGCTGTGGTGGGTGGGCATCCCCCCTTTAATCAGTTTAACTGGTTAAATGTAATGTTTACTGACTAAATGGGATTTACATCTCTATTAGAGATAGTATCAACTTAAATGTAGTCATCTCTTGTTAATTGTTTTACTTAGTAATCTGATATGGAACATCTAAGAGTACTCAGTGTTTCAGCTTGTTTACTTCTCTCCCTCCCCCATGCTGTCTGTGTGGTTCTTACAGCTGCAGGACAGAGAAACCCTTTTTGGGGATAGGAAAAGATGACTGTAAAACCACAAAAATTGGCAGAGGATAGGTGTGGGGCTTGAAAGGGATGAGATTTTAAACTGATGTAAATGGCAGGCAGAGGAAGACATTTGCAGTGCACAAGAAGTGTTTTTGGGCCAACAAAACCCAGAAATGAGGCAGCATATTACTGAGAGGCTCTACTGGTACCATATGTAGTCAGGAACTTCCCCATAAACTGGTTTTTAATTGGAAATGTTTAATTGAAATGGGCACGATTGGGAGCATATCAGTTTGGATGAAACAGCCTGAGAAACCTTCCTGATGACTCAGAAATTTCTGGTCAAAACCAGCATTTGAGATCCCAGAATAGCCAATAATCTGGGAGTAAGGGCACTTGTCTCTTATGGGCGAGAGCCAAGTGTATGTCCCTACTCTGCTGTTTTCACTCAGTGCAGGTGAGTGCCCTGACTGCCAGTTGTACTGGGCTGGGGTTCTCTGCCTCTTGAGCTGGAGCTGTTGTGCTTGCTATGAATAATTGTTCAGTGAGAGGTGGACTCTGTATCCCACTGGTAAGCACACTCATGTGGGACATAAGAGAACCAAGGAGCCTGGATTCCCACCATCCCAGGAGATAGCTTTGTCCAGAAGGCTATTCTGGTCACTGGCTCATGCTCTCATCATTTTCACAAAACCTTTGGGAAGCTCATGGATTCTTCCTGGGGCACAACTGGGCGTATTTTTGAAATCTCACTGCTCTAATATAGGAGGACTCCTAGATAGGTCCATTTCACCATGTAAGCGAGCCTTGAAAGGCTAAATTCATCACAGATCTAAATGTCCTCTACAGGTCCCCTGATCTCCTGTTCTTAGTTGTCCACTGGTTGGCTTGCACATGCTTTCAGATTCTATGTCACTTTAAAATGGCCTGAAGAATATGTTGCAGGGGATCGGACTAGCCCTTCCATCCCCAACTGCTATGGCCAGATGTACACTAAGCATGTTGCCTAGATAACTATTGGCACTTAGTGTTGAAGAGGCTCTAGTCTATGCTAGGGAGTTATTTCGAAATACCCCCCATCCATTTCAAAATAGCAAGTGGAGCGTCCACACTACCAAGTCCCTTAATTCAAAATAACACACTGTTTATTTAGAAATGTGTATTCCTGCTCATGAGTGGTCGGTGCAGCTGGGGCGGGGGAGGCAGGCCCCTACCCCCCTCCTACAGTTCCGTCCCCCACCACGGGGAGGGGAATAGCCGGGGGGAGTGCAAATGCCCTCACCCCTGGAGCACCAGGGAGGGAAGAGGCCAAGGGCTCCAGCCTCCATGGCCCCTGTAGCATAGGAAGGGCGGGCTGAGGGGGGGGGCGCAACAATCCACCCCCAGAATGCCTACAGCAGGTGTTCTGGGGGTGGAGTGTGGGCGGGGCTATGCCTGGCCATTTGGAAAGTCAAAGCCTTCCCCTGCCTAGGCCACCGGACGCGCATGCTCCTGCTTTCCTTGGGGAATGATACTTATTTCAAAATAGAGTTATTTTGAAATAGCTGTAGTATGGATGCTCCTCAGAGTCATTCAAATTAATTACTCTCCAGTGCTTCCTGGGGCTCTACAAGGCAAGGTAGCACGTCGACAATAATGGAGCCTGCCTCGGACTAGTTTTGAGGCTCCCTTCTAGTGAGGGACACGCTATTTTGATTTTGTTGTTTCAGGAGTTATTTAAAATGCAGTTATTTTGAAATAATTCCCTAGTATAGACATGACCTATGAGATTGCCACACACAGCGGCTGCATGAAGTGGAAGACCGGGTGAGGGGAGATTTGTTTTCCTGCTCCTTTTAAAACACCAGCCAAAAATCACATCCCTGGGAAGAAGGGAGGCAGGTGGAGTGCTGCGCTCCTTCCCCCTTCACAGCACCTTGTGAGCCCTCATATTTCCTGGGGGGCCAAGAATGGCTGGGCAGTTCTACAAAACATGAACACAAAAAGCTGTGCATTGTATGAGGGATCCTGCTAATTTCCCAAATCCTCGCCTTTCTAGTGAGAGGTTTAAGGTGGTAAGTGTTTAAAGAAACTAACATTCTCCTTCCCTCTGTCCTGTTTAATTGGGTGTTGCTGAATTTCTTCTATAAAAATGCATCATCCCCAGGCCTGTTTGAAAACTCCAGAGGCTGCCAGGAAAGGAGGGACAGAAGGGGAAAGAGTGGTACTGCCTAGTTTCACTGTCTAGCTAATGGGGAAGGAAAAATTGCACAAGGAAGATTTTTAATTTTAAAGTTAACTTCTCTCTAAGCAGTTACATGAAATAACCCAATCTTCAGTTATATAACAAAAACAACTACTGGGAACTGCTCCAGCGGAAGAATCTTATTTATCTGTAATTGTGTAATCTGCTGTGGTGGTGGGGTTTATTTCTTTCAAGTCTCTCCCAGATTTCATTTCAGGAACACACTGCAGAGACGAAACTCAGTACAAGTTACAGTTAAAAAGGGGATTTGCTTCCTGAGCTGGATTCTAGGCAGAGGGGAGGAGAGTGGAAGAGATTGAGCACATAAAAATTATTCCGCACCTGGATGGAAAAAATCTGCAATGGATGGAAAAGATTAGAGGAAACATAAAATGGGGAAGGGCCCCCGCAAAAGGCTAGCACTGCCTCTGCTTGTCATGCTCTGTAGCGTGAGCCTTGTCTATTGCTTGGTATACCTGGAAAGGTGGAAGGAGACTGTTGAAAGCCTCAATTTCACCCATGTAAGCTGTAAAGCATAGGCTCTTTTGCGGCAACTTGGAGGAGCCCAGCCAGTTATGCGACACCTGTGAAAGGTGATTGTAAATGCTGTCACCTCTCATCATTTTCTTTCTAACAGCAAGATGCTGACCAACAAGATTACGTGCCAGGAGGTCCAGCAGGAATTCCACAAGAACCTTCCACTATGCCCAGAAAAATCCCACTCTCTCCTTCCCGTATGCTGTCGGAAACCGAAAGCCGGAGTGCCGCAGGGGTTGCTGGCATTCCTCCAGCGTTTCCCAAGAACCTAGGAAGACAGACATAGGAAAAGCTGGCAGCACTTTTTAATGCCATCCATAAAACTGGAGCAGTACCAATGAGCTGGCAACAGGCAACCGTGGTTAGTCTGTGGAAGCCTGGGAAATCCTCAAAAGGATGCAGCCAGCCAGCTATCCTCCCTTCTCTCTCCTTCCAACCACCAGCAAGCTCATGGAATGGGTGCTGCTCCACCATCTGTCTAACATAATTGAAGACCTCCTCCCAGTGGAGCTGGCAGGATTAACTGAGTAACTGCTGTGACCAAGTTGCTCCACTTACTGGCCATATTAAGGCCGGATTCCAGTACAAGCTGAAGACCAGGATTGCTGCTGTTAGTCATTGCTCAGCACATGACATTGTCTGGAGACAGGGCCTCCTCCTCAAGAACTCCCATCATCTACTGCTGGTGAACGATCTGCCTCTGGGCAGCAATAACGGGGGACTGCCTCTTTAATACACCTTAATGGCCGGATCAGTAGACCTAGAATTCCTAACTCAGGCATCCCTTGGGCTCTGTCCTGACTCCCATACTCTTTAAATCTATGCACTGTGGCATCAGCAGTAGAGTCAAGGAAGTTCATGTAAGATGACATTCCCCTAATTGTTCAACATACAAACCTCCATGCCATCAGCTGCATCCTAAACTGAGATCTTAGCACGATGGCTGATTATTTCCAATGATGGGAACCTAGGCCTAATCCCAAAAACCTCTTGGTAACAACCACTTTTTTTGGTCATGTGGAAAGCAAATACCAATCTTGATGTAAGTTTTGTGGTGAGAACATCCACCAGGAGCTAATCCAAAATATATTGGGGTTCCACTGGGCTGGAGTTTGACCTTTCAACAACACCCCCAATAAGGTCAGGGCTTGTGTCCAACTTCTCAGAAAATTGGCTGGCACATCCTGGAGCTCCAGTCCATGAACCTTACAAACTGCAACAATTGCTTTGGTGTGCTCTGCAGCTGGCTGCTGTGTGCTATTGTGGTCTCACAGTGGTCACAGTCAACTCCTTGACACTCAACACAATAACACTATGCACATTGTGTCAAGGATACTCAAATCGGCTCCAGCGACTGGCTCCCAATCCTGTTGCACACCAAGCCTCCACACATTAGAAGAGCTGCTCAAACTTCTCTCTTTCTTAACCACGTCAATGCAGACGTGAGGGTCCCACTCACCAAAAACAAGAGTAGAATGCCACAACCTTCTGTGGAACTGTATCAGCACCACTAGACCCAACTTCAGTGGTGAGGCTCACTGGAAAGTGCCTATAGACCCAACTCACTTGCAGCACTTTGACCACTCAAAACAAACAGCTCGTTGTTGATCTTCTTGAGGAACCACCAGGTTTTGATTTATGTTGGAAAGACTGAATCTCATCAGGACATCTCATGGGAGATGTGCGCAACCCCTCTTTAAAAGGAAAACGAGGCAAACTCTTGGTTGCGACATTCATCATGTTTGAATGTCCCCTTCGTTCTTTTGCTAGGAGACTGAAGGACATTGCAGCAGCAGCGAGCTGGTGAATGTGCTGACTATAAGACTTGAGTATAAATTTGTAGTCATTGCTACCTATCCAAAGCATATGAAAGAAAACCAAGTGAGGGCAGGGATTAAAAGCTTTCCTCAAGATTGGCGCTGAGGCACACTGCCAGGTCGGTGTGGTGAAGTTTACTCTGCTACTGCCTGGCTTGTAGCTGTCCTGTTATTAAATAGCGTATTTTACAAGACCTGTTTGCTTTAAATCATAAATATAAATAGCTTTTTGCCAGGCCCTGCAAAGGAAATAGCACAGACACAGTCTGCTATATTGACTTCAGGTAGGGAAGAATGAAATACGGTACAGTTTCTGCACTTAAACTTGTCTTCCCTCAGGGTATCCATCAGAATAAATATTCTACGAAGGTGTGGTTTGCCATGAAAATCTCCTTCACATGGTTTGGTACTGGAGACGGATCACAGTGCTGATGCATGCTCCTGTCCTGCTGGGAAAGTGAGTACTGAGTGATGATTCAGTGAACACAACAGATATCACTCTAAATGCTGCTCCCCAGTCAAAACCTGTATAACTGGAGGGAAGCAAGATTTACCCCATAGGGATTTGACTACCTTCCCTGTC
>JANRFK010004893.1:42119343-42138061 GCA_030068395.1 Apalone spinifera
AAGCAGATGATTTTCCGCAAAAACTGGCCAGTCTAGACGCAGCCATGGTGTTTTCTGTTCTGCCCGTGGTTTGCTGAGTACAGGTTTATAAACCCAGCAGGTGGTTGCTAGCTCTTTGAGCAGTAATGAGAAAGCAGGGAAGGCTATCAAAGAAGGGAGGATATCTTGGTGGGGAATGCTGCTGGGAAACAGGCACGAGAACAATCCTTGTTAAAAACCTCAGCAATGACTTGGCCTGACACTGAGACTGTCTTTTATCTCAATCCGGAACAACACAGGAGTTAGGATGCCACCCCCAGTGATGAAAATGGAGTTCAGCCGTGACTGCTGGAACATGGCACACACTGGAGCCAAATTCTCTTCTCACCGATGTGCACACAACTCACATTGTGCTAATAAAAATATTAGCTCTAATGGGGGTTATATCTGCAACAGGACACATCCTGGCTTAGGGGGCTCCAACCTTTTAATCATAAAGAGATTGGATTCCTGAAGCCTCATTTTTCACCCACTACCCTGAAAATCTCTCTCAAAGGAGGACTTTCATAGAAGCCTGCCCTACTCTTGTTGAACCGAATTATTCCATCAGGGAGACTCAGACAACCAAAGCTATCTATTTTAAAAGTTAAACCCCTCTTGCTCTTCTGCAGCATTAAAACATCTGTGTTCTGTACAACTTCAATGCATTAACAGTAGTCTGCCTGTCTCAAGCAGGACTGAAGTCAAATGTCTTTCACCGTAGCATAGAAACTAATCACCCTTTGAAGGGGATTTCTGTAGCAGATAGATATCTCTCTCCTTAACCTCTTATGCTCATTCAGTTGTGAGCAACTATCTGAATCTACCATCCTTGTGGTTCTAATTATTCTGCAAGCTCCTTAGATGGGTAGGTAGCCAGACTGCTCTTTATTGCAATAACCCTTTTTTGAAAATCACTCTCTTTACACATGTGTTTATGTTTCCACTTCCACCACTTGCAGTGTAATCATAGCTATGTTGATCCCAGGATATTAGAGAGACAAGGTAGGTAAAAATATCTTATTGGACCACATTTTGTTGGGGAGAAAGACAGGCTTGTGAGCTACACAGACTTTAGGTCTGAGAAAATGTTCTCTTTACAGCTCAGTACAAGTTGGAAAAGATGCATTTGTTGGATAAATAGTTAACACACTCACAGCAACACGACCATTGTATCAATAGGTCTTTTTGTTTGGACTATCCTTCTGTTTTGTCTCCCTTTTGCATCTTTTCCCCATCAAAAAGGTAGTTATAGGTTATTGTGACATTTAATGAACTTCATTCACTTTTCACAATTGAGCTCACAATTACGATAAACGTACAGGTCCATTTATTACAATACCCCTCATGTCAGAGCTTGAAAGGTTGTCTTCAGAGAAGAGGCTTATACTTACCCTTAGCAAGCCTTGTACTGGGGGAATCCTCTTACTCAGAACTGTAGCTTTATGCTGCTAGGAATAGCACCCAGCGGCTGGTAAATCTGTCCACCAGCAGGGGATGCTACAATTAGCCAGACCCAACTCAGTTTAGCCTTCAACCCAAGCTCTTTATTCTTCTCCTACATAAAAGCCAATTCTCCTCCCCCCAAATGTGAATGTTTTGACCTAGAATAAGAATGAGAAGTTGTGTGGTACTTTAGAGACTAACATTTATTAGGGCATAAGGTTTCATGAGTAAAACCCACTGGAATTATGCTACTGGATTATCTACCTTCTAGTTGCTCATAGGTTGCAGCCTGCTATCAGTTTCAGGGGTCTCACATGCCAGCTGGTCTGTCTGTCTTTTTCATAACCTTCTATTGCTTACAAAGCAGTTTCTCACTTACAGGGCTGGGTCCTCTTTTATATCATACAGCTGGGAATCCAAGCCAATCATTGCTGCTGTTGCTTAGCTGGGTCCACTGATTCCTAATACATGCCTGCTGGGCCTGTCCTTAGACCAGGGCTTGCTGCTTTGTGGCTCCACATGCCTTTAAAAGGGCAGCCACCCTACTCTAGTACATTTTGCCAACAGTTCATAGAGGCTAGAGTTGGGATGGGGACTTCACTTTTCAATCTAACTAATTAGCGGAGTCCTGCAAGTGGTGGAGGAATTTGTGAGTATGTTCAACATTTTCTGCAACTAGGAATCTTGTCTACAAGGAGCTGCTATATCAGGTAAACCAAAGGTTGTTGCCTTCTCCCCCAATTCATCAGAGGGTGTACTTGTACCAGCTGTCAGACTGTGCTGGTGCTCAATAATGTCTCTATTATAAGACTAGCATGTAAATAAGTAATAACTGGTCCTTTTTGAACCACAGTTTATTTAACATCCTGTACACCATTTGCTGATAGACGAGTCACTATCTGTTAAGCACCATTAGTGGACTCAGTGATGCATGAGTAAGACACTTGTTCAGAGAGCCCCTTCCTTGGAGAGCTGATGATGGAAGATAGACCTAGACAAGAAGTGCTGGGAGATGCAGACAGAGGAGTCTCATGTATTTTAGAAGTGGGGAAAATCCAGCCACTTACTGGTGTGATGTCAGAGAAAAGTACGGGTCATTTGTGTAGCTTGGGGAAGGTGAGAAATGGAAAGTCAAGCTGTGATCAGTTGTTTATAGTGCATGATCCTACTGCCCTGGCAGACTTCTGGAAACACACTATTTGGTTGATTTCTAAAGTGACACCTCAAATATAAATAACTGGCTACAACCATTAAAGAAAAATGTTCAGTGACAATTCAAGGGTCAGATTGACTAGCGGCTCCAAGGAGCCAATCAGTTCAGCATATACGCTGCATATATACTGCCTCTTTGGCAGCAGATCCCAGCTTTGGTGTGCAAAGCAGTAACGTACTTGGACGCTTGTGTCAGGCATTCTAGGCTTCCTCTTCTCTGATGAAGGGGCTTTATTTTCCCATGGCCAAAGACTCAGGAGACTTGGGTTCAAGTCCAATTCTGCCATTGATCTGTTGTGTGACTTGAGGCAAGTCACATTCCTTCTCAGTGCTTCAGTTTTCCCTGCTGTACAAGGGATAACGGCCCTTCCTTTCCTTTGCAAAGTGCTTTGAGGTGTGTGGCTAAAAAACTGCTAACGAACAGTAAAGTATTAATGATGGGCTTTGGTAGTGCCCACTCCACTACCAGCACTCACATTTCCTTCAAACTGCTTTATTCCATAGGGCAACCCCACGAGAAACAAACTGCAGCCTGCCAGATTTAGGCCCTCCAACCTCCAGTGTGGGTTAGATAGACATGCACAGAGGGGCAGACAGAATTGCCAGGTCCCTGGGCATTGTGAGGGAGTGGCTGGCTTTGTATCCCGGGAAGGGAGGTCTTCGGGCAGAAGAGGCAGGGCTGGAGGCTAGCTTCTCCCAGCTCTCAGTACTACCCGGAGCAAGCTGTGCGGGGCTCCTACCGCTGTCACTTCTGGTATCCAGTAGCTGCCAGGAGCCCCAGGCCCTTTTGAATTGCTGGACTCCAGAGGAATTGCCTCCTTTACCCCCAGCAGACCTGTACACACATACCTGCTGCAAGAGGTAGCAGCAGACATTGGAGCAGCCAAAGTCTAGTAACATTACTCTCCCAAGGATGGGAACCACAGAGCTCAGATCAAAAATGGGTTGAAAATTGGAGTGTAATAAGTTTGTGGGTGATCGCCAGTCTGCAGTGTCAGACCTAAGCTTTGGAATCAGGTGCTTCTAAACTCTCTTGGCCTGAGTAGAGGCTGAATGCTGCTCCTAGCACTGCACATTCTCTAGCCTCGTGTCTTGGTAGCAGGCTTCTGCCATCCAACCAGTTACCTTTCCACCAGTGTCTTGGCCCTTCTGTGTCACCCAGTTTATGCACGCTCCCTTCAATGCTCCAGCCTCGCATGCACTCTGGTTTGGTGTGTCTTTAGGAAACCACCGCACAGTTAAAGCAAGGAACACAGACTTTGCAAAGGAACTTCTTAAACACACTTATGCTTTACCCAGAGACCTTATCAGAGAGTTGCAGACCTAGGCCTAACAACCAACTCCTGGACACAATCCCCATTTAATCTAACCACTTGCCTCCCCATCTTGTGAATCTTCTGGTTTGTTCCAGGTACTTCAAGGAGGCCAGGGGCCCCCTGCCTTCATTTCTCTTTCTGACTCCTCTGCTTCTCGTAATGAAATGTTTGCCCTTGCTAAACAGCAAGTACTTTTTACATAGCAATAGAGATGTAGCCGTGTTAGTCTGGTCTTGCTGAAACAAAAGACAGGACTATGCAGCACTTTAAAGACTAACAAGATGGTTTATTAGGTGATGAGCTTTCATGGGCCAGACCCACTTCCTCAGATCAAATTGTGGAAGAAAATTGACATGACCATATATACCAAAGGGATACAATAAAAAAAAAGTGAACACATATAAAATTGACAAATCAGATTTTTAGAACAGAGGGGGGAAGAGCAGGGGAAGGTAAATGTCTGAGATAATGATATTAGAGGTGATAATTGGGGAAGCTATCTTTGTAATGGGTAAGATAATTAACATCTTTGTTAAGGCCCATTTGTAAAGTGTCAAATTTAAGCATGAATGACAGTTCAGAGGCTTCTCTTTGAAGTCTTGTGTTAAAGTCTCTTTGAAGCAGGATGCAGGTAATCAGGTCATTGAGACAATGCCCGTTCTGGTTGAAATGGCAAGAAACTGTTTTTTCTTTGTGAAACTGTCTGTCTGTTTTGTGTGCATTGATTCTTTGGCGACGTGTCTGAGAAGTTTGTCCAATATACATAGCAGACGGATGCTGTTGGCACATGATGGCATAAATTATATTTCTGGATTCCATTAGAGCAGGAATACTTGTTCTTGATCTTATAACTGAAATGGTTAGGTCCAATGATGGTATTAGCAGAGTAAATATGTGGACAAAGCTGGCAATGGGGTTTGTTGCAAGGGAAAGTTCCAGGGTTGGTATTAGTGTGGTATGTCCTGTGGTTATTGGTAAGAATCATCCTGAGGTTAGGTGGTTGTCTATGGGAGACTATGGGTCTGTCTCCCAGAGCCTCTCAGAGCGTAGTATCCTGTTCAAGTATAGGTTGTAGTTTATTGATAATGCATTGGACGGGTTTAAGTTGGGGGCTGTAGATGATGACAAGTGGTGTTCTATTGTTGGTTTTCTTGGGCTTGTCTTGAAGTAGATGGTTTCTGGATATTCATCTAGCTCTTTCAATTTGTTTTTTTATTTCTCTGGGTGGGTAATTGAGGTTTAAAAATGCTTGGTAGAGATCCTGAAGGTCCTGGTCTCGGTCAGTGGGATGACATTATCCCCCCTCTGTTCTAAAATCTGATTTGTCTATTTTATGTGTTCACTTTTTTTTTTGATTGTATCCCTTTGGTATATATGGTCATGCCAATTTTCTTCCACAACTTGATCTGAGGAAGTGGGTCTGGCCCACGAAAGCTCATCACCTAATAAACCATCTTGTTAGTCTTTAAAGTGCTGCATAGTCCTGTCTTTTGTTTTTACATAGCGACACCTCTTCTTTGTTTCTCTCCTTCCTTGGGGACTGGCCATGCTGCAGTCCTATGTGGGGCTGCAGACAGAGAGGCATTAATGGCAAATGATACGTGTCAGTTATAAAACACTGACCAATTCCTTTCTATCCTCCGAACTATCACGGGGATCATTGGTGCTCAGCAACCTGCATGCAGTTTCCATTGATGCGACGGGCAATGTCTCCATGAACAATGTGAAAGTGTAGTGTTGGCTTTTTAGAACCTGTGACCTCGTGCTTTGATAGGCCCTTTTGCTTACCTAAATAAGTAAAATTCTATATTAAAATCGAGCCTGAAACAAAATTAAGAATGTCCTTTCTTTTACATGCACGAGAAAAGAAGACTGTTGAATTGGAATAGTTCTATGGAAACAACCTCAGTTCACTGGGGACAATACAATAGATACTAACATAGGAATCCTATTTTTAGATAAAGCAGTCATACACCTGCCCCATACAATTCATGCTCAGATTTTAGCAAATAGTCAAGAAGACGACATGCAATTAATTTGTCTGTTTTTTAAATACAAATGTGAGATATATTCTAAATATAGGAAAATCCTCCCCCACTGTTCTTTATAGTAACAAATAAGTGCTCAGAAAGGCCTTTTTATAACAAAGATTAGCACAGCTGCATGTGACTGGGCTGGAAAGCTTATCCTGCCCAGGTAACAGGAGGTTAAATCACCCTGTCTCAGGCAGCGAGGCTGGGACTGTAAAAACACCTGAGCTCTCTTAATAAGACAGCAGAGCTGATGAGGAGCTACCTGGTTAGCAGCAGCCCCCTTGATTGTCTTGGTGTGGAAACTGTATATCAGCCAAACGGAGAGAGCAAAGGAGTTAGATGTAGGATGACCATCTATCCCATTTTTACCAGGTCAGTCCCATATTTAATGGCTGTTCCCAGTGTCCCAACTTTTTTTTTTTAAATGGGCACATTATCCCGTATTTCTCCTGCAACGGGGTGGGGAGGAGATGCCAGAACTCCAGGCTTCAGCCACTGAAGACCCAGTGCCAGCTGCTCCATTTCCCCCCCCCCCGCCCCCCCACTGCAGGGCTGAATCATAGCATACTAGGACTGGAAGGGACCTCAAGAGGTCATCGAGTCCAGTCCCCTGCACTCGTGGCAGGACCAAATACTGTCTAGACCATCCCTGTTAGACATTTATCTAACCTACTCTTAAATATCTCCAGAGATGGAATCCCCAAGTGCCCCCTCTCCCCCTTGCAGGGCTGAAGCCCTAAGCATTGCCCTCGCCCCCTCCCTCCGCCCCCTCCCCCACAGGACTGAAGCCCGAAGTGCCAGCAGCCTCCCCCCTTGGTGTGCCATATTTGGCATGGGGAAATATGGTCACCCTAGTTAGATGGGCTTGTTCCTGCTTGCAAATTGCAAGCCACCAGAGTCTACCTAAACTCTGAGCTTTGTGTCAATCTTGATCCTTTACTGCTCTTCAGAATAAGACCGTAAAAGAACCAAACCAACCAACTAACTTACCGTTTGACTGAGTTCTTGTTTGGGGGATAACTGTTGCTTTCAGTAACTGCAGTGAAATACAGCTATATTGGCCCAGCAGGAAGCAAGTCTTTCTCTGCCCTTCTGAGTCCTGGCTGGGCATGAGCTGTAACTTCTTACTGGGATGAAATTGCTGTGGAGAAAGGTCCCTTTTTTCCCTCCGAGCATGAACAGGGCAACATGCACTGATCTGTCTCACCATTCAGTAAACATTGTTAATGTTAAGCATGTGTTCTATTCTCAGCAAAAATCTCTGAATAGCCATACAGTGTTCCTATTGAAATCGATTGGTGTCGTTTTTTTGGTTTTTTTTTTTTTTGAGGGTGCAGAACTGTAACCCAGACAGTAACCATTTTTTCATGTGTTATGTATTGATGAGTTTTGATAGGCAAACCACCAAAAAGAATGTATTCCTCACTCTTGGCATTGGCGTCTCAGTCTCTCCAGTGAGAACTGGATATCCCATTCATTTGTAGTACATTTTTACAACTGCCCTAAGTGACGGTCACAGTGGATGTGGCAATATCTTTTATTGGCTTTACTTCTGTTGATGAATGTGTATGACTCGAACACATCTCTCTCCCCAACAAGTTGCTCTAATAAAAGATATTACTTCACTCACTTTGTCTAATATCCTGGGACTGCCATGCCTCCAGTTACATTCCATACACTGAGACAATGTAAGAAAGTAAAAACAGTTCAAAGGGCAGCTGAATATCTAATAAAAAGTAACTGCCAGACCTGCAGCAATTCAGAACTTTAGTGTTATTATACACACTAGAAGAATTTGCAGGGCAAAGTGCTTTCTCATTTTAATCTCTATGCTTTTAATAACCTATCCAACATTAGCATGCTATGATAGAAAGCCCAGGCTCAGACATTGACTGTATAATGTGTCTGCTCACAATCCCCGCAAGTGTTATAACTTGCTTTTTGGAATGAAGCAGCATAAGCCCCTGTGTTGCCTACAGCTGCAACTTGTAGAGATGTGCCCACCTCATGACCTATGTCTCAATAAAGCAGGACCGTGCACATCAGACAAAGGGCTAGCAGCACAAAGGGAATTAGGTGCCTAACTGCTACTTTAGGTGCCTAAATCCAAAACATAGATTCCCAGCTCACTTACTACCTAACCCTATAGGAACCTAAGTTTCTGCCAAGAAAATCCCTATGGTGCATACTTTTCTACTTCAGTGCACATAAAGCCACCTAAGCCCTGATGATGCTGAGCAACTTGGCAACGAGCTCATGTCTAAGCCCCATGGGGCTTCATAAATTAGGCACCTATCCAACATGTGGGGTAGGGCCTGCTCTGGAAGGTGTGTTTTGAGCATGTCTAATGTGCACATCCCCATTGCTAGAAGATTCAGCCAGCGTGTAGGAGACTGAGGCTCAAGTCCCCATGCCTAATTTGAAGCAGGAACTTGATCTTTGGTGTCCTAGGTCCCTTCCGAGTGCCCAAGTTGCTGGATTATAGGATACTCAGGGTTGGGATTTTCCATCTCTCCAATTGAAGCTGTTCCACTTTGTATGAAATTCAAGACTTTGGGCTGGAGGGTGTATTTCTATACCTTAGTGGGTAAGTATGCCTTACAAAGTGGAAAGACTTCAACAAGACAGCTTGAGAACACTTCCAGATCACTGGTTAGCCCATTTACTGAGCATCTCTCATCAATGAGGTATCCGGCAAGGTGGGGATTGAAAACTGGGTCTCTTTGGGCATGTCTACACTAGGAAGTTATTTCAAAACGAAATTTGAAATAACTCCCGAAATAACTCTTTTGAAATAAGCTTATTCCCCAAGGAAAGCAGGAGTTATTTTGAAATAACCAGCCCCTTATTTCAAAATAATGGAGTTGGTAGTATGGACACTCTGCTTGTTGTTTTGAAATCACACCCTAGCATAGACTGGGACCCACAGTGCTCTAGTTAGCAGGGGCAGGTCCTCCTTGATGGTTTTTTTGTACAAAATAGGAGGAGTGTAGCTTAGGCCTCCCCTCTCTCCTTGGCTTTTCTTACTGGCTGGGTTAGGTGGCACCCCGCTCAGTGTTCTGGCTTTTGCAGATACCATTCTTAGGTGCTTTCTTCCATGTATTGTCTAAGAACCTGGGGCTTTGATTTCCATAGGGTGGCTGGGCATTCCAGTTCTGAGCCTAAATACCCTTGGGGGATCTAGCCCAAAATGCTGATCTACTAGAGAGAGTCCCAGACTACTTGTCCTGAACAACATATCTGTGCAGAATGTCCCAAAGTTTCTGGCTGAACATTACTTACAGTGGCCCAAGAAGCACGCTGCCTCTTACCCTCTTCTTTTGGGGGAGGAGGGGATCTCCATTCCTAACAACAAGTGAATTCAGTTAACGGGGGCAGGGAGACTGCTGAGTGAGGCGCTCACATTTAGCAGTCTCCTACATATTCCTATAATTCCTCTGTCGACTGCATTTTAAAAAAATGATTTTTACTTCCTAGGAAGTGCCCTGATTTCCCCCTCCCCTCTGAGGTCAGTAAAAGGTATGAAGAAAAATTGGAGACAATCTAACAGCTACTGGGCAAATATTTGGGTGCACATAAGAAATGAATAACAATATTGATTTTGGATCTGGCCAAGAAACACTTCATATCAAAATACTGGACTTGAGCCTAGGCAAAGCCCTGCTAGCATTTGCATTATACAGAGCTGCTCCTTCCAGCACCAAACACCTTGTTTGGTTTTTGAAAAGTGCTCTAAGAAGCCCAGGGTCTTTACCGCAGACAAGATAATAACCCTCCAGCGGAAGACTCAGCTCCTTTAACCATTATTATTCCACTCCAGCAGCATGAATGGGATGTTCCACTCCTGGAAAAACTGAATGAAATACAGGGTGACTGCATGCAGGGCTGAGTCTGCATGGGCCTGTCGCTTTGGAAATACAGCCAGGCAGCCACCGGGCAGGTGCACCGAAGTAGCCCTGTGCCAGGGCAGAGCAGGGCTCCTAGCAAGGGCAGATCTGGAGGCTGACTTTAGGGCTGCTGCACAGGGCAGCCAAGCCCGCCCTCTCCCTCCGTGCAGTGGTGCTTCCCAGCCTTTGCTTTCCATCGGGTACAAATACAACAGTGGAATTTGTAATTCCATTGAGTGCCAGCTCCATACCAGGCTGCCTATGGATGTGGACTGCCCCCACACAAGCCAGCTTTTTGGAAGAGCAAAAGAATGAGGTAAATATTCATATACATGTTTATTCTGTGCTGAGGCTTGGATAGGGAGAGGGGGCTGCTTTCACTGACTGTTGCTAAAACCCTGTGCTGCCTTCAGCTGCACTGCAATAACCTTATTACTCATCAAAAAGCCAGCAGCAGTGCTGTTGCTTGCTGCCTCCCAGCTTTGGGAGGGTCTGAGGCTACCACTTTCTCCCGCATATGGAGCTCGGTAGCTGAACAGTACCAGCATGACTTGCAGGGGAGGAAGCTGCCAGTCTGAAGGTGGGAGCACTTGTCTGCTCTGCTGTTGTAGGTTGAGGGGGTGAGAGTGGTGCATGTGGCAGGAAACTGACTGAAAGATGGAGCTGGCTAGGGCCTGTTGACATTTGCAGCCACACCCCCAAATATATTACCCAAATAGTTACTATCCTATTGCTACTAAAACACCCTAACCAGGACACATCTGATCGAACTGCTCTGCAAAGCCCATCAGGATCCTGCCGATTTTTGGGCCTCAATCCCTCAAAATCTACTATGTAAGTAGGGAACATTCATCACTGCTTCTTCTGTACCTTTAACAAATCCAGACTTTGATGCAAAAACTTAAATCCAGGGATCTAGCCATATCCTGTCAACTGTTGACTAAAAATCCAGATGTTGTACCATCAAAACTGAGAGCAGGTGTTGGTTTTTACTATTTCTCCCAAGATTCCCCAATGTCCAGGAAATCTGCAATTCTCTAATTTGACACCATTCTCTTTCTAAATCTGGATGAAGTTTGGCTGCATACTCCCCAGTCTTTCTACTTACACTTCCTATACATGCATCTCTCCTACATCACCCACAAACTGGATTTATACCTATCCTAGTGGAACAGCATTGCCAAAAAGGTAGAGATGCACATTTCACAACTCTTCAGAACATTGTTTTCAACATACTGTTGAACCTCAAATCTATGTATTCTCAACAGAGTGCTGGAAACATCCCCCAATCTGTGATGTCCCAGCGATGCACATTGTAAAATACACAACTTCACTTAGCCCTGTCCCCTAGCTAAATAGGGCATCCTTTCCTTATCAGTGACAAAATGAAAGCACCAGAGCCTAAGCTGGGAAACAACAAGGCTTGGTGGTTTGGTTAGGTAGGTACTTGGTGTGGGGTTTATTTATTTCCTTTTAATAGCATAGCATAAAACCCACACAAGTTCTGCTGATATACTTGGCCAGTGGAATTTTTCAAGGCTGGGGGCAAAAATTGGCATGATCGAACAAGAACCAGGTGCCAGCTCTGGGTATCTGTCCTACTATTTCTGTGTAAGAGGCTCATCCATCCTTGTTCTCTATTTCTGCAGGAGAATTTGAAGGTAGGAACCAAAATGTGGCTGGATCCAGCAGAGTCCAGGTACTGGATCTGGGCTTTGGGAATCTGTTGTGCCAGCAGGATCCAGGCTTTTAGGGGAAGAAATTTGGGGGGGGGGGTATTCCAATGGTCCAACTGATGGGGATTGGATGCAAAAATCATCAGGATCCAGGAAGAGCCACCTAACCCCTTTTTCTGAAGGGGACTGATGGTGCAGTCTTTCCTGGTTATAGCTGACCCTGTGTGGCTCACATGCCTCACTGATTGTACCAGCAGCAGAAGTATCACAGCCCAGTGCATTAATTTAGATCCATCATTAGAGGGGATGCAACTTTAGTGACAGCCAGGCTGTGCTGCCTGTTGCACTGGAAGAGAGCCAGCGTGGGAGAGTGCACAAAAACTAGAGAAACATTACCCCTCTCCCCCCACACACCCCTCCTCTGGGATGAGCATCCGATGAAAGGTGGGAAGCGAGGGAGCCTGTCACTGGGATTGATGTAGGCAGAGGAGGATGCCAGGCGTTTGCTGAGCAGAGTCTCTGAACCAGCTGCAGGGAGCGAAGTGCTGCGGGCTCTGTTGCTTGGGCACAGGAGAACTTTAATGAGAGAAGCTGCCTGATCTCAGCTCTGATGCGTGATTTTAATCTCGTTTCTCCGGATATTGGTGCTGGTGGCCACAGGTGAATTAGTTTTCACTTTCAATGTGATGCTGTGTAAGAGATGTGTGCCTGAGGGATTTGGTTTGGGTTTGTAACACAGCAGAGCGATGAAGGATGGGAGGAGGGGTTGTATTTATCAGCATAGCAAAACCTTTTGTGTACTGTGATTGATGAGGGTTCTTTTGTTTGTTTGTTCCTTTGTTTTTCTTCTCTTCAGACCATCTCTGCATCCAGGCATGTAAGCTCCATCAACCTGGGCATTTGCAATTCAGACCTTCCTCACTTCTTGAACCATATCAGAGCAAACATGCCAGAACAAAGCAATGATTACAGGGTGGTTGTGTTTGGAGCTGCAGGGGTTGGTAAAAGCTCCTTGGTCCTTCGGTTTGTAAGGGGAACTTTCCGGGAAACCTACATCCCTACCATTGAGGACACTTACAGACAGGTGATCAGCTGCGATAAAAACATCTGCACCCTTCAGATTACAGACACCACTGGCAGCCATCAGTTCCCTGCGATGCAGAGGCTGTCTATCTCCAAAGGTCATGCTTTCATTTTGGTGTACTCAGTCACCAGCAGGCAGTCCATGGAAGAGCTTCATCCGATCTATGACCAGATTTGTCAGATCAAAGGGGACATCCAAAAGATTCCAATAATGTTGGTTGGTAACAAGAGTGATGAGACCCAGAGGGAACTGGATGCCAGTGAAGGGGAAGCCTTAGCTAGCAAGTGGAAGTGTTCCTTCATGGAGACATCAGCTAAAATGAACTACAATGTACAGGAGCTCTTCCAAGAACTCTTGAATCTGGAGAAGAGAAGAACTGTCAGTCTCCAGGTGGATGGGAAGAAATCCAAGCAGCAGAAAAAGAAGGATAAACTGAAAGGGAAGTGTTCGGTTATGTGAGTATACCTTGAATTGCTGGACTCGCATCACTGCATGATGTAATAAGAGCATGGACTTTCACAGAATATTCTCATGTACAGTGAAAACCGTCTGCTCCTGGGCATTTGCTAAAACGCCAAGAAAAATAAATATCCTAAGACTCATAGTTTCTCTCTCTGATAACTCAGCTGAGTCATTTTAATCACTGACTTTGAAGGCAAAGATTTTTTTTTTTTGAACGTGTCTTTAAGCAAATGGAATGTCCAATGTTAGCCATTCCACAGTGGCACAGGCTTTGAACAAAAAAGTTTTCAAAAACAAGTGAACAAAAACAAGTTTTCAACTTGAGATCAAAGTACTGAAATTTATTAGAGGTAGAGATCATCTTTGTTATCCCTGAGTATATATTGGGTTTAAAATTTTCTCAGATTATGTATTAGCCTGTTTTGCCTAGAGTGTGTAGTACTTAAAGGGAAAATGTTTTCAGAAATATATTGAACACAGCAAATCTTTCACAATGCTGGGGTGTCTTATTACTAAGGAACAAACACATTATTTTTCAGATATGTATGTACCACAGGAGAGACTGACTGGCTTACCAAAGACATGCTTGTTTCATAATAAAAATTAAATTTGTGTATTGTTATGCAGCTACTGATATTTTACAGCAATGTGACTTATTAAAGCTATTCCTGCATGCAATTAGTTTGTTTTGGGGCTTTTTTCTTTCCAACAATACACATTTTCACTGCACCCTATAACTTGGTTAATTCCCAAGTTCTTCCCAATCATATGGTGTCCAGGGCTCAATTCTGTACAGTGGGAAGCATCCTCAGTACCTTGGCTTCAGCTGGAGAGGAGGGAGCTCATAACCACAGAAGATCAGGCACTTGTGTAGCATAGTTACTAACAGAAATAGTCTGCTAACTTGCCTCTTGTGGCGTAGCTGAACACCGACAATAGAAATAATGCTCTGTACTGTATATAGCATTCATAGCCATAGATTTCAAAGCACTCACCTCATAAAAGTGAGCAAGCTTTACACTTCCTTTACTGGTGGGGAAACTGAAGCATAGAGATGTAGTGACTTGCATAATCTTACTAATATGCACACTCTGGGCCACATTACTACTGCATCTGAGTAGCATATATATCCGAATGTCTGACTTCTAGTCCAGTGGCTGGTCCCTTTCCTCACCTTTAAAGAGTTCTTATAGAGAAGTTCAGGTAACTCCAAGCATAAATATATTAGGCTGCAGCGAGGCTGGTTATCTTGTCAGCCCACCCTATGCTTTGGAATTGCAAATCTTTGTAAGCTTTGCATACTCCTGGTGGTGCTGCTGACACCATTTCTCTTGGCTGCTTGTTCTGCTACCTTTTTATAATTATGTCCTAGCTTTGGGTGAAACCCATTATAAGTTATTCTTTGGCAAACTGTTTCAGTTTACAGAATTGTGGTGGGTTTTTTTTCTGAACTTGAACAAGAGTCTCAGGCAATTTATATGCCATAATCCCCTCCCTTCCCCCCCATCTCTGAAAAGTGTGCCCCTGGCTCTTTATGATAGCCTTCAGTATATGCAGCAGCCTTGATCAGCTCTGCACATCAGTGAAGAGATTTTTACCAGAATGAGGCTAAATACAGCATAGATATCAACATGTTCCTTTTTGCTTGTACTAGTGTAAGGTCCTAATTTCATGAATATACAGCCTAATATGACTTGTCTTCATGAGTTTTGGTGGTAAACAGTAATTAACAGCATCTTCTGGGTCCATGGCAAAGCCTACTTTTTTTTCCCTCCTCCATCTGTGGAGCATCTGGGCTGGGATACTGCATTGTTGTTCACTGAAAAGTTATTTCATTCTGGTTTGTAATGGCTCCATCCGGAGGCTGTTCATGTTAAAGGTTAAGAGTCTGACCTAAAGCAAGCTGGAGTTAGAGTCTTTCTGTTGACTTCAATGGCATCTGATGAGATGTTAAATTTATTAATAAATTTTGTTACTTGTTTCATACTTCGTAAAGTGCCCAGAATTTGAGACTAGTACTAGGAAAGTTGTTATAAATAAAAGGAAGAGTGTAAGGATTTAAAAACTCCATTGCACCTTTGAATTTAATCAATAACGTGTTATGGTATGACAACATTAGTGAGCAAAGGGCTATAAAATGAAGGGGCAATCCACCAGTCTAATTACATTGTCCAAGCTGAGTGTAGCAGAAAAAGTAAACAATATAAATAGTGACAAATACATTGTTAAAACAATTTAAATTTGTGTTTTCACTTCACATCTGCCTCTCTTCTTTCCAGCACTATGTCTGTTTTAAATTGACAGTATCCCTGTAAACACAGAGGGGGGGGGAAACAAGCACAACACCTTCACTGATCAATATTTTGTCTGATTTGTACTAATCTATTTAATTAAAATAAAAATAAGGCTTTCTATGTACTAATATAAACATGGAATTCAATGTGGCTTACAATGTATGAAATACAAAGTCTCATTTGAACAACTTGTAGTTAGATAAGTCATGAGACAATACATTAAATGTAAGGATAGATAACCTGAGAGAGTTGGGATTATGTTTTCCTGCTATGTGTATAAAATGATGGAGTCTAAATTAGCTGTTACCTCTTGAGAGATTTTGGGAGTTACTGTAGATAGTTCTCTCAAAACACCTATTGAATGTGCAGCAGCAGTCAAAAAGCAAAGAAAGGAATAATTAAGAAAGGGCTACATAAGACAGAAAATAGCATATTGCCTCTATATAAATCCATGGTATGACCGCATCTTGCATACTGTGTACAGTTGTGTTCACCTCTTCCCAAAAAAGATATAGTGGAATTGGAAAGGATTCAGAAAAGGGGCAATAAAAATTATTAGGGGTATGGAACAACTGCCATATATGGAAAGATTAATAAGACTGGGATTTTTCAGCTTGGAAATGCTAAGGGGGCATATGATAGAGGTCTATAAAATCATGACTGGTGCAGAGAAAGTTTATTTAACTCCCCTCTTCTCCCCATAATATAAGAACTATGGGGTCACCAAATGAAATTAATAGCCAACAGGTTTAGAACAAATAAAAGGAAGTATTTCTTCACAGCACACATTCAATCAATATGTGGAACTCCCTGCAGAGGATGTTGTGAAGGCCAGGATTTTAATCAGATTGAAAAAAGAACAAGATGAATTCATGGAGGTTAGGTCCATCAATGGCTATTAGCGAGGAGGGGTAGGTACTGCTGTCTCTTGCCTCTGTTTGTTAGGGCTGGGAATGGATGACAGAGGATGGATCACTTGATGATTCTTTTCATTCTCTGTGGGGCGCCTGGCATTGGCCACTGTCAGCAGACAGGATACTGGGCTAGACTGACCATTGGTCTGACCCAGTATGGCTGTTTTTTATGAGATTAATGGGTGTGTGGCTATAATGCTGTATTAATCCTCTGTGCTGGCTCAATGCAAAGCACAGGTCAGGTTTGTGCTGCACCTAGCAAAGGCACAAAACTCCTAAGCTAGGCTTTGTCCTCTTTTGCAATGTTCTGATCCATGCCTGCTCTGAAGCAGTGCCAAGCAGGCCCATAGACTGCTCTATGACTTCAGCACTGCCTGGAATCCCTGAAACAGTACACTGTCTGTTATGCCCATCCTGACCCTGACCCATCCCCTACATCAGGCTTCTAAGAGGTTCTTGGAAGACTGCCTTACATTTATTTGTCTTTGCTGCCATTCCCATCCAGACCTGGGACTATTAAGTCCCCTTTATGCCCTTTTACCCAGTATAAAGTGGCTGGAGCAGGCATGAGGATATCTCCCTAGATGTCTTCCAGAAATCTGAGCAGCCTTGTGCTGAGTGTTCCCGCAAATCTTTTCCATCCATGTGTCAATTTTTTTTCTATGTTCACCAAGGCATATGTGAATGTGCACCACCAGTAGAAACAAACCTATCCATGGGCATTCTGAATCTCTCCTGACTAGCCCCACAAGTGCTCAGTTTACAGAGAACACTGCTCATGCCATAAATAAATGTCCTGAAGCTTCTCTCTCCATCCAGCCTGCCTCCAAAGTGCTTACTAAACCCTGAAAGCTACCTGCTGAATTAATTATTTGGCAAGTCTGTATGGCTTCATTTGCAATTGGGATACGTCTAATTTGCATCCCTTTTTCGGAAAAGGGATGCAGTCTAGACGTAGCCTTCAAGTATGGGAGGTAATAGGGAGTGCGTGCTGCAAAAGTATGGCTCTAAATGGTAAGACTTGTGTTTGTTTTTGAAAGAGCTAGCAGTGGTTGTGTCTGTAAATAGCCTTCCTTTTACAGACTGGACTTTGATCTTTTTTTTTTTTCCTGAGCAGTTACCCAGTGCTTTCATGATGCTCCCATGGAGCATTTGGCAGTAATGTTGCTAGGAACCACACTGAAATTCCATCTGAACCTGCTGTAGTCCAGCTTCTGAACTCCTGATATGATATTTTACATTTTAAACCTTCAGAAAAATAATCATGTAGCCTCAAAATGTCTTCATAAACACCACTCTCCCTAACTTACTGAGATGTCTATGCATATCCAAAAGTGGAGTTAGCTATTCACATTTAACTTTCTGCAATGTTTTATCACCACACTATTTTTCCTGATCACCAAATGGCAATGATAACTAACCCAGGGATGGGGTAGTGTTCAAGGAACAAATGCTATTTATAATAAAAGGGCTCAATCCCTCTGGCACCCTCTGAAGTCAAGGACAAATGTCTTATTGACTTCAGTGGAGGCAGGATCATGTGCAACAGATGTGAATAATGCACACGTGGAAGGTGCTCAGATCTTGCAGTGATGAGAAGAGTATAAGAACCTTTGCAGAACAGCAGTAATTCCAGCATTCCAAACTTCCCTGTGTAAATGGGCACATGCTATTTCAGTCATGATAGTTGGGACATTCTCCTGCATTGACAGAGTCTTGAATCTATAACATTTTAACAGTCCTATTACAAGCTGATTTTTCATCAGCGAGAATATATACTAGAGACCTTTTATACTGCCAAATTATCTGCCTCTGTCACAGGGTAGTTGGTCCCTGTGACTAGTCTATGTTCAGCTACTCTGGAACTGAGGTGAGTCCAATCCAGCTAATTCAAGGGGGCTGGGCCTAGAAAGAGCTGCTAGTTGGTAGGAAGAAATGGGGCTTGACTCACACAGGCTGACCTGACACTCTGAATAAGGGGCCTAGTTGTTTCCTAAGGCTACTGCCCTAGAAAGGGAACAGAACTGGGAAGCTGCCAGGGAAGAGGGGTGGAACTGAAACCTGAAAGGACTAAGTTCACAGATTGGTTTTTCTGTTTGCTTGCTTGCATTAAGAAAATAAGCCTTCTTGAAAGAGTGTGGCTGTGGCAGCGTATATTTTGGAGCTGGAGAGAACCTTGGCTTGGTGACAGTTTCATAAAAACATACAGTGGGGAGCCAATAACCCACTTCTGAAGCTTATTAGATCTGAAGAAGAAATTTGTATGGCTGAACGCTTCTCTTTTAGCAACAAAAGTTGATCCTGTACAAAGTATCTCACCAACCTTATCTAGTGTTGCCAGATGATTTAACCAAAAATACTGAAACACCCCCCCCC
>JANRFK010004893.1:42169969-42189894 GCA_030068395.1 Apalone spinifera
ATTTCCCTGGTAAGCCAATCTGGTCGCCTACCATATTTGCTTTTCTTACTGTGCGTCGGGGTAGTTTCTTCCTGTGGCTTCATAAGACTTCTTTAAAATACTGCCAGCTATTCTGGACTCCTTTCTCCTTCATGTTAGCATCCTGGGGGATCCTGCCCATCAGTTCTCTGAGGGAGTCAAAGTTGTCTGAAGAAAGCCTCATCTACTTGATCTAGTGGTCTTTAGCAGGCACCAACCACAACATCACCCCTGTCGCTCCCGCCTCTAAACGTAACTTTTCTCCCTCTATACTCTGGATCTCTGAGCAATTATACTGCTCTCTTATATACAGTGCAACTCCTCCTCTTTTTCCTCCTTGCCTGTTCTTCCTGAACAGTTTATACCCTTCCATGACAGTGCTCCAGTCATGTGAGTAATCCCACCAAGTCTCCGTTATTCCAATCAAATCATAGTTCTTCGACTGTGCCAGCGCTTCTAATTCTTCCTGTTTGTTTCCCAGGCTTCTTGCATTAGTGTACAAGCACCATAGATAACTAGTGGATTGCCCTACCTTCTCCATTCGAATCAGGGTTCCTCCTTTGTTGCCCCTTTCTCCTTGTGTTTCTTCCCAGTATCCCACTTCCTCACTTACCTCAGGGCTTAGGTCACTGACCCCCAACGAACCTAGTTTAAAGCCCTCCTCACTAGGTTTGCAAGCCTGTCCGTGAAGATGCTCTTTCCTCTCTTGGTTAGGATCCCCTCTCTTCCTAGCAATCCTAGTGCCCAGAACAAAGTCCCATGGTCAAAGAAACCAAAGCCTTCTCTCCAACACCACCTGCACAACCACTCATTTATTTCCATGATTTGACGATCCCTACCTCGATCTTTTCCTTCAACAGGTAGGACAGACGAGAACACCACTTGCACTTCAAATTCCTTGATCCTTTTTCCCAGCACTACATAATCTGCAGTGACCTGCTCAAGGTCATTCTTGGCTGTAACATTAGTTCCTACGTGGAGAAACAGGAAGGGGTAGTGATCCGAAGGTTTGATCAGCTTTGGAAGACTCTGTCACATCCTGAATTCTAGCTCCTGGTAAGCAGCACACTTCTCGAGATTCCAGGTCTGGACAGCAGATGGATAACTCTGTAGCTCTTAGGAGGGAATCCCTGATCACCACCACCCATCTTCTTCTCTTGGGGGTGGTGGTCATGGAACCCCCAGCCCTAAGATTAAGCATCCCATGCCTTCTGGTTGACAAGGTATCCTTCTGATCTCTTCCCTGAGAGGTCCCTGCCAAAGTATTCTCCACTGTAGTCCCTGGATTGCACTCTCAGCAAGTTTGCGGATGACACTAAGATAGGGGGAGAGGTAGATACTCTTGAGGGCAGGGATGGGGTCCAGAGTGATCTAGACAAATTGGAGGATTGGGTCAAAAGAAATCAGATGAGGTTCAAAGACAAGTGCAGAGTCCTGCACTTTGGACGGAAGAATCCCAGCCACTGTTACAGGCTGGGGACCAACTGGCTAAGTAGTAGTTCAGCAGAAAAGAACCCGGGGATTACAGTGGATGAGAAGCTGTATATGAATCAACTGTATGCCCTTGTAGCCAAGAAGACTAATGGCATATTGGGGTGCATTCAGAGGAGCATTGCCAGCAGATCTAGAGAAGTGATTATTCCCCATTGATGAGGCCACATGTGGAGTATTGTGTGTAGTTCTGCTCCCCCCCCCCACTATAAAAAGGATGTGGATGCATTTGAGAGGGTCCAGTGGAGGTTAACCAAAATGATTAGGGAGTTGGAACATATGACCTTCGAAGAAAGGCTGAGGGATTTGGGCTTATTTAATCTGCAAAAGAGAAGAGTGAGGGGGGATTTGATAGCAGCCTTCAAGGTTCCAAAGAGGATGAAGAAAGGCTGTTCACAGCAGTGATGGATGGCAGAACAAAGAGCAATGGTCTTGAGTTACAGTGTGGGAGGTCTAGGTTGGATATTAGGAAAAACTATTTCACTAGGAGGATGGTGAAGTACTGGACAGGGTTACCTAGGGAGGTGGTGGAATCTTCCAACCCTAGAAGTTTTTAAGTAGCAGCTTGACAAAGCCCTGGCTGGGATGGTTTTGTTGGGATTGGTCCTGCTTTGGGCAGGGGGCTGGACTCAATGACTGCCTGAGGTCTCTTCCAGCCCTAGGATTCTATGATTCTAGTTTGTCTCTAAGTCTAAGGGATAATCATCTGTACAGTTTTGCTGTCCTAAGTAGTAGCTGGAGAACAAGATCAGAACAACATTCCCAACCCTAGAGCTAAGGTGCCAAAATGGTTGCTTCACTTCTCAGATGGAAATTGTGTCAGGGATGAGTAATAAACCAAAAGCCCTCTCCAAATGAATGAGACTCCTTGGAAAAATTAATGCTTAGACATGTTAATCTGTCAGCAAGACTAGAACTCTCTCAATGTACCTACCTGGCCATATGACACTGATTCATGTTAAAAGAGGCGTGAAATAAGGGGATTAGCAAGATCCAGGCATAGGGTCAGGTGAGTACTTTATAACCTTCCTCACATAGCTCTACTGTTGGACTTGAATTCTGACCCGCAACAGCCCTTTGAGTCTCTGCTTGAATTAATAAACAGTCCTCAGCTGCATGGTAGCTTTCTGTGATATGTGGCCAAAATGCCACAAGGGGCTGTGTGGAGGTACTTGGTAAGCATGCAAAATTCTTGTATGGCAGAGCCCAGCTGGTAAGAGTCTTTGATTTAAGGCTGTATTGTTAGGCCTAGTCTATACTACCGCAGGCCATCAACCTAAATTATGCAACTTCAGCGATGTGAATAATGTAGCTGAAGACGACATACTTAGGTCTGCACACCACGGTATCTTCATAGCAGTAAGTGTACAGCTAACACTCTCCCATTGACTTCGCTTACTCTTCTTGTTTTGGAGGAATACTGGAGTCAAAGGGAGAATGCTCGGCCATCGATTTATTGCATCTATATTAGACATGGTAAATCTATTCCTGTTGGATTGATCACTGCCCATTGATCCAGCCTGTCAAGATATGCCCTTATGTTCCCTCTGTGCAGTCCTTTCCTTTAGGTGTTGCCTGATTTTAGATTACTTATGAATTTCCAGTTACTACCTTTAGGGTTGACAGGGTTTTTTTGTTCCAGTATTAGGCCCAGTATTTAATTTTATTATTGGGAACCCTGATGTGCATAGTTGCGACACTTTCACTATAGGTCCTAATCTTTTGTATATTTACAAATATAGTTTATTAATGCATTTATCACAGTCTTAGATGCCCCAGTTTTATAAGATAGATAGGGAATGTTCATCTATATTTTCATATCATATACTCACACTATTTCTTTTAGAACAATCTGAGGTGTTAGCCATCATCTTCATTATCACTTTTTACTTTCTTATTGTTATCAGTGGTCATTATTCTGGCACCTTTCAAGAACTACATTTTTTTTCCCCCACCGCTCCTAAACTAGGATGCTACTTTTATAATATGTTACACTGACATTGTAATGTTTGATGCATATTTAGTAGGGGATTTTCCTTTTCTTGTTTGTATTTCCTTATCTTACTATCCATATTGTTAGTAATTTTTATGATGTAGGTTTCTTTATCTGCTAACCATGACTTTTACTATAATTCTAGGGAAATAGGGGAACTTGGTTCCCCATCAAAGTAGGAGTAAAACAGAAATTTGGATTTGTGTCAGGACTGTCCAAAGTATGTATATTGGTATCCCTTTTGATTGATGACCATGCAAAATTGGCCATTGGTTACCATAGGTAACCATATTCTTCCACTTAGTTAGCCTCACCAGACAAGATGACGATGAGATACTTATTCCTCTCCCTGTAGTTCACAAAGAACAGTGTCTGTCTTAAACACGTTACACCTACAGATGTACTTAACCTCTAGTTTCTGCTCCCCAAAAATGTGGGGGTTTTTATTAGGTTGTTAGCCTGTACAAAGCTTATTTGATTAGCTATTATAGGCCTCAAGGCCTATACTAACTTGCTGAAGCTAATGTCTTACAGGATACAAGCCTATAGGTTACTTGCATTACTGCTAAATCTAATGCAAAGCAGAATATAACATAGCAGTGAATATAACAAAGCAGGAATAGAATAGCAAAGGCGAAGGCAAACAAAGCCTACTGGGCTACATAGGACAGCACATTCAAGCAGTGACCTACTTTCAAGCAGTGACCTTCTTTCATGGCTCATTGAGAACCAAGATGATGCTAATGTTAATTTAGTCATGTTAATGTGATTGTCTGTGATTTTTCCCACCTGGATTGCAGCACCACTTTCCAGTGCTATAAAATGTATTAGCTAGAGTTACCGCACTCTGCTTTTCATTTCAAGGTCTATCGCTTCTGTATTGTATAAAGCGCTGTCTCATTCTTTGATGTAGAAAAAGCAATTTGCTCATGCAAGAAATGTAATTATTTGAAAAACACACACTCATTGGCCACCTCAAATTTTGACTGCACCTCATCTAGCAGTACTTCTCTGAACAGTTAAATTGGAGTTATACACAATTATTCACATTTCTCTCCTATAGATAGTTGCAGATGACCTGGTCTAAAGGCAATTATTTTTTGATTAAAGACCCAGGCCTGCGAGGTGCTGGAAGTCTGCACATAGTAGTAGCTGCTTAGCACCTCTTAACATTGGGGCCTTGTGATGGAGAATGCAGTAGGCAAATTCTGCTTCTCCTTAGCCTAGGTACTTTGACCAATGCAATTGAACCTCATTCTGGGAAGAACTCTCTGAACAGAAAGGTTTGGGTGGCTTCTGGGAAGGCCATCAAAGCATCAATCAATCTTTTTTTCCAGTACTTTCCTGCAAATACCCTTTCCTTGGAAGGAGAGAGAGGGAGTCTGGACAGAAAGCTGAAAGGACAGGACCTTTGTCAATGTTCTTATATTTTCTCAGATACTCAGAGTGGTGAATTTCGTTTCTCTAGCCATTTCAGAAAGTAAACAATTGGCCTTGTAACACAGATGCCCCAGTTAGTTTACAAGGCCAAATCTTAATTACTTTTCAGTTCAAAAACATAATCTCTTGAAGAACTTTGTCTCTGATATCTGAAATCTTAGTAAGAAAGATTTAACATGCTCTTACTGGAGCTCCTTTAATGAGATTAATTTAACTTCTTTATTAGGCACTGCGGAGCTATCTGTTTATAAATTAAATCATGTATACTTTACCACAGATTATTGACTGAATCAGATACAATGCCTCAGAAGAATAAAAGTTGCTATGTAAAAACAAAGCAATGCCCCCATAGCATTAGCATGACCGAACTGCATAGCTGAGACTAGACCTTTTTATGTTCATGGTTTGTTGCTGCAGCATGTCCTTTGGCTGAACTCTAAACTTTGCTACATGTGAAATAATAAGTTGGCAAATGTGACAGTAACATGCTAAGGAGAAAAAGATCAAATTATGGAAGAGTATTGACTCTGAGGCGCTGCTGATACTAATGATTCACATTCAAAATAGATTTTGTGCATTTCACTGTGGACTAAAATCAAATTGTAATTAAAAAGGCTTTATGATGTCCTAAGTTAAAATACAGCTATAGGTTAGATGCAAGTTCAGAAAAGAAAGGATTTTTTTCTTTGTTTGCTTTTCCTTCAACAGGTTTAAATCATAAGCAAGTATTTAGATATTTCACTTAAGAAAAGCAGAAGAATGAGATTAGGACTTTTTCTATATTAAGGAAATCTTACATAATAGACCACAGATGTATGGGAATGAATGTTTTGTCACTTGGTTGTTTGTTTCCAGCTGAATCAATCCCTGGTGTAGAAATGTACTTAGTACTAGTGTAGGCTAGTGAATAAGGCACTGGGGTAGGAGTCATGAGGCCTGGGATCTATTTACGCTCTGCTACTGAACCTGTTATGTGACTTTGAACAGGGAGTCACTTCACTTTTTTGCTTCCCCTCCCATCCTTTGTCTATTTAGACCGGTGGCTCTTTGGAACAGATATTCTCTGGCTGAGGGTGTTGCTTAGCACCATAATGATCTTGACTGGTGCTATTGTTACACAAATTAGTAATAAACATTAACATTTGATTTCGGAGGAAAGGAAGGAAGTTGTTGACATGTAACTCTGGGAAGAGTTGGGCTGGGATATCTTTCTCTGTAGGATAGGTGCTTTAATTCAGGCTGGTAATCCACTTGCGGTGCAGTAAGGATATAGATTAAACTGCTGATAGTGTGACATGCTGATAGCCCTCCAGTGCCTTCTCATGAATCCCTCTGTGTGCACAGGTTCTCCCACTACGTACTGGGAGAGAATCATGGAGCAGCTCAGTTTACCACAGCACAAAGAGCCATGGGCCATGTCTCCACAGGTCTCAGTCACACACACAAATTCACAATCAATGAGGCTGCTGTGGGGGCTCACACTTGGGCTAGACCAGAGCTGGGCAAAATATGGCCTGGGGGCCAGATCTGACCTGTCAAGCCACAGCATCTGGCCTGCAGACACAGCAGGGAGCGTCAGACTGAGGCCCCTTCCCCTCCCCCCGGCCACCACTCAGAAAACGGGCTGCCACAGCCATTTCTCTTTCTCAGCTGTGAGACAGGGGTGGGGCAAGTGGTGCCCAGGCTCTTATTCACCAATGCACATGGCCCCTGCAGCCTCTGTAGAGGCAGGGGAGGCAGGCTGCCTGAGAAACATGCTGGACTGCTGGCCATGGGTCACCCATGTAAGTCTCCAGGCCAGAACCTGCCTTTGGCACTCCACCCCTCCCCCCCCATCCATTGCCACCTCACTCAACCCAAAACCTCTGTCCCCCTCCTGAACCCATACCACCTCCCAGACTCTGCACCCCAATCCCCTGCCCTAGGTCACAATCCAAACCCCTATGCCCCTATCCAGTGCCCCAGACCACAATCACTTCCTTCACCCAAACGTCCTCCCAGACCACACCCCCCCTCCTGCACCCCAGTCCCTTACCCCCAAGCTCCCTTCCAGACCCTGCACTTCCTCCATTAAAATCATGGAAGGGTGTGGCCCTTGACCACTTTCCAAAATCTTGCCGTGGCCCCCCATAAAAAATTATTGCCCACCCTCAGGCTAGACTAATGTGGATGCTGTGACCTAGGAATTTCTAGATGCCAACTGGAAGGGAATGAAAGGGGCTCATAAAGTTTACTAGGGATCTCATGGATCAGTATATGCATAATAATTCACTACAGGGTGTCAGGTGAGGTGTCTACCAAGAGCCTACTGTGAAGGAATGTCTGTATAATATGTAAGGAGGTAAGTGTGTACTGAAAATTATGTTCATAAATGCAGTTAACGAGGAATGTCTCATACAGATTCCTTTCATGCAAGAGACAACAGGTGATTCTCTCTGACTGGTCATGTGTATATTGGGCATTGTATATGCCTCACAATGTATGCCTGTTTGCATAATGAGTCAAATGTGAATCAAGAGATTGTGAAATCTTCAAGAGAAAATTTACAGGAAGAAATGAACAGCAGCCGAGGATCCTGTTTATGAATTTAAAAAATTGCTAGTTAGAGTATATCTGGGGGGTTGGAGAGGTGTGCCCTGGATCCTTCAATGAAGAGGCATGCTAACAATGTATTTTGTCTTATGAACAGGCCCGCCAACAGGAGCGAGCAAAGGTGACAACTGCTCAGTGATAGCAGCGGCACAAGGAGCCCTGAATCCTTTAAATCACAGCTGGAGCACTGCAGCACTATGCGGCACTCTCCAGGCAGCTCGGTAGGGTTGCCCGGGGAATCAGAGGCAGCATTGGAGGGTGGGGAACACCACGGTCTAGGTGGCGCTGAAGACTGGCTGCTCTTAGCCCCACTCTTTCCACCTGAGGCTCTGCCCTTTCTGGGAGCACAGCGTGGAATTCCCCCAATCTGGCCAAGGGACCTGGTGTAGGTGGGTTGGTTCCCCTGCTTATGAATGGAAGGTCACAGCCAGGTCTGGCTATATAACACTGGAAGAATGCTAGGTGAGCATTACTCTATAAGACAAAGTATCTAGTTAAGCATGTCTAGGTTCTAGAATGTATTATGATTTTATATGTAACCATTTGTTTCCAATGCTTTTCACTGTCAACATTTCTGAGTGCTGTGCGTTAAGCAGAGCAATGATCTGAGTTGGGACTAGTAAACTGGAGTATACAGCTTCTTTGGAAGCAGAAAACTTGTGAATTCTGTGAGTGTCCAGGGGAACAGGCTGGGCGCTTCAGTGAGATGCGTAGGAGTTGGAGTATGCCTATTGCTAGCTTGCAGAGTGAGAAAAGGGCCTATGTATGCCTAGATGGGAGAGTTTGTGTTGCCTATGGCAGACAGAGACAGGGAACTGACCCTGGCACAGACAAAGTTTCCTCACACTAAGGTGTCTCACCACTCTGGGAACTTCTGGAAATGTCAAGTGCCAATCACCCACATTAACTCTGCAGTGAAGATCTACCCTGAAATTGGGATTAAGAATCAGGAAACCTTGCACTCTCACTGACCTTGGCCTTGAGCAATTCATTCATTCCCTTCATTTCCCCATCTATACAATGGTGCTGGTAAATGACACTCTCACAGGCATGTTGTAAGGATGACTAATGGTTAATGTAGGCAAAGCCCGGGTACCAGGCTAACCCATTTCGAACTGTGCATTAATAGCTAATAAACTCAAGGCAGTGAAAGTGTGGTTTTCCATATGTTTCCTGCACTACCTGTTCCCAAAAATGTCTGTAGGGGAACCCGAGATCCCCTTATTTCATAGGTGATAACCCTCATCCTGCCCTCCAGCATTGTGTGCCTGGGTTACTTCAAAAGGGCTGTCCTATTTCACAGACTGAACTGCTGTAAATGTTCATTAGTGTGAAGGTGATGATGATGGTGATGATGAATAATGCAAGCAAAGCTCTTAGTGTCAGGTCACACTGAATGGAAGACCAGACACCAATTTCCAATGCAGCAGCAAACCCATACTTGAATAAAGCAGAATGAGGTGTATTTTTATTTTTATTTTTAAATTACTTTTTCATGGCTATTGGTTATGTCCAAAGGAAATCTCCTTATTCTCCTTCCAAACCTGTCTGAATTCTTTATGTGCCAGAGCAGTCTCATTTCCCGAGACACTCCACTTACAGCAGTTTTATTTCATTCCTGACTCACAGAGAATGTTAAAGACTTCAGAGTCTGCAGTAAAACAGAGACTCTGATTAACATGCTGCACTGATTAACACCGCTTCCTATGAAGGGAAGAGGACACAAGGACTTCCATTCAGTGTGGGCATGCACAATTTGCCCAACTTATGGCAGCATTGGCAATTTGGCAGGAGCCCAAGGGCTGCCATAACTTAAAAATGGAGTAGATTGTGGCTGTTCTCACCTTTTAATAAGGACTAGGCTGCTTCAATTAAAATGGACTCCAATGTATGCTGAAGGGCTGTCTGTGCAGTCTAGCCATCCATTTTAAAAGATGAAAGGTTGCTCTTGGCCAAACGTTTCTACACTTGAGCTGCCTTACTAAAGGGTGTCATGATTAGAGATGAGTGCATTTGGATCTGAATCTCGGACACAACCTGATCCTATTTAGGGTTCAAAGGAGTTTGATTAACTTTAAAATAATAATTGTCCAGCTGAGAACCTTTCTTTTGCACTAGTTCCAAACCTGTTAAAACCAAGACCTCTGGGACTCCCCTCAATGGGGTTGGTTTTTTACACTGGTAACCAAGCGTCTGATGCAGCCTTCTCAACTCTTCTTGAATTCAGTGGGAAATTAAGGTCACTTAGCATCCCACAGAATTGGGTCCTAATACAATTCAGATATGTTTAAGTACCCTCTTAACCTGGGAATGTCCTCACTACACTGAACCAGCATATTTTTTTCAGTCTCATTGGCTGAATGCACTGTTGCATTGGAATTAATTGCAATGACTGTGAAAGGTGACTTACAGGTAAGGGAATGGTAAGGACATTGTTTTGTTAAGTGCCCTCCAATCTGCAGGGCTGTTTTTAAAAGAATATTAAAAAAACGATTTATATTGTAGCTTCTGGTCTCAATTCCAACTGAAATCCTTGCTCCATTCTGCTAAGCACTGTACCAACGTCAGTGCCTGCCCCAAAGTGCTTACCATCTAAATAGACAAGCCTGATGATCGGTAGTAGAAAGGAATAGTGGTGTCCCTGTCACTCTGCTGCTAATCAAAGGAAGTAGCATACACAGTATTTTGCAGTATGATTGTTCTCACTCAAGCTAATTTATTCTAGTGGAGTAACTCAAGTGTAGTGGAACAGGAGAGACTGAGAACTGCCCTAGAATAGTCAATAGTCTGGTGATTAGGCACTGGGTGGAGGGAGGTTTAAATCCCTACTCTACAGCATGAATTTGCCTCTCCTCCCCCACTTTTCTGGCTGATGGGCAGTGCACCACAACTCCTTTGTCACTGTAACCTTTTACTTCCAAATTTCCTTTCACTTTTATTTATTTATTTATTTTATTTTTAAAGTTAAAGATGACCAAAACTGGGGGAAAAAATTCTATTGACTTGAACAAAACACTGTTTGACTTGCTACAAAATACTGTTTCTGAAAAAGTTAACTTTTCAGCTGCTGGAATATCCCCAAAATAATTGCTTTAGGATTTTTTAAAAATTTCTCTGAAATTGACAGAGAACTTTTAAAAATCAACTATTAGCCTCATACTAGAACTATGTGATCTTTGTATTTCTATTTTTCGTGCTGAGAATACACTTGAAATTAGTTCTGCTGCTGCATTAAAAACTTTGACTCATCTTATTTGTTTGGTTTTCTGCCCAAGGCTGACTGAGAAACTATTGATCCTTCATTAAATAGGTGATGATGATTGCACTAGTGGTAAACAGAATCACTCTGGGATAGAATTGATGCTATATTACTGTAATATTAATAAGGACTGTAACTACTCAAAAGTAGTGTCCAAGGACCATGCCTAGGATTCTACTGAGTTGTGTCCGGTTCAAACAGATACTGCCTCTCTCAAACAACTTTTCAAACTTCTGGTTTTGATTTGATTTACCTTTCCAAAGAACATTAACTGTCTATTTAGGTCTTTTGTTAGAAGACACATCGGAACTAGAACTGGTCAGACACTGGAAAAAAGATACAATTTTGCTGTTTCTCATAAAATTATCCAATGGGTCAGTGCTATAAAGAATGGTTTAGAAATTGACTAGTATTTGACCAGGTTTAAATAAAATCAGACTCTGACTACAATTTCTTAAACTTAGAAAATTGCTGGCTCCTGGAGGATTTTCAGCTTGCCTGAAATGGAAAATGGAAATGAGATCATTACCCTCTAATTCCAGTGCTGTCCTGGGTGTATTGTTGGCTTTCTATGAGTTCATTGATTTATACTTTGAAATTGTACTGCCAGAGTTGAAGGGAATGGGTTTAGGGAGTTTATCTCATACTGGATAACAGATAACATATGTAACTCAGCCTAATAGTCCTATTTTTTTCAGCAGACATAGGTGGAGTGCTGGGGTGGAGGCAGACTAAAGACAGTCCCATAACCAAAACTTAGAAATTATGTGCTGAGAGAGGCAGGCTGGAAGGCAATATATCAGACCAGGACAGAGACAGCTGATTAAGCTGAGTTCAGCAGAAAGGTAATTTGAGCCTGGAAGGTTGGTGGAGGTGACCGGGCATTTTCGCAAGCCACAATACCAGTTAGGGTAAAAAAACATCCAGAATACAAGGGGAATATTTCAAACCAGTGACCATCCTGGTAAAAAGTGATATGAATGTATCTATGAGTGTTGTTGGAATTTGATCCAAGTACAGTTTTCGTTGGCTGCAGACAATACTGCAACACCCCCTCATCTGCTGGAGTGAGTGTCACTGTGACTCAGGCTGACTTCAACTGATGCACAAGGAATACAGAATCAGTCCCATGTCTCTAGCATAGCAATCTTGGGAAACATTTGTGTTCTCTTCACTACTAAAGAGAACTATTGCTTATATAAAATAAACCCGTCAAGTTTTGCGACTGCTTTATTAAATTCAGTCCTAGCAAAATTACAGTGATGGAGAGCCAGCCAGGTTTTTCTTAGAGGCCTGTCTCCAAAGGAAACAGACAAATGTTTCAGAAAAAAGTCCTATCAACTTGTTGCAGAGAGAGAGAGAGAGAGAGCAGTTTTGGTGCCCTGCACAGTACAAATGGCTGCACTCCCTATGGGAGTGGGGAGTGTTCCACCAGGGGGCCAGCCTCTCAGCACGAGGGGGCTGCGCTCAAAACTGCAAGGGCAGGAGCTGTAAGGGACAGAAGTGGGGGTCATGCCTGCCCACACACTCATTGGCAGCAGCTGGAAGCGGAACAACCTGACCCCGGCCCCCTCCACTCTACTGACTCCCAGCCGTATCACTTGGGGGAGAAGGCTTGGAGGAAGGTGTGGAAGCACTCCCTGCCTGCACTCAACAGTGGTGCGGGCTGGGAGCTGGTGTCACTCCACCACCACCACCGGTGAGTGTGAGAGCGGGCCCAATCCTGATGCTGGCATCAGGCCCTCTGCAACCTCTCTGGACTATGTTGATCAGGGGAGGGAGATTGGGAAAATGGGTGAGAAGAGGTGGGTTGGGTGGAGCAAGGGCAAGGACTTGGAGGCAGGGGTGGAGTAGGGGTGGGGTGAGGGCAGGGGTGGAGCAGAGGCAGAGTAGGGAGGCTGTCCCAGGCCTCACCCCCTATTCTTCAATGATAGCCTTGCGGCGAGGCCAGCCACTGGAGCTGGCACTGCTACATACACAGTGGCCTAAGACACCACGAAATTTGGGGCAATTTGATGTCCCAAATTTTGTGGTGCCCTGTGTGGCTGCATATTTTGCCTGTTGGTAGGGACAGTCCTGAGCGAGAGATCCAGATTATCACATGGTATCAATAGAGCTAAGCTGATTTACCTTGATAGGTTGTAGTTTGGGACAACTGTGATTTCTAGAGTCCCAGACTAAAAGTTGGGTCTTCTCTAATTTTATATCTGTAGGTGTGGTGAAATAGTTAGTGCCTGATTCACAAGCTAGACCACAGACGTGGAGCTTTCTCATGGACAGTGGAACTGAACAAGTCTTCTGTGTCCTCAGACCTCTAGATTTGAGGATTTGGGCCTAAATTGCATCTGTGATGTTTAGGATGTAATTGTGGTTTCAGTCTCATAATAATAACACATTATAATTTAAATAGCACTATTAAGTTTTCATTGAAAAAACTGAGACAGTGCCATTTTCTGGGGATTTTATTTATTAGCTTTGAAAAAATATTCAAGGTCAAAGGCAGACAAAAAGGCAATTGCAATCTACCAACAAAAAGAGATTAACCACAGTCTAAACCAGACATATGTAAAACAATTGACCAGTTTAATTATTTTTACATGAACACAAAGACATGATGAAACTCCATTTTACCTTTCACGTTCCCTGTAAAGCTTTCATGGCAGTGTTTATTTTACAATTATATGAAACAAAAGCATTTTATGCAGAATGTAAAATAGAAGTGGAATCTGGTTTGCATATAACCACAAAGGTCCTGTAGCACCTTAGAGACTAACAAAAATATATAAATAGTATCATGTGCTTTATGGGCAGAACCCACTTCTTCAGATGACAAATATGGATATAACCACAAAGGCAGAGAGACTTTATGATGAAATCCCTGAAGTGGAGAAACAGATAATGCAATACAGAATCAGACTGTAAGCAAAGGTCTATCTGTCAATGGATAGAATAAGATATTTCACGTAAGATTTTGTACCAAGATTCCTTCATGCTCAGGCTTCTTATGTATTTGTATTATAATATAGCCATAATCAGCACACAATATGTTAAGTGCTGTAAAGACAGATAGTAAGAAGAAGTTCTTGCCCCCAAATAATGTATGGTTTAAAAAGATAACAGTAGGCATGGGTGAAAGGAAGTATTCATATCCCCATTTTGCAGATAGAGAACTGAGGTACAGAGAGATGCAAGACAATTAAACTTAGATCTCTCCAGTCTTACTCCAGTATCTGACCTACTTCAGATCATCTTCCCTCTCAACCTTGTGCAATCAGACTAACACATGTACCAATGTGCACCCAACAGCAAAATTCCTATTGCCTTCACCATCACTTTATTTTCAGACAGTCTTTTCAAAATTATATTATGTTGAGTGATTTAGATTAAATCAGTCCACAAAAATAAATTGATAATTGAGTATCTGATTGTTTTGTCCACTAGAGAGTGATGTTCCTTTCAGCCCAAGTGACTAGTTGCTAAAGCTAGTTGGGAAAATGTCAATATTTCTGGGATTATTTTTGAGGGAGAATTTATTCGGAAGTTTTTTTTTTCAGATTTTTGATGAAACACCTAAGCTAAAAACAAAATGTGTGTCTGTGGCTATTTTTTGAAAACTATTTTTTGGCTTAAAAAAAGTTTGTGTAAAACCAAAACATGAAAAATGTTACTGAAAATATGTCACTTTCTAGTTTTCATTTAAATCTGAAAATTCTGACCCAAATGAAAGAAGTTTTTTGTATGGAAATTTTCTTGGAGGCTGGAAAACTATTTTTTGTTGTTGAGAACTTCAACCAGCTCTATTAGTTATCCATTCAGTCTCCGATTTCATAATACTTATGCCTTTGCATAAGGGAATGTCAGTCAAGGCAACTAGTGTTATGGCCATTAAATGTGATTCAAACTATGACAAAGAGACAACGAAATCTTTCCATTTCTTCCCCGCCCTCCCCCCCCACCACCCTCTTTCTGTAGTTGGTAATAATCACTTAAAACTTGCAATAATTTCCACATATGTCACTTTCTGTTCCCCTGCATGTCCTCCATCTTTGACTTTACATTTGATAAACATTTCCTCCTATATTTTAAAAGAATAAAAAAGGAAAATGGTTGTTTTTTTAAAGCAATAACAACTTTTAACTGTTCAAAGATCCTTGTTTGTACATTAACTAATCTAACCTCCTTTCAGTGGAACAAGCCCTTAGAGATATGGGGACTGAAATGCACTGAAGTTGGTGGAGCTGTTGTCAGTGTTCACAGCCTGTGAAAGTTAAGCCAAAAGTGTCTGGCATTAACCTTCCAAGGAGAACACACACCATGTCTACACTAGGCAAACAGGCTGGGCGTAGAAGGCCAAGCAGTTAAAGCCTAATTAGAGGGGGGACAGATTTTCTGGAGCATAAAATAGCAGTGCTCAAAATGTCTTAAAGGGGCAGTAACCTGATGCTAAGTTGTTGCTGTTAAGATATCTTAACTAAGGAAAGGGTCAGTATGCTCTGACAATGAGTTAAGCCCAAAGAGAAAAGACTATTGGGCTCTTGAAGGGTCCTACATACATAGACTCTAGGGTTTGGCTTGTCACACATTTGTGGGTGTGCAGAGTATCCAGCAAAGTGGAGACATGAAACAATTATTGCAGCTGTATGTTAGCAGGGCAATGGAGAGGGGCCTCCATCAAGATCTAACTGTCTGAAAGCCATGAGGTAGATCCTCAATGGGACCGCATCCTACTGCGCCATTCCATCCAAGAGGCTCCATTTCTACCTCCAAGATGTCTTCAGTTGCGAGGCCCAGATAGATGCGCCATGCCTAGAGTGCTTTCTCCCATTGCCCCGGGTCAACCTCCAGCACGAAAGAGGTGCTGGCCAGGTTGATCTCATCAAGATCCTAGGTAAGGGGATTGATCTTTTGATATTGGAAATATAAATTTAGACTTAATTGCTCTTTATCAGAAGGATGAACTACAATAGGCATCAAAGTATTAGTCATCAAAGTATTAGGCCTAAGAATCTCCATAAGATAAATGTACCTTGTAACTGTTTATAGGACTGCTCACTATGGGGTTGAGTTAGAAATTACAGGGTTTGTCATTGTTACTTGCAATGTATCACGCGTGCTGGTATCCTGTTTTTTCTGCTAGCCCTAGCAAATCCTTTTGTTTGAAAGGTGCTTGAGGGTGCGTCTACACTGCGCTGTAGCTCGAAATAAGATATGCAATTTGAGCCATGCAAATTATGTATCTTATTTCGGAATAGCTTATTTCATAATTTGGCGCTGTCTACACAGTGCGAAATTTCAAAATAACCGCATGGAATGAGGTTTACAGGGACGTCAGAATAGCGAGCCCGAAATAACAGGCTTGCCGTTAAAATGTGGGATAGCTATTTCAGGATATTTCAGTATCCCGAAATAGCATTGTAGTGTAGACATCGCCTGAGAGTGCTCTTTGGGAAAAGGCGCAGAAGAAAAGACTACCTCAATCCTAGATGCAACATTCAGGTTCAAGGTAGTCCCCTAATTGAACTCTAAATCATCAGTTTTCAGTGTTTGCTGAGCCGTTCCTCAAGGGCCATCACTGCACTTTGACAATTGAGTCTATGTTGTTTCAAAACTGTCAAATGTTCCCAAAGGTGATTTTTCATGAAGACAGTGCCTTCTGGTGGCCACATGTGTTATTCTTCATAGCTCTAATACAGAGAGAATCCAAGGCTTTTGGGATTCTATTCTGTTCAGAACAGAATAATATCGGAGTGCCTTCTAGTAGTGCAACATGTCTAGCATCTGTCACATGTGGTTCACTCTCTCCCTCTCAAATTCTCCCCAGAAGGAGAATTGTGGGTTTTGTTTTGGTAGGCATTCTTTTTGTTCTGCTGTTTTGTTTTTTAATGTACATGTTGCTGTGTGTTAGACAAGGCAGGGCAAAGAAGTGTGCTTTGCTCTTAGAGATGAAGGTGGTGAAGTTTATGATGACCTTTACTTCCTGTGGGAGTTCATTCCACAAATGTGGACTGGTCCCCAAGAAAACTGTCTTTCACACAATTGAGCTTTACCCTTATGGTAGAAAGGTCCATTATTCCTGAAAAGTGGAGTTGTCAGCCACAATTTTCATTCTGGAGCTTTTAGGCTATCTTTTAATTATACGGAGACTAGGCATTCAGCACATCAAAGATAAGGTCCAAGATCTTGGATCTGATTCACTGTTTCATGGGAAGTGTAGAGAGTAGAGCAGTGGTTTGATGTTTTGGCTGAGAAAATATGCTTAGCATTCTGCACTAGCTGGAGTTTTCTAAGAGCTGATGACTTCATGCCCAGATGCACCACACTGCTTGTGATAGGAGCCCACTTGTGGTTCACTACTCTGTCAGCAACTCTTGTCAGAACTGACTCATGACACTGCACATACTTGGGTTATGATAATTAGTTAAAAGGTGACATGTAGTATATCATTTGAAATCATTTACTCCTGAGGGTGTTCTGCATCCCAAAAATAAAAATTCGGTGCACAATATTTTCAAATGCTGCAACTTTTATTTGTCAAAATAACACTACATAACTCACAAACTCATCACTAGAGCCCCCAGTTAACACATGCAAATCTCCTCCTCCCAAGAGTTCAACAGTGGGGTCTCCCTTGCCCAGACACCTATTCCCCCTCTCACCATCCTCAGAGCCCCGGGGTCCAGAGGGAGAAACAGCCTGATGTTCAGTCTCAGGCTTGCACAGAGTGTCCTGTACACTGCCCTCTCCTTCCCTCAGGATGTGCTGGGCGCTGCAGTTGCCAGACGCCTTCTGATTAGCTCCCCTTTCCTCCCCTCCAGCAGTGTCTTCTATGTGTGAGCTGGGATCTGCCAAGTCCCAGTAACCCAAAGTGGTGGCTAGCAGCAGTGCAACCCATTGCTGTGAGGTGGAAGGAAATACTGTGCGTAAAATGTTAATTTCTGCAAAATGTGGCCTTGCACGATGGCATAGAATTCCCTCAGGGGTAGAAATCAAATAACACTGACCATTAATGTTACTCTGACATGTCTATAACACCTCAGTAAGTGAAATCATGGAGGCTCTGTGATGTTATGTCCAGGAGAATATAAACAAAGGTGACAAGTTTTTTTTCTATATAAAGGCTGGGAGCTACAATGGCAAAGCATTGTGGGCACTCAGGGTTACAGGGGTAAGAAGTAACAACCCCTCCTTGATCTGGATCATACCATGAATTCTGTGACACTACTGTAGTCCAGACTGGATATGACAAAACTATTCATTACCAAGATTAGGATGAGATGGCATTCACCTACAAGCCAACTGAAAAATGCTATTACATAAGAGTGTAGCATCAACAAAGAATCCAAGAACACTCCTAAACTATGAACTGAACTAACAAGTTGTAGGATGTGTACTTGTACTTACAACCTAAATGTTCTGAACCAGCTGCAAACTCCTAAAAGTGCTTTCCTGCCCACTGCTATAACCTACGCAGATTGCATTCAGGTTCAACTATCTCTTCTTCATTCATGAGCTGGTCACTTAACACTGAACCATCTTCATGGTAATTGCATGATCATTTGTTGGCGTGCCCAACAGTGTTTCCTGTAAGCTGAGCTCTTGGGCAACCACCCCAGAGAGATTCAAATGATAGTAGAGCCCCTACAGCATCCCACAGCTGGAAACGTGTTTTTCAATTGGTGGTGCACACCTGCACTGTGCCTTTGTGCCCATCACAAAATTTATTCCACACATGGATGGAAAAAATTAGAGGGAACTTTGGTGCCCAAGCTTACTGACCCTCCAAGTGACATATGACAATCTTCAGAAGTTTGAGAGCCAGACTTGCTTGCTGGGGCACAGGGCTTCAGCCCCGCTCATGGTAACTGCAGGAGATGCAGCTATGGAGAGAGGCAGTGTCAAACAGCTGGGATCTGCAGGGAGAACTGCTGCCTCTCCTCATGGAACTAATTTCTCCTCCCTGCAGCTCCTCCCTGTTTCTCCTCCCTGCAGCTCCCAACTGTGGCTTCTCCATGTGGAGATAACTGGTGGGAGCTCCAGGAAGGGGCCATTGAATGTAAGAGGGTGAGAATGTTTGGGAATATGTGACTCAAGCAGTTGGGAGTAGATCCTTAAATTTCGCACACACTCACCCCCAGCAGGCACTAGTAATCTCTGGCAAAAGCCTCTGCCCCACCATCCTGCCACCGGCAGAAGTCCCAAACTCCCTTCCCCGTTTGGTAGGCAGAGAAGTGGAAGAAGTGAGGGGGGTTCCACAAACTGCATTTTAACTGTAAAAGAGTTGCATGTGTCTCTCACACAGAAATTTGGCTACACCTGTCATATGTGATGAATATGTGATGAAGGATAGATAGAACTGCATGATATTTACATATTGCTGGCACTTGAGTTCATGATGTATTATTAATTCACCTAGGGTATATCTATAGTGGAGATGGGGTGGAGGACCCAAATGAACCTTGGCAGCAATTTTAGCACTCTAGTCTGAGATCCCCACAAGCCTGAGTCAGTAGATCCTGAGATTTGTTGCCACCACTTTTCCCCCCTTTCTTTCAGCAGTCTGCATGCTGCATATAGATGACATTAAATAGGACCAAAGGAAGAAATGTTCCTTGTGGGACTCCCCAGCTGAGGAGTCTATCAAATGAATTCATTTGCAAACAAGTTAGGAACACATTCTTCATTAATTTTGTATTAGCCTTTTGGCTAAAATGTCAGTTTCACAACTGATATGTTCTTTAGTGGTAGAGTGCTCCCAGAAGAGCCATTTGTAAAACAAGCTTTTTCTTCTTCACAACTTGTCTGCTCTTTCATCTTAGCCATAATGCCAAATTCCTCCCAGTGAAGCTGTATGGGTGTAAATCAGGGCAGAATTTGGCCTATTGTGCCAAATTTGTGACATCACATTCAATATGTGGCTATTTCAATTTAAATGTTGGGGATTGTGATTTCCCTGCAGAATCTAGCAAAAGGCATGGTTAGGCTAGAAGAAGAAAAAAACCCTCTTAAAAACACAAATATCTTTACTAATAGTGAAGTAAACCCAGCAAAATCAAATCAAACTATGTGACTACGTCTAGTCTGGCCCCCTTTGCCAGAAAAGGCATGCAAAGGAGGCCAGTCGAAATTGCAAAT
>JANRFK010004893.1:42194335-42221381 GCA_030068395.1 Apalone spinifera
CCCCCCCAGCGCCCCACTGCCCCGGCTGGCTTTTGGGGAGAGGTTCCCGTGAGACCTGATACACCCCCCGCCCCCTGTGGCTGGCAGTGGGACAATGAGGGGTGATAACCTAGTTCTCCTGCTCCCCCAGTGTGGTTAGCACAAGGCGAGTGGTTATTGGATTCCTCGCCCTGCCTGGGGAGGGAGCGAGTGCCAGAGTTGGAAATGATGGCAGGGCGTTGGGAGTGATTTATTACTGGAACTTCCCAGCAAGTGTGGCAATAGCACCTACCCTGGTCTCCACCTGCTGCTGCCCCTTCAGCCTCTTCCTTAGATTTGAATCATCCCTGTTCAAACTCTGCCCTATCTTTGTGATGTCTGATACATTTAGCAGTAATAGTCCTTCATGTTTTTACAAGCAGGAAAAGGAAATAATTGTTCCCATCGAGGACCAAGGTATGACAGGACTTTAAACTATAGCAAAATGGATTGTCTGGTGATAGTTGTCACTTCACCACTGAATACTTACTACATGTTTCCCCAGGCCAACAAATTAGGAAAACTAGTTTATACGAAATCTGGTAACAAAGAAAGAAAGGAGTTACTTAAGTTGCCCTGTCATGTTTAGTGTTTGGCCTGTCTGCTGCTGGCAACAAGGAACTTGTTGAAAATTCCATCTGGAGCTAAATTCTGCTAGTATTTATCTTCTCCTCATTAACCATTTATCCTCCCACCCATCCCCCGCTGCTTTTGAGGGTAGAATATTTTCACTAGTTTAATGAGAGCTTGTGATACAACTAATATACTGTTTTCAGATAATCTTTTAAGTGGTCAGAAGTGTATTTGTTTTAAGAAAGAATTTGATTCTGCTTTGAAAATGTATGAAACATTACTCATAGGCAGATGTTTTATGTGTAGTAGTCTCTGGTGTTTCAGCTGCAGTATTGAATGTATAAATCTGATAATGACAGATCTTAATTAGCAAACATTTTAGTTAGCAAGTTTCTGCTTTTTTAACTTCCCCACAAATTTGATTAAAACATTTTTTCTTAAAGCCAGCATATCTTTTAGACTGATATTATTGAATTTGTTACATAGCCTTATTAAAAACCCCATTGATTTATTAAAAATTCTCTGAAGTTCTTATTAAACAAAAACATAGTTGTAATAAGTATCTTTGTCCATCTATTGTGAGTACTGATTATTTTTTATTCCAGTATACCTTTTTAGTGTATGTTAGTGATCTAAGCATGAGCCTGTAGTCAGACACAGCTGAGAGCTATTACAAGTACTGCCACTGATTCATTCTATGGCCATGGACAAATCACTTAAAGCTATGTCTCATTTTTCTCAGCTGTGTGGGGAGACAAGGACTTCACTGGTGCTCTGTGCTCTGTCCAGTAGTCTGTCTTCATGTAACAAGTTGCAGATTGGGTCTAATTAGAGCACCTAAGTAGAAACATGCTATATTATTAACTAACATTATTAATCAAAATGCACACATTTTATCCTCATCAAAACTTGTTACTTGTTCTATACACAAGTTGGTTTTAGTCATTCTTAAACTGCAATATTATATGCCAGGCTAAAATTTGTGACTTTTTAGTGAGCGTTCTTTAACCTGCATCAAGATCACGTAGCTATTGTATTTTTATCATTATGTATAATCATAACAGGTTACTAGTTTGTATTTACCTGAATTGTAGATAATCTTAAAATAAAACTCCACAAGTAAGTGACCAGTACTGTATAGTTACAGTATTGTGTGCTAGTCCAACACAAACTAAATGAGATTAAAGGATTAGTATGCAGTTAATGACTTCTAAATCCTCTATTTCATCCCCCTATTGTATATATTAGTGCAATTTGGGAGCTCTTTAATCAAGTGCTAAGGTGTCAGAATACATTTAATGAATTGCTTTCCCATAGAAATTAAATAGTGTAATTTTATCTACATAATTATAAATCTAATCAAATTACATGTATTTAGTAATAAAACACTTTAAATTTTTGAGAACTTTTTCAAAACTTCTAACTTCAGCTTTTTTTAGGAGATGTTACTGACTCAGATACATGCATACTTTTATTTTGTTTTAATCTTTTAACAGATACATTTACAGCTATTTGTTTTATTTAAACAACATGTATAATTCTCATCTGTAATTATGTAATAACTAATTCAGTGTATACTAAAGCTATGAATTCTTGGGCCCAGGTCCTGCAAAGGCTTAGGAATTTAGAGCTTAACATACAACAATGTGTCTGTGGCTCTAAGAGTGCAACTTGTCTTGTGTGCTTTGCTCCACAGAAGGCTTATGTATTCTTGAGATACTGGAATTGAAAGACATTAAAAAACATAATTTTTACAGAAGACTGAAGTTCAGTTGCTTACAGGGCAGAGCTCCCCAACTGCTGATTCTTGATCTGTTGATTAGGCCCAGTGGTGGAAGCAAACCTATAAGAATTATTCCAGTATCTTTGTGCTAATTAACTGTCCATCTCTATTCTATAATATAAGTACAAAGACTACATGAAATTGACAAATTTAAAATGGATGAAAAATCCATTTTATTCAATATAAAATTAATTTGTGAGACTCACTAGCATAGAAATAAGCACAGTTCATAAAAGAATTAGAGCCATTTAGAAATAAAATCAGCATCTTCATTTATAAAACAAAGGATAAAAATGACAAGGGTTATCAGTCCTCTTGTTTAGGGTATTAAGGACCAATAGCCTGAACCTACTTAAATTGAAGTCAATAATAAAACTATTTTTAACTTCAGTGAGAGCTGGGAGCAAAATCTTTAATCAAATCCTGAATTGGGATGAGGACTTGCAATTGCCAGTGAAACCAAATCGGCAGGTTGATTGGCATCTTTCTGGATTTGGTCCAGTTTTATCACTGCTGGATTCAGGCAGTTTTTTTCCTTAGTGTAGTGATACTGCATGGACTAGACTCAGTCTCTCTAAGGATTTATGTACACATGAAAATTAATCCAGAATAATTTAGGATTTTAAAGTGGATTAACGGTCCATGTGTGGGTACTCTTGATCTAGAATAAAATCATCCATATGTAGAGTTAATCAGAAATGGCTATTCTGGAATAACTCCCCATGTAGACAAGTTCTAGCCTGAATATCATAATGGTACATCAGATAGAACATAGGAAAATTCTGCAACTGATGTGGCAGTTCCTCTGTTCCTTACTATAAACCAGTGTGTGTGTATGACTGGATGTGTAAATCAGCTGAGGGGAGAGCGGCAAGGTTAGCTTTATAAGTAAACACTTTTCAGTGTCTGGTTTCCAAAGATTAATTAGGAAAATCAGTGAGTTTAAAAGAAGATTAATGAAAAATATCTCAGCAGTGACTTTCAATAATAATTGTGTTATATGTATTAGGGTTTCAGGATTTATTTGCACAGAAGAGCAACATATGTTACTTGGTGGGGAAGAGTGTAGTTTCTTTACTTAGGTTTTATGATGACACAGCTGGCAATGAAATGGCAAATTTAGACATCCCACTTACAAACTTTGGGGTATAACATTTGCAGTGGAAAAACAATATAGGAGGTCAAGAAGGTGATGGAGGTAGGCAATGATGATAGACTGCTATTGTCAGCCTTTCTGTGTCTGCCTCTGGCTTCCTCTATGGGCCTGGGCAGATTTTCCCACTCTGCTCTGGATGTGCAAAAGATCCAGAATATGGTTGAACCCTGTTTAGTTCAGAGCACCTGCCTTTTGCTCTTACAGCTATTTAGGTCTCTGTGCTTTCTAATTCGGGGAAAAGTTTTGAAGACGGGAGAGACAAGTTCACTCATAACCGTTTGGATTCACCTGTTAAACCTGCTAGTAGGGATGCTTCACCTTTGACATTGGTGAAGTGTTGGCTGTAGAACAGCTTTGGTACTACTCTCCATTTTGACTCTGTGAACTACTGTTTCCCATCACTGTGGGCATGCTCAGTTTTGCACACACACACCTATTGGCTGAGCACTGAGCAAATAGTGAACTGGGAGAGAGGGGAGTGCTGCAGATTTCAGTGCCTCTTCGCTCCATTGTTTACAGGAGACCTCACATTTGCTTTCACATATATTAGTTGTACATTGAATTTAGTATAATATAATTATTACATGAATCATCAAATTTTCTTTGTGGATCGGCAGACTTTTCCATCTTGTTTTGCCTTCCAAATGATAGGCTGTCCCCAGCCTGCACCTATTGAATATTTAGTTGGACTGGCCTCTTTCTGGGATTGGTAATCTGTGAATGGTTTCATTAGCCACATCTAAAGAAGGTATGGTAGGTTTATCCACAATCACAGTGGGAAAGAAAACACTGTGACTGTCATTGTTGGATGTGAATAGCATCTCCGTAGATATACTATTGAAAAGTCCAGAGTTTCTAAAAATCGCAAAATGATCTAACATTTTAGTGTATATGTGCACAACTGCTCATTTTACATGATATGCACAAATGATCAAGTCCTAAGTAATTGCTTTTCACTTACATAACAATTATTTGTTTTATTGTAATAGTATTATAGTAGGGTCCAATGACCCCAATTGATATTAGTGCCCCATGGTGCTACATGCTGTATGTAAACATAATAAGAGATTGACCCTGCCCTGAAGAGATTGCATTTAGGGTTGGTGAGTGTTTTCAGCAGTTAGTAAATTTGCTAAAAAATGCAGTTTCAAGGGAATAAAAAATCTAGGATTTTTTAAAAAGTCAATTTGACAGTTTTTTTCTTTGTTAAATGTTAAGTTAAATTGACTCCCCCCCCCTTCTTTTGCCTCCAATTTTGGCAAGAAAAAAATCAATTTAGTTTAAAAACTAACAGCATATTTTTGGATTTTTCAATTCAACCATTGAATCAAAAATTGATTATACAGTCAGCTCTAATTATGTTCTAATGTAATTGATATTGGCTCAGTAACATTACATTAGTAGGTGATGATACTGTGTCCCTGGGACACAGCACTATATCTTGCTGCATGCTCCTGGAAGAAATAATCAGTTTAGAAAGGGGGCTGTTACTAGTCAGAACAGTCCTGATGTTTTGATAGTTAATACTAGTATGAGACTTATGTGTTGTTCAAGAATTTTGTTCCTGCAATTTAGATGTCAGCTCGGCTGTTTTGGAACAAAAAGCAAATTAGTTATTTTTACATAATCTTGCTTCCCATCCTTTTTCCATATTTCTAAAAATCTGCAGTACAAACATTTCACTTTCTTTTACATGATTTAGTTTTGGTTTTAGTCATAACATTGTTCTAAGCTTTTTTTTTTCCAGTCTGCTTAGTGTACAACTGTTCTGTCACAAACAGTTAAAGTGAAGATCCTTGAGTATCAGGTCTCTTAAGTCTGGAAAATGCAAAATTGAATTTTATCTTTGTGGGTAATGTATATAGAAAACCCATTCTTTCATATGGACTAAAATTTAAACATTGACTTCATAGCTTCAGAGACTGGTATTTTCAGTTTCTCACTGAATCGTCGTCTTGCTGTTTGTGACCCACCCTTGTTAAACAGGGAGTTGTCTGGAGTTGTAACATGTTAAAGAAAGCTCTGCTGGATCTTGCTTTCTTAACAGATTGTTATCTGTGAACGCTCATGCAGGTAGGTGTGCTGAGGAGAGCACAATGTTTGGAATGACTTTTCTCACTTGCTTTGGTGGAAATTGGGCAGTTGTATTAAGGCTAAAAGACAACTGTAAATTTCATGTAAAAATTTGAGATTAAATATTCCTCACATGTAATACAAAATAGGAAAGGTGAGTTATACTGTTCCTTGTGCTGATATATGATTTACTACAAACAAGAACTCTTAATTAGCCTTTCGCTGCTACAAACTAAAGGGAGATCAATGGGGGGCGGGGAGGCAAGAAGCCACAGCTGTTATGATTTCCTCCAAGTCAGATTCTGATACCTTCTTCACTCATGTTGAGTAGCACCTTGTCCCGCAAGTAGTCTGACTGAATTGAATGATACTGCTTGCAGAATAAGTTACTATTCAACTTGAGTGACACTCAATACACCCCCTTTGCCTTCCGCCCACCTTGGATGTCAATAGCTAGGAGAGGAAACAGTTATTTAAAATCATTCAATTGGGTATCATTTAAAAAGAAAGAATATAGGCTGAATAGCAGGAGGAATTTTATGACCATCAGACTTGTTGATATGTATAACAGTCATCCAATGGAAGTGGTAGAAGCCCCATTTTAAAATTAGATTGGAGAAAATGTGAAGAAAATGTTTTGTAGACAACACTTGTGCATTGGTGGGGAAGTATAAAAGTTATTAATCATCTAGCCTTATTCAGTTACTCTTTCTAATTTGATCCATGTAGGCATTCATCTTTATGCTTTAATAAAATAGTGGGAGTTATTTGCTTATCAATGAACACAAGCATACTTCCACCATTCCGCATCAATTACATATTCATCTAAGAAGCCAATGCTGTTTTAAGTTTGTGTGTGTGTGTGTGTGTGGGGGGAGGGGGGCGGGGTTAAGGCACAGAACTGTGTAACTTTTTGTACCTCAGTTTCTTCTCCTGCAAAACAAGACATACCTAATTCACAGGAGCATAGTGACTTGGTTTGTTGATATTTTTACTATGCATTGAGGTCCTTGGGTGGAAGTCTCTCTAAAAGTGTAAATGTAAAGTATCCCATCTATTATTTCTTTGTTGAGGTAGAAATCTTCTTGATGTCTTGCATGTAATTACATTTCTTTTAAAAAATATAAAAAATCTTTGGGTCTACAGTGGCCAGTACAGTCCCTCTGCTTTGCTATGCCCAGTGTTCCTTGCATGAAATAATATAAGATTTATATGTTCTCTTTCATCAAAGGATATCAAGGGGCACTAATTTTGTGAGGTGTATCTTTTATACAGGTTGAGAAGCTGATAGATGGAGAAGTTGAGATTTGATCAAGATCACCCAGTAAGTGAGTGGCAGAGCCAAGATTACAATCCAAAATTACTCAATTCTTTGCAAAAATAGGTGATGCTCCCCAGTCCCTTCCTATATAGCATGCCACTGCTACATATTTAGTTTTAAAGGGCTGGATCATCTAAAGGTGTTGGTTGACCTACATCATCATCATGGCTTAACTTCGCAAACAAAGATTTAGGAAGGGGTTTGTCCACGTCTGATGCAAGCTCGTTGGTGACCGACGAGTCCAATGCGGGATAGGCAGATTCAGTGGCAGCAAGGGAAATTCTGTTCTGAATTTAGTGCTGCAGTGTCACGATTCTTCCTCCATGTCCTTTTGTCCTTAAGACCAGCCCTATGTGTATTCTCGAAGAAGGAGACAGCCTGGTGAATGGTGCATCTCCAGGCCTCTCGTTCCGAGGCTAAAGTAGACCAATGGCGGTGGTCAATATGACAGACGCCAAGGGATTTCTTCAGAGAGTCCTTGTACCTCTTCTTCGGTGCTCCTCTGTCACAGTGGCCAGTGGCAAGTTCGTCATAAAGCACAATCTTGGGTAGACGATGATCCTCCATCCTGGAGATGTGCCCTGCCCAACACAGCTGTGTCTTCAATAGGATGGCCTCGATGCTAGTAACCTCCGCCTGTTCGAGGACTTCAGTGTTGGTGATGAAGTCATTCCAGTGGATGTTAAGGATGGTGTGGAGGCAGTGTTGATGGAAGCTCTCAGGGAGACGCAGATGATGCCGGTAGGTGACCCACGACTCGGAACCGTACAAGAGGGTACTCAGTACAACGGCTCTGTATGCACCAATCTTCGTACCTTTCTTCAAATGCTTGTTGTTCCAGACTCTCTTATACAACCTACCGAATGCACAGTTTGCCTTTGCCAATCTGTTATCAATCTCTTTATCAACCTCGGCGTCCGAGGAGATGATACATCCCAAGTAGCTGAACTGATGAACTGTCTTCAGCTCTGACTCGCCAATGGTGATGCAGGGAGGGCAATAATCTTCCCAAGGTGTGGGCTGATAGAGAACTTCCATTTTCTTCAAGCTGACTTCTAGTCCAGAAAGTTCGGCAGCCTCTGCAAAGCAGGATGTTATGCGCTGCACTGCTGTCACCATGTGAGAAACAAGGGCAGCATCGTCAGCAAAGAGTAATTCTCGGATGAGTTGCCGCACTGTCTTAGTATGGGCCTTTAGTCGCCTCAGGTTGAACAGACTGCCATCAGTATGGTATTGGATATAGACACCATCTTCATCATCAAATTCTACTGCAGCTCTTTGGAGCATCATACTGAGGAAGATCGTGAAGAGAGTCGGCGCGAGAAGGCAGCCTTGCTTTACACCGTTGCATATTGAGAAGGACTCTGAGAGGTCAATGCCATGTCTGACTTGGCCACATTGGTCTTCATGTAGCTGGACGATCATGTTGAGGAACTTTGGGGGACACCCTAGTCGCTCCATGATTAGCCACAGACTTTTTCTGCTCACAGTGTCGAACACTTTGGTAAGGTCGACAAAAGTCACGTACAATCCCTTGTTCTGTTCCCTACATTTCTCTTGTAGCTGTCTAAGAACGAATACCATATCGATGGTGCTCCTATTAGCTCTGAAGCCACACTGGCTCTCTGGAAGGAGTTCTTCTACAATGGTGGGCACCAATCTGTTAAGAAGTACTCTTGCAAGAATTTTTCCCGTGACAGAGAGCAGAGTTATCGCCTGGTAGTTGGAAGAGTCTGACTTATCCCCCTTGTTTTTATACAGAGTGACGATGACTGAGTCATGGAGGTCCTGTGGTAGTTTGCCTTGTTCCCAGCAACAGACAAAGAGCTTGTGGAGTTTGGCGTGCAGCGCTGGGCCCCCATGCTTCCAAACCTCTGGTGGAATTCCATCGACTCCTGCTGCCTTGCCACTTTTCAGCTGTTTAATGGCCTTGACAGTCTCCTCTAAAGAAAGTCTGGAATGTTCTGACCACCGGTTCAGGACAGACACCTTGTCTGTGAAGAGCACTTGGCCATCTTCAGAGCGCAAGGGACTCTTGATGTAATGCGAAGGGCCATACACCGCCTTCAAGCCTTCATAAAACCCTCTGTAGTCACAGGTATCCGCGCAAAGCTGAGTTCTTTCTGCAAGTTTGGTCCACAATTCATTTTGAATCTCTTGAAGCTTGTACTGGAGATTGCTACATACAAGGCGGAAGGCTGCCTTCTTATCAGGACAGGACGGCTGAGCAAGATGCGCTTGATGGGTGGATCTCTTCCTCGTCAGAAATTCTTGAATTTCCTGATTGTTTTCATCAAACCAGTCTTTGCTCTTCTTAGAGGAAAACCCTAGGACATCTTCAGAGGTCTGCAAGATGTTGGTTTTGAGATATTTCCAAAGAGCATCTGAAGAGGGGTTTGTGGGACAGCTGGAATCCTCAAGCCTCGACTGAAGATTTGCCTGGAATTTAGCTTTCACTTCAATTGATTGGAGTTTGCCAACATGGAACTTCTTCCTTGGGGCGCTTCCCCTCTTTGGCTTGGCTTTGAAATGAAGACTGAGTTTACAGCGCCCAAAGCGATGGTCTGTATGACACTCTACGCTGGGCATTACTCGAGTGAGTAAAACATCTCGAAGATCTCTCTGGCGCACCAAGATGTAGTCTATGCGATACCAACACTTAGACCGAGGGTGCATCCAGGTTGTCTTCAGGCTGTCTTTCTGTGGGAACATGGTGTTGGTGATGGCAAGTTGCTGCTCCGCACAGAATTCTAACAGGAGGCGCCCATTGTCATTACAGTTTCTGACACCATGCTTGCCAAGCTCTCCTTTCCAGGCTTTTGAATCTTTACCTACTCGGGCATTGAAGTCACCAAGGACGATGACCTTGTCATCGATGGAAGCATTCTGGAGGAGGTTGCGCAGATCACTATAGAACCTGTCCTTTTCTGCTGGATCCGTTTGAAGAGTTGTGGCATACACTCTAAACAGTGTAGCATGCTGCTTGTTTCTAAGTGGGAGGCACATGGAGATAATGCGATCTGAGTGGCCCGTTGGCAAGTTTGCAAGTTTGGATGCAATGGAGTTCCTGACCATAAAGCCAATGCCAGAAAGGCGTTTATCAGACTCTGGCTTGCCTGAGCAATAGAGGGTATAACCTGCACCATGTTCTTGAAGGCTGCCTTCCTCAGAGAGGCGGACTTCACTAAGAGCAGCGATGTCAACATTCAGTCTTGAAAGTTCGTGGGCAACTAGAACAGAGCGCCGTTCTGAGCGATCACTATCTGCTGTATCAATCATGGTTCTAATGCTCCAGCAAGCAAGCTTTAGTCCTATCACACCTTGTGAGGCAGGTGTGTACCTTATCTTTCTCTTTGTAGTTCGACCGCTTTTGAAGATGCCCGTTGACCGCGGCTAGCCAACTGGGAGAAATGGAAACGAGCTTTGTTTGGGCCACCATTTCTAGGCCCCTCTCCGTCTGGAGTAAGCAGTGCTATCCCTAGAAAAGGCTGCTTGGTCGTTCAGGATACTGCCAAATGATGTCGTGGTTTCCGGGGTCAACATCAGACGACCCTTACACCTGAACCGTCTGCATGCATGGTTGACCTGCAACATCTAGATAAACAGCAGGTGGGAGGTAAGCAATGGTGCACGGTTTGGTTTCCAAAGTATGGTGTACAGTAGCTAATGGTTGAGTGGAAGGAGAATGAGACTTGGTGGATAGTTTTTAGGGATTGATATGGGACAAAGCATTGCAGGCCAAGATCCTGTGAGCAAGTTAATTGGAGGCACTCTACTTGGCAGTTAGTGTCTTATTCTGAAGTAGTACAAACTATCATTTTTATTTATTTATTTCCTGTTTATGAAACCTTTCCTTTCAACCATAAATCATACCAGATGCTAAAAATAATTTTCACTTTTCTTCTTTTTTGTCAAATGCCTATTTGTTTTAAAATTGTTTGTACATACGAAACAGAAATTTTTTATTTAAAAATTAAATGCAATGTAGGAAGTCTCCAGAAACATTTTCACTAAACTGTCTGTTCCTGATTGGATGTGTTTAGATTTCTGTTCTGTGTTAAGAAAATTTAAGCATGAAAACTTAAGAGTTGGTTTAATATACAGTTACATGCTATTTGAACTGCCTGTGTTTATGAATTTAAATCCGGCTTGTTGTTTTAAGTCATTAATCATTTCAATAAGTAATGAAGTCTTTCAGGAAGAAAATTTCTATTCTGTTTTTTTTATTTAAAAGTCAAGTTCACATAAACAGGAATTCACGATTTGTAACAGACTTCAGTGTCTCAAAGGAATAAATGAAAGACCATTGCAAAACAGTTTGTATCAGTTTGAACTGAAAGAATAAGCATTTGTAGAATAAGATATTTTGCAGTGGTACTGTGTATGGTTTTTAGGATGCTTGTTAAGAAACTTTAGTTATAGTAAGTGTGGCAGATATTTTATCCTGACGTATATCCTGTCGCTTGTATATCTGTTAACTTCTCAGACATAACTTTGAAGAGAGTAGGAGTTTAGTTAGAGAGTTTTGGGTATCACACAGTTGTTAAATATTTATTTGCTCTAGTGTTTTCACATTTTATGACTATGAATCTATTGAAAAGTGGATGGGCATGTTGACCATATTATTTTTCTGGAATGTACAGTTAGTCTAGAAAAGATATGGAGATTCATCTGTGGCTGCCATAATTCATTTCTACTTTGAGTTTACTAATATAAAACTGAAATAATGGTGCAATCCTGTAATCTTTACTCAAGTTAAAAAGCCTGACATGGGCAGTTCGGTCTCACTTGGCCTATTCTCTTATGTAAATGGTGCAGAAGATTGAAATTTTGTGTTGTATTGCAGCTGTTTTGTTTTGTGTTTATAACTTATTGTTTTTCTTCTCTCAAGAAAAGGAAGGATTGTAGGTGGACTGTCCAAAGCGGCTTTGGTAAATCCAGTTTGGCAGGCTTATGCTGTTAACATAGCATAAGCCCGCTGAGCTTGATTTACCTAACTGAAAGAAAAAATGACTGATTTCTGTGGTGCTCCTCAACCCTGGCTCTCCAAATATTAATGCATACCAGTGTGATTTGTTAAAGAGCACAAGTTCTTGAGCTTCTCTGAAAAAATCTGTTTAGTCTTTTTTTGCAAGAGATTTGTTTGGATCCTGATGACCAGGAAACTATCTGAACAAAGAAGAAGGGGAAAGACCCAAAGAATTTCCTGTTTGAACCATGGCTCTGATGTCAATGCTGAGGTGACTGTACTTTTCTCACAAAGGGCAGTTCTCCTCTGTGAAGGAGGTTATGCAGGGTCAGATCCACCAGATGGAAGTATGTTCTGGTGCTGTTAGATTTTTTTAATGTGCCTCTGCTCTGGGGGAGGACCATGTTTCGTTTCTGCAATTACCCAGTCCCTATTTGGCTATGGTCCTGGATGCTATTGTCGTCTTCAGAGGTGGGGACGATGAGTTCATCTATATGTATATTATGTGTTAAACAGGAGTCATTTGAAGCCACACCCATGTCTGGTCGTGGAGGTGCATTGTCTATTATAGACCTTTTGGTTACTGGATAACTGGATATTCTTTCACATCACTGTGAGGCAATAATTTGGCTCCAGGGCCATCCCAACCACAGCTCAAGATAGACTGGTTTGTTTTTATGTTGTAAAGTCCAGTATGATTATGTTTGTTCAGTTCTCCTTGTTTACTCTTCACTCATCTGACCATTGCTAAATCTCTGTCCCTTGACCTGTCTGTGCTTCCCATTGGTATTTTATCACCAAATTGTTTCAGGACCTGAATTTCATTCAGGTGTTTGCTGTGTTTTGGGAGCATTGGCAGCAGCAGAACTCTTTGTAGGAGTCCCTGAAACAGTGGCAGAACATGAGAGAGATCCAAATTCAGTTGTTTTGCCAATACTACATCCAGGTCATTGTGCATGTCTTGTGTCATGTTGCTTTCCTGGAATGGGACATTGTGGATCTTTGACTGCCTTGATGTGTGGAACTTGATACTAAAATATAAGTGTGACTGGGTGGACCAGCCCTCGAGCCCCCTGCTGAAGGCTTGTGTCCCTTGCCACACCTGTCCCTGCTAACCATAGAGAAGTCCTCCAAGGAAGCTAGAGGTGCAGGAGTTGCAAAGCCGAGCAGCAGTAAGTTGTAGTGCAGGTCTGAAAGAGAAGATGGGGTGACTGTCTGGCTAAGGGAGTGGCAGCACCACGGAGAGCTCCAAGTGGAGAGCTGGTGAGAGACTGTGGTCTATGGATAGACATTGATGGACTATGATAGAGCCCTGAGGTAAGGGTGAAGACACTGTCTCCAAGAGGGGAAGCCCTGAAGATACCATTCTCTTCAAGTGGGGAATAGACTGAGATACCATAGAGAAGGCACCAAGATGGGCCCCTAGAAAATGTATGTTCCCGAAGGGGTGTTTGAGTCTCACAGAGTGTGACTCAGGTGGAGGGCTGATTAGCCACAAAGGCTAATAAACTGAGGCAGTGCAGGCACACACACTTGGCCAGATGGGGCGCTTCGAGAGGTGAGTGTCATCCCATTACAGTGAGATTCCAGAGTGCTTGCTGGAGGAGAATGTATGAAGGGAGCACTGGTTTTGGCCCATTTCACTGAGCCACATAACACTTAAGGAGCTATGAGAAATTTTTTTTGGTTTGGAGAGGAAGACTGTGGACTGTCAGCAGATTCACTGTCTCCAGCTGCCCAGGGCATGTCTGATATCTGATTCTCTAGAAATCTAGAAAGCATTGGTGTCCTTCTGTAGCTTTTGATACTGAGAGTCCTATGACATAATGCACCATGGGTTGCCCTGTCTCACTATTGAGAAACAGTGTCTGGAGCCCTTCTGTCCTAGCAGGGGCTCTGTTGTGCTCTCTGCAGGCAAAACTTCAGGAATAGATGGTCTGTCTTCTACATTTTATAAATATTTCTAGGATCTTATTAGTCCTGATATTTTCCTGGGTGGCCCTGGAGTGCCGCCAGGGGAAGGAGCTGTCCCTCATTTGTCATGGGGCAGTAATTATCCTGTTGCCCAAGAAAAGGGACCTTTATGATGTGCAAAACTGGAGACCTATTTTTCTTCTGTCCCAATTGCAAAATCCTATTCTGTCCTGTTTAGATGCAGTTTTTCATTTTTTCCTCAATTGTTACCATTTGATCTCTTTGGGTTTTTTGTGATAGCTTTTCAGTGGCTAGGAACTTTTTTTCTCCAGGCTTGAGTTTATTCTGGAACTGTGATACACAGCCTGGATTTTTTTTTGTTTTTGTAGTATGTTGTTTTTGTTCTTGTTAATGGGTCACACCAAACTGCTCATTCTGATCTGTCTCAAGGATAAAGTGAGGGGTTGAGAGGGGTGATGTGCTGGGATTTTTCTGCACGGTGATCATGGTCTGCCTGTGGATTCGCTACCTTTTTATAAACTCACTTATAGTCTAAAAGTGTTTTGATTGACCTGAGGTATTAATAATGTTTGAGCAAACTTGATTCTGGTGATGCCACAGTGATTTAATGTTTATTTGGACTGGATTTGTTGCTATTTATTCATTTGTGTATATTTAACATTTTAATTACACTTTGAATATATTTAAATGTGATTTTTAATAAAATCAGTGAATAAAAGTGTTATCCACATCACATCTCTCCTCCCTCTCTCTTCTCCCTTTCCTGTGCTCCAGACCCAAAGACCTTCCTGAATCCTGACAGACATTTCTTGGAAATTGGTTTATGGAGATGAACTGATACACGTGCACAAAACATTTTGGTTTCCAGAGAGAGCATATTTTGCTGAAATGATAATTTACTGACTGACTCATCAGTTCTGAATAGATACAGAACTTGCCCAGAGGTCTTTCTCACTGGTGCAGTCTGGTGTGAGATTTTGGGAAGGAGGAGCATTGCATTGGTTTACACTCACTTCACATTTCGAAGTTTTTGTTCTTTGCCATAAGTGCTAGAAACTTAATTAAAAAAAAACAATGTATGCTTTCATTTTTATGAATTGACACTAGAAGTTCATGGAAGAGGTCCTAAACAAGCCATTGTTTCTCTTGGAAGTACAGCAAGACTTCTTGGCAGAGTAAAAAGGACTAGTCGCCAACTACATAACTGGATGGCACAGAGCACATTTTCTTCTTTTTCTTTTAACCATGTCTGAACACCTATTAAAGAAAACCAAGGGAAAAAATCCTAACCCCTCAAAAGGACATAGATGTAAATTTATTATATCAACGATGCAACATCAGTGTGAGAAATAGGGTGGCTGCATGAGCTAGAAAGGCAGAGCAGAAATGCTGAAAATCCTTTTATACAGTTTTATAATAGACCATGTTATCTATGCACTGCTCACTTTGGTCACTCCTATCAGTTAATTGTGCTAAAAACCAGATCTATTAGTACCAGACTGGTGTTGCCCTAGGGTGCAGAAGTAATGACAAAGAAGCAGAACAAGTAGTTACTTGGATATCATAGCAAATGGGCTCCATGTATGCGATATAAATGCTGCCCTTTCATACTCAGTGCACGTGGACTAACAAAGTAAAAAAGCAAATCATAAGGAATCTGAGAGAGACACTTCAGTGTGAGAAGTCTCTTATTACTTCAGCCCTTACTACACAGTTTCTCAGTGTTCTGTGTTTTCTCAGTGTTCTAAGTTTTCATCTTAACTGTGTGAAGAATTCTAAGTTAGGCACAATGAGAATTAAAGATGACTCTAAATTCTAGATCTGAATATCTTACATTTTTAAAAATTTCAGATCCATGTCCAAACTTTGAAGTTTAAATTCCTCTTTAACTGAAACTTTTAAGAAGTACAGGCACATTCAGGTAAATATAATATATATTTATAATATATATATTATAATGAGAGAGAGCATGTTTATATATATAAAATACACACAATAATGTATTTTAAGCAATAGGGGATGTGAAAGGTTAACCGATAAGTATCACACTTAAGTGGTGATGCTTACTGGCTCTGGTGAACTGATGGGGGCTGGAGCACCCTTCTCCCCCCCCACCCCCCGCCCCCGCTGGGTTGGAGTGGGCCTCTCCTTAATTGGTTAACTGGTTAAACTTCATGTTTAACTGCTTAATGAATAACATGGGATTGTACATCCCTATTAAGCAAATATATCAAAGCCTTGCTTACTATTTGTTTTCTACAGTCTGCACAAAAAATTAGCACTTTCATAGGTGTTAGGTATATTATGTTTCTTTAGAAAGTATTGGTTAATTTCACAGTTAAATGAACAATTAGGAAATTAATCAAAATAATTTTTAAAACTAGGAGCTCTAATTTATAATTGCTCTGAAAGGCTTAGATTTCCAGTGCTTGCAACAGATAACAGATTTTCTGATAACAGATTTTTGGACTGTATGCTGCATGAACAGACTTGAGCCACCTTTTGGGATTGGCACTGAAGTAGCCTCCCCAAATGACTAGAAAAGCAGCCCCCATGCTGAAGAGCTGTGCAGAATGTTTTTAAAAATACCTTCACGACTTACTAAATATTTATTTAAGTATCTGTTGTGTTATGACTAAATCATTCTAAGTTTCCTGTTAGTTGTCACCTGAGTTTCCAAAATCATTCAGGTTGCACTTTCTGCACTACTATGTGCTAACTGAGGGGTGTGTGGGAATTGGGGACCCCTGCTGCAGGTTATGGTCATCTCAGTTACTTAAAGCTGGGGCCTAGAGAAGGAAAGCACCACGTTTCGGGGAGGAGGGGGGAGGAAAGGAGGGAAGAAGTGTTAACAAACAGGCTTATTATCTAGTGAATTCCCCCCCCCCCCCCCCCACAAGCAATCAAAAGAAGCAACAACAACAAAAAAGATAAGAACATGGAAAGCATATTATTTATTTCTATTCTGTTTAGGCCCAGTAAAGAATAGTGACAATTGTATGTTTTTATTATTATCTGCAATAAAAATCTACATGAATTACGGTTTGGACTTGTATATGTGCATATTTATTTGTTTTTCCTAAAGTAAGTTACGTATTTTAGGAAAAATTGTCAGAATGGCCATCACAAGAGTTGGTGGCTGTACTCTGAGGCCACCAAAAATGTCTTGTTTGACCTGGTCTAGGCTAGGATTTAAGGGAGCTTTGTTAGGTGCCAATGACTTTTTGTGGTAAAATTCAGAAGTATCACTGCAAAAAGAAAACCACCTCCACAAGAGGCATAAAGCTCTTACTGCTGATTCTTTAGCGGTGATGTACAAGTGAAGACACTTTCTTACTGTTTATGGAGCGTGTAACCTCCGTAGGATATCTCACAATGTGCAGGTAACCACTCTAGCCAACAGCTCTGCTGCTCTGACACCAGGTAAACAGATGTCCTCCCGCTCCTTGTAAAGCCCTGGGAAATTTGAAACTCCCCTCCTTTTTCTTGGCAAGTCCTCACTTACTGTCTGGACAGGTGACAATGCCTGCTCCATGGAACAAACAGTCCCCTGCTTGCAGCAATGCTGAGCTACTGGAGCTGACCAGTGTTTGGGGCGAAGGGGGTGTGCAGGGAAGCAGGATGCCTCATGATCACCCCTCTCCTTTGCTTCTTACAAGAGCTGTACTGTGGGATAGTTGCCTTCAAGTGTTGCTTGCATCTGGGAGGGAAGTGCTGCAAAAGTAGACGTTCTGACACTTGTGACCATAAGTGAGCACACTTTTCTTTTACTGGTTCCTTATCACCGGTGAAACTGACTATGCAAAAACTCTGAAAATGTAGACATAGCCTAATATAGATGCAGTGTATACTCACAGAAGGACTTTTTCTACCTGTTCAGGTACACCAGTGCTTCAAACAGTGTTTGGTACCTTGACAGATGCACTCTACTGACAGAATAGCTGTGTCTACACTGCATGTTCTGTCAGCATAGCTGTCAGACAGTGGTCTTTTGTTTGTTTGTTTGTTTTAACAACCCTGATTGATGTAATGATGCCAATATAACTTTTAAAAGTAAACCAAGCTCCAGTTTACTTTTCAAAGAGGCATGGGTTTGGATCCTTTTTCAGAATTATAGAAGTAGGGATTTTAAATGGGGTTTAATCAGCTAATTGACTAGTCAATGGGATTTCCATCAACCCTGCTGTGGTTCTGTCTTTTAAATGTTTTAAGAACAGCCAGGCTCTTAATACATTTAAAAGGCTGAAGCACAGCAGGTGGGACTGGACAAAGCCAGGAATCAGCTGTCCAGGCTTGCACCTGGTCCCCCCTGGTGTGCTTGTGCTTTTTAAATGTATTAACAGCCGCCCAGTCTCCCGCTATACCTCTGTTCCCTCCCCACCATGCCGATATGATGCTGGCGGGGGGGGGGGGGGGGGGGGGGGGGGGGGGGGACTCCGGCTTTTAAACTAGGTCCCCCCAGCACCAGCTGATGCTCTTCCCCTTGCTTCCTCTCTCTGATCAAGGCAACTAGTTGAGTTGGATACTCAACTAGTTGCTTACATCCCTATATAAAAGTACTACAGGTTGAACCTCTCTAATCTGGTATACTCTGCTCCAGCAACATCCTTGGTCCAGCATGATTTTAGTTAGCCAGATGTACACTTATCATGGGTGTAGTCAGGTTCCCTATGATCTCATAAAGTTTTTAGCCACCAGTCCTGGCTCTTAGTGTTTTTTGCTATTATTTAGCTCTAATTTACCTCTAAATGTCTGAGACCAATAAGCAGTGTAAGGATTAGCATCGCTGCTGGACAATATTGACCTCCCAACTTTTGGCAAATTCTCTGGTTTGGTACTGGTCCTGTGGGTACCAGACTAGAGAGGTTCAACCTGCATTATTGTTTATGATTGCTTTGTTGCCTATGTGCTATGCATTTCCTAAGCACAAGTTGCCATTCCTGCCCCAGAGAGCTCTCAGCTGAAAAAAGACAAGGAAAGTATGAAGAGTTGGGAGATGGATAAATCGTACAAAGGATTATTTGTTAAATAGATACTAGGTATGCTCACTGGTCCTCTATTTAACCTTTATCTGTTGGCTAGATAAATATGTTCTGGTTTCCTGTAGACATAACAGTAGAAGTTGGTCTGGAGGAATGATGTAAAACAATTCCTCTTTGCTGCTTCTTTGGAAGTTTCCTGATTTTCATCCATCTTTGGAAGAACTTCCTGTGAGCTGGCCATAGCCACAATGAGTTTATGCTTTGGTGGGGGGGGGATACAGTATTTCATATAGTATTTTTCCTGTGTATAAGGAAATTTTCACATTTTTGTTATCTTTGCAATAAAAATGTCAGTGATAAATTCTAATCCTTGGCTTTTGTATACTATGTATATACCTATATTTTACTTTTACTGTATTACAGATTCCCACACTAATTAAATCTGAACAAGCTGGAACAAGTGGAAAGACAGCTTGTCCAGGTAAGTTTTCAGGACGCCACCCTTTTCTGATTGCAAAATATAAAATGGCATGATCTTCAATTTCTCAAACTAAGTTGCCTTTATTTTATTCTGGAGTAAAATAAGTAGTCAGCATTTATAGTTGGCCCTAAATTTGAACATTCTTATTGCTCAGGAATAGTTTGTATATCCCAGTGTTTCTCAACCTTTTTTTATAAAGTAACCCTTTTAAAAAAAATAATAAGTACCCCTGGTACCTACAGTTTTCAGACACACAATTTTATTTCTACCATTGCAACACATTTGTTTAAACAACTTAATCGTAGCCATGTAGGCGATGACATTTTTTGGTGTAAAAAGTACAAAAATAATAAAACGCTGTAAAATTTAAATAAAAATTCAGTTTTCTCCAAATTTTAGTTGATGATGTACCTCCCCAGACTTCTCAAGTACCCCTAAGGGTACTCGTACCACTGGTTGAGAAACACTGGTATATTCTACTTACTTGGGAGACAATAGTAGTGACTGAATCTCTTTTTATTATGAAGTACCTACTAAACAAATGAACTGTACTGGATGTTCATTCTTTTATCATATTTTCTATCCTTTTAATTATATTTTCTTATGCTCCTTTCTCACCTGTCTTTTCCCTTGCTTTAACCTTTTTAATCTTCCTTCCTTAGTTATTCCCATATCTCCCCCCTGCAAAACATCCTTTCACATACAGTCTCAATTCTTTTCTTCACTTTTGCTTTGCTACCATCATCCCTAGTACCAAACAACAGTCCAGTACTTACAAGCTACAGGGGAGGTGAACAGAAGCATGGATTCCACTTCCAAATATAGGTTAGTAACTGCCTGCATATGGTAGAATGGCAGCCAAACTGCCTGTAAACTTGCCACTTTCAGCAGTGTGCTCAGACTCTGTTTACTTCTGACTGTACACCCTGTGAGTGCTGTGGAAAGTTTTTAGACATTTTCCACAATAATTAATACTTGTTTAGATCCACTAGTGTTGGCATATTGGGAGACTTGGTACATATGGGCTGCTGGCATCTTCAACTAAATGTCATAACTCTTCTCCGAGCAGCTCTAATCAACACTATGTATAATAATAATAATTAATAAAGTATAAGAACAAGTGTCAACAATGATGGGAAACTGTAAGAAGATTGCCATAGATTAGGCAGGAGCCTGTGTGAGGAAGAGCTGGCTAATTGGGCTACTCTTGTGAGATTTAATTGAATGAGTATATGATCACTTGGTAAATCTGTGCTTGGTTCCTGAGGTGTGTACATACTTCCCAGCTCACTTGCTATCCATTCTAAAAGTTCAGTTATCCGGTGGCTCCTTCAGGTGTCCAGTCTACTGGGGTTTACAGAAATCAGGACAAAGAAATGTCTTCTGTAAAACTGATGGGGATTTTATTAGTTTTCAGGGGTACTTGGCTGCACTATTTTAATTATAAAACCCTGAAACTGTGGTATTAATCACACACGTATATAGGGTGGAGTGTAATTGTGGTGGACAAGAATGAGCTTGTTAGATTACCCAGCAGAGTGGGGGTGGTGGGGCAGATGGGAGTGGAGTGGTTAGGCAGAAGTTGGCAAGTGATTTTTAGGGATATTTATATTCAGGTTACTATCTCGTGTGAAATCAAGCACTCAGATAATAGAGTGATGGAGGCCATTTAAAAAATAATATAGTAAGCATTATGGGCCACACCTCCAAAACCAACAGTGGTGGCTGATCTGGAGGTGCAGATGCAGGAGAGAGAGAGAGAAGAGTGTGAGCACATGCAGTAGCAGGCATGTCATACAACTGATAAACACCATTTAAACTTGTATAAAAATGTAGTGATCTGGAATGTGCTTCATTTTTTGTGTGCTGCTCCGATGCATGAATTTCAGAAAACAATGTCTTTACTCTCCACCATTTTTAATAGTAATTTTTTAGCATCATCTGTTGCTTTGGATGGCGTTTTTCTCCCAAGCAGACAAATGATGTCCCTTCTGGTTTGCACATTCAGCCATAGGTGTTGACTCCAGAGGTGCTGCAGGCCAAAAAAAAAAAAAAAAAGTGGGTGCTCAGCAACCTTGTGAATCAGATCCTCCCCCACATCAGCACTGCTCATCAACTAGTGATCAGCAGTTCTGTAGCATGCAGGAGATGCTGTCAGGATGGGGGAGGAGTGGGAGCAGGAAGAGGCGGGGTAAGAGCAGAATGAGGTGGGAAGAGGCAGAGTGAGATTGGAAAGAGGGGGAATGAGAGCAAACAAAGGCCGGAAGTGGTGGAAGTTTGGAGGAAGGAGTGGATGGAAAAGAAGCATGGGACCGGGGGGAGGAGAGTAGGTCGAGCACTCCCTAGAAATGCAGAGGGTCAGCACATTTACATTCAGTTTATTGGTAGTCGGGGGTGACTACTCGACTTGTCTGCTAAAATAAATTGATTTTGTTTAACAGTATTGAAATACAACACTTCTTCCTATACGGGTTTATTTTCCTTGTTACGGAACCAATAAAATAATCGAAATAATAGTTTTGATAAATTCATAAAACCTCAACTTTGCATTTATGAAGTGCCTTCCAAACAAGGATTTTGAGTACCGTACAAATAGCCTCCAATCAACCCTTCAAGAGGCTGTTATCCCTGTTTTATAGCTTAAAGAATTTGCCCAAGGTAACACATGCACACTTGGGGGGGAGGTAGGGGTTAGAGGGAGCTGGAAACAACAAAAAGTCTGGTGTGTTAACCATAGGACTATCTCTGCAGTACATGCATAAAGTAAGTTAATTTTGGTAGAGAAGATGATTTCTTTATAAATTAACATTGTGTTTATAGGTATTCTTAGATGATTGGAAAACTTTCCAATTGCAGATTAGTCTAACAGTGCCATCTGGTGGGTAATTTATATGTAGCTTAAAAAAAGACTTAGAGGAGTATGATTTATTCTTATAAATGACATTCTGTTGCTAATACCCAAATAAGATAATTTTGCATGGTTTCAAAGTAACCTAGGTCTAGGGATCAACTTTTGACTTAGAAAGTTTTATTTACTGTAATAGTCTTGGAGTTTTGGGAATGTGATCAGTAAAAGAGGAAGAAAAAAAGACAATTTTTCTTCACTGCTTGCACCACCACCAATAAGGACTTTCTACAACCTCTCTGTCCCCCAAAGTAAACAGGATCAGGAAGATGATAGATGGCTCAGTACCACCTTAAATATTCTCTCCCACTTGGCTGTATATTCTGACACAGCACAGAATCTCACTCTTAAGATTCACTGAGCTAGGAACTGTACATTAATATAATGTATGTGATTGAAGGCATTCTTTTTTTTTTTACTCCTTGTTTTATTTTTTAGCATCATGTCCTTATTTTTCAATGAGGACTAAGCTTTTAAGGTTTCTTCCGAACACACAGTTTTTCTATTACAGTAATCTCTTGAATGTAACTCAAAAAGATAAAAGAATGGACTATAAATTCTAGAGACTATCAGTTTTGTTAATAGTCTGATACTATATCTTTGATTTCTTTGCTGTCCACTAGGTGTCACTCGTGTTCTAATATTAGGAAGACAATGAAAACCCTTGAATTGACAAGTAATTGAAAGAAGTAGAAACCTATGTAAATTAAGTATGTCTTATGAGTTTCTGTGTCTGCATTTGTAAGTAGAAATGAGGCTAGCTAGATGACAGTTGAGCAAGCCTGAATCTGATGTTCAACTTTGAAATTTCGGGGTTTCTTTGAGAGGTTTCAAGACGTTGGTTAGCTGGGGAGTTGTCCTCATCAAATGTGCATAGCCTGGTAAGACCTGTTGTGCTGATAACAGTAACTATGGTTAACGGTGTCACACCAGGTATCCAGTGCTGCTGATTGGAGCAGGGAGGGCATAAGGGGCAGCTGCCTTAGGGTCCAGCGATTTTTAAAAGGTCCTGAGGCCCTGAGGCTCTTGGCCACTGCTTCTATGGCAGCAGCAGGAGCCCTGGGTCCTTTAAATTGCCATCAAAACCCTGGGCAGCACTGACGGCTCAGTTCGGGGAGATTATCCCCATCTCCACTCCTTCTGCCTGAGGACCCACCTCTTCTGGGCATTGAGCCACCTCCCCCCTCCATCTTGCCTAGGGGCATGGCAAGTCTGTCAGCCATACTGGAGGCATCATGCAGTTGCCAGATCTGACTCAATCCTCTGAATCCATGAATCTCTGGAGTGGCCCTATGGTGGTGCCAGGTGAGATCAAGATAGAGTGACCAGATAGCAAGTTTGAAAAATTGGGATGGGCGTGGGGAGTAATAGGCTCCTATATAGAACCTATATAAAACCCCAAATATTTGAATTCGTATTTGGACCACTGTATTATGATGCATTTGGTTTGATATTTTTACTGCAGTTACACAAAGAGGATTTTTCACTTTTTGTATCAAGTAACCTTATCTTCCATGACTTGTTTAGATGCAGTTCAGTATGCGGTTGCCCGGTGTCCGGTATTGAACCAGACAGTCTGGTATTTTCACCACCTGTCTCGTTTAAAAAAAAAAATCAGAAAATACTGGACACCTAAAATGTCCGTTACTTTTTGTTTTCCCCCCTCCCCGGCCAGGAGGCGAAAATCCCAGGCTGTCCGGCTCAATATGGAGGCAGCCTGGCAACCCTAGGGCTTACTACTGAGCTGTCCGGTCCAGCGTAGGGAGGCAAGATGGCGGGTGGCCTGTTAGGGCTAAAAAGCCTTGCCGTCCGGGGTCCTTTTTTTTTTTTTTTCCCCAACCGATGCTTATTGGTTAACCATGTAAACGGTTACACTTTTACATCTCTAGATGAAGTCCAGATATTTTGCCAGTCCCTGGCTAGATCCAGATATATGAGATCTTTGTGAGGCGTCCATTGTGGTTTTCATTATTTTGTGGGCTTTTAAGATTTGTCATCCATAACCTTCTGGATGGGGAGTTCTGGATAGTCTTTGGTGGGTTTTAGTTCTCATGTTGTGGCAATATCTTATGTGATAGCTGGATGTTCAATGTTTGCTAATACAGAAAGCCACAGTAGAGGTGTTGATTTTAAAGATCCCATAATGATTTGCATGGTCTGATTCAGCTGCCTATCCACAAGCTGGGAATGGCAGCTTCTTATTTACACTGGTGCACAGTACTCTGCAACTCTGCTAAAACTAGCTTGTTCCTGCTAACTTCTGAATAATGTTGATGCAAGTCTTCACTCCAGAGGCTACTTTCTTGAAATAGTCAAGAAAGGTCAGTGTGCAATCAGGAATTTTCCTGAGATATGTAGGTTTGAGGTATTAACACAGTTTTACCACAAAACTCAACAGTTAGTGTTTTGTGCCATTGTATTATCAAGGGGGAAAATAGAGACTGCTGAGATGCTTGGATTTGATCTCATTTGCCAGTTTTGGACGTACTCCTCCATGATCTTAAGGTCAGATATAAAGGTCACTTTATGTTCTTTAACTCATGGGCCTGAGTTGTGAGTGCCAAATCATCACCATATGCAAATTTCTGAGCTGCTGTTTCAAGTATAGCACTCATGTACACATTTTAAGAGTGTTGGAGCATGAACAGAGTCTTTCTCTAGCCCAGTGTTTCTCAAACTGTGCTCCGCGGAGCCCCAGGGCTCCGCAAGACATCTCCAGGGGCTCCGCGAGGTTGACAAACTGGAAACATGGATAGGTACAACACATACAATCAGTGGACCACTGGGGCTCCGCATAAATTTTTACGCATGTAAAGGGCTCTGGAGCCCAAAAAGTTTGAGAACCACTGCTCTAGCCCAATATTAAAAGTGTGTGGCTTGCTGGTCTGACCTCTTAGGTATAAGCTCATCCTTCAACTGCTAAACTTGGTGTTGCAGCAGTCTGTGAATCTGCACAGAAAAGATCTCTTTGTTCAGCTTCAGTAGCAGACCATCCTTCCAGATTGTGTCACGTGCCTCTGGCAGAACAATGAAAGTGATATCAGTCTTGAATTTTCATTGGAATCCTGTCTGCATGTCTGTAGTGAGATCCAGGACCTAGTTGCAGCAATTTCTGGGTGGTCAAAAACGAGCTTGCTGCTTGGCAAGGCTGGCATACACAGTATAGAATACTAGGACTGGAAGGGACCTAGAGAGGTTATCGAGTCCAGTCTCCTGCCCTCATGGCAGGACCAAATACTGTCTAGACCATCCCTGATAGACAGTTATCTAACCTACTCTTAAATATCTCCAGAGATGGGGATTCCACAACCTCCCTGGACAATTTATTCCAGTGTTTGACTACCCTGACAGCTAGGAACTTTTTCCTAATGTTCAACCTAAACCTCCTTTGCTGCAGTTTAAGCCCATTGCTTCTCATTCTAGCCTCAGAGGCCAAGATTAACAAGTTTTCTCCCTCCTCCTTATGACACCCTTTTAGATACCTGAAAACTGCTATCATGTCCCCCCTCAATCTTCTCTTTTCTAAACTAAACAAATCCAATTCTTTCAGCCTTCCTTCATAGGTCATGTTCTCTAGACCTTTAATCATTCTTGTTGCTCTTCTCTGGACCCTCTCCAATTTCTCCATATCTTTCTTGAAATGTGGTTCCCAGAACTGGACACAATACTCCAACTGAGGCCTAACCAGTGCAGATTAGAGCGGAAGAATGACTTCTCGTGTCTTGCTCACAACACACATGTTAATGCATCCCAGAATCATGTTTGCTTTTTTTGCAACAGCATCACACTGCTGACTCATATTCAGCTTGTGGTCCACTATAACCCCTAGATCCCTTTCTGCCGTACTCCTTCCTAGACAGTCGCTTCCCATTCTGTATGTGTGAAACTGATTGTTCCTTCCTAAGTGGAGCACTATGCATTTGTCTTTATTAAACTTAATCCTTTTTACCTCAGACCATTTCTCCAATTTGTCCAGATCATTTTGAATTATGACCCTATCCTCCAGAGCAGTCGCAACCCCTCCCAGCTAGGTATCATCTGCAAACTTAATAAGCGTACTTTCTATGTCAATATCTAAATCGTTGATGAAGATATTGAACAGAGTTGGTCCCAAAACAAACCCCTGCAGAACCCCACTTCTTATACCTTTCCAGCAGGATTGAGAACCATTAATAACTACTCTGAGTATGGTTATCCAGCCAGTTATGCACCCACCTTATAGTAGCCCCATCTAAGTTTTATTTGCCTAGTTTATTGATAAGAATATCATGCGAGACCGTCTCAAACGCCTTACTAAAGTCTCGGTATACTAGTAGGTCAAGTTCGTTTTAGAATTGTATGCTCCACCACTGGGAGTACTTGTGCATAAAGTTAGCTACGTGCATATATTTTTTTCAGTCTTGGGGCCTGCAAACTCAGGGCCTATGACCTCATCTGGCGAGGATTAACCCTAGTTTTGTGTATTGCATAGCACTGAGCACAGTGTTGCTGTTGAACAAATAACCAACCCCTTCAGTGTTTGGGACTGTCATAAAATCATAGAATCATAGACCCATAGAGCTGGAAGAGACCTCAGAAGGTCATCAAGTCCAGCCCCCTGCTCTAGGCAGGACCAATCCCAACTAAATCAACCCAGCCAGGGCTTGGTCAAGCCGAGACTTAAACACCTCTAGGGATGGAGACACCACTACTTCCCTAGGTAACCCATTCCAGTGCTTCACTACCCTCCTAGTGAAATAGTTTTTCCTAACATCCAACCTGGACTTCTCCCACCACAACTTGAGACCATTGCTCCTTGGTTCTGCCATCTGTCACTACTGAGAACAGCCTCTCTCCATCCTCTTTGGAAC